>CM049796.1:11966350-12566350 GCA_027422405.1 Ptychobarbus kaznakovi
TCAGAGCTACAGGTGCTGGTGTCCCGGTGACCCCTGACCTCTAATAAGACCATGGGCAGAAACCCCACAAAAGCAGAGAGCAGAGAGGATCAGAGTGAAAAGCGAAAAATAACTTACGCCTTTTTGCCACAGATGGATTTGTTATACCAGTTCCTGCATGTGCTGAAGTACTTTTTCTTGGTCCCCATGACCTGCTGTAAAGCGCACACATTGGGCCTGGAAAAGAGAGTGGAGGGAGAATATGCATAAAAAAACCTCTGGGATGCTTGATAACTGCATACATGACAGACTTACAGGCCACAGGGTGTTCAATTAGGCAGGTGATTATACAGATGTTCTGACAAATTGCTTTAAATAGCTGACTGAACAAAGTGAAAATGACTTTTTAGTCCATTTATGTTTTAAAAACGTGTAGTTAATAAACAAAAAAGATTCAAATAATCAGCACTGTTAAATTTAGTTGATGACACGGATTTCTAATGTTTTAAAATATATGTGTGTGTGTGTATATATATATATATATATTAAAAATTAGAAATTATTTTTTTCAGCTTCAGCTTCAAATACATGCACACATTTTTTATTCAATAAAACTTGTATTTATGTAGATATTACTTAAATGAACATAGACTTATTATGAAATACAGTGGGAGTTTGAGACTTGTTTTGTATTTTCTCTTTTTTAATTTATTACATTTTAATCTAATTTTGCAATTTCATACAAGTTTTCATTAACAATATTACATATCTACATAGTCTGAGTGAAGGACATAAAGAAGATATCAGGATGATTTGAACACAAGTTTTAATGGTACATTTCACAATTTTTTATACAAATTAGTGTCCAACAAATGGTGCAAAATCGATTACATGTATTGTAACTTTTCTTGTTTAATGTTAAAGTTTTAAATAGCAAAAAAAAAAACTTTACTAACTTTAATAAGTAATTTAACATTTGCCAATAACAGTATTAACAAAACTGACCACCTTTTCCCAGCCGGCAAAGGTGAACTCTTGAAACATTCAACCCTTACCCTTCTTTCTTAGCCCTGATGCGACTGTGTGTGACTATCTTGTCATACGCAGAAGACTCCACCTGGTCCAGGGTGGACAGTGCCAGGATGGTAAAGGTGGCCGTAAACAGGAGTATCATATTGGAGTATCCCCTTCAGATCAAACCCACTGAAAAAAACAGAAGGAATGGGAGCGAAGAAACAGGGAGCCGGCCTTTATAGCAGCCCTCCCCTTCTGTCTCAAACACACACACAATGACACACTGACGGAGATTAATACAGAGAGAGAATCAACCTGCTTCCTATGGATCCGCCCCCTCCACGAGAACCCTGCACGCCTAAGAAGGACCTTCTACATTTACAGAGACGGAAAGAAGAGAATTGGAGGCCCTTACAATGGTATGACATCTGGAAATGTTCAGGTGCATTACATATAAAATATCCACATTTTATGCCGGATGATTTAGATGCATTTATGCACATATTCTGCAAACATTACACATTTTTATCACTAAACCTCAGTATAAATCTTTATAAGTAACAGGACAAAGCTTTATTACACCATCACTTTCTCAGGTGCTCTGTTGGTTTGTCCTCAGAAACAGGATTCATTATCTGTAGAAAGCTACTGGGGGAATCAGATGAAAGGATGAATAACTGTTCGATCTCCTGCCAGTTTATTTATCATCGGGCTGCTGTCCATATCTGGATTCTGACGGTTTTAAGCAGGAGCTCGTGGTTCAGGCCTCAGGCAGTCCTTTGGACAAGTCAAAGCCAGATGGGGCTGTTTTAAAAGCTCCAAAGAATCTCAACTGCATTTATCTCATGCTGTCTGGCATGAAAATGTAAGTGGGGGAAAAAGTGAACAGATGATGGGAATAATAATGGGAAGGGATTTGAATCAGTGTCAGAAAACACATGTTTAAGGTCTGTTTTAACCCTGTGTGTGCATCTACCTCTAGTGGTGGAGTCCTAGCAGTACACAAATGACAACAATTGAATTCCCTTTTGCTGCAGAGCAGCGTCCTGTAATAGTAAGGAGAGTTTTTGTTGTTGTTGTTTTAATAATGAAAAACATCATAAATATAGTCCCTGAAGTCTCTTCACATCCTGACAGAAATCAGTCATTCAAGTGGTCTAAATATATAAATATATTTCTTCTGTGAAAGGCTTAGGATCGAATGCAATGATAGGATGTCCCACCTGCCTGTCAAACTATTTATTTGCATACCTCAGAGTTGGGGGGCGTGGCTACTGCAGCAGGCTTATCCATAGGGTGTTTACACCATAGATATCTATAGATACCCCATTCAAGTGCTCCAGGCATAGATAGATATAACTTGACGGTCATATTCAGTGATGTCTATGGTGAATGACGTCAAGTGGACCATTACAATATGGTGGATGGCTTACGTATAGCGGCCCATAGAAACAGTCGCTAATGAAGTGTCTACGTATATCTATGTTTTACACTATGATTAACATGTGGATTCATTTTTCTTTAAAAAAGTGCAAGCAAAATTTGAAGACTCGCCAAAATACACAGAGACATACAATGGGGTACAACAAGGGCAAACAGTGTTTTACAAGATGGAGGAATTTGATGGAATGTTGGGTTTCAAACGATACGCAGAGCTTGTGAAGTTTGATCTCAACAGGTAAGCTAAACATTAAGTCAAAGTATTTTATATAAGAACAAGAAGTTTGATGCTGTAAATGTATTTTATAAATGTATGTTGCTTTTTTTATTTGCCAGTTAGTTCCAAATGACACCAAAGTGGGATTAAATGCAGCAAGAATGATGATCTCTGTGTGTCAGTTCACTGTATGATTCAGTGACTCACTCATACAGTCTCTAATTTCAATATAACCTGTAGAAAATTAATCACTTCGAAAACTAAAGAACGAAAAATAACTTTGTTATTTATAAACAACTAGCTCTGAGTATTTGTTTATTAGCCTGTGTTTATGCGTTATTGATTTTATGGGTCACATAGAAGGGATCTGGGATCAATTTAAAAGTTATAGAAGGACAATAAAACACAAAAAGTGAACAATGTTATGACTTTCCCAGAACTTTTTATTATTCTTTAATGCAATACACATTTAGCTTTTCTTGAGATACATTTGATTTCACTAGTTTGCTTAAATTTTGCCCAGTCCAGTCTGTGTGTACAGATAGCCTATAATGAGTAGTTACTCTACGTATTATTTACACAATTATTCTAATTCTAAGGCACTTATTGCCTTCCCGGAAATGAAACCTCATAACCGATTTGGAACATACAGGGCCATATTTTAGCGATCTAAGCTAATGGTCTAAAGCGCACTCCGCAGGTGCACTAGGGCATGTACGAATCCACTTTTGCTAGTTTAACGACGGGAAAATGGTCGGCGCGCCCGGGCGCATGGTCTAAACGGGTGGTCCCTATTTTCTTAATGAGTAATGGGTGTTTTTTGGGCCCCCTTGCTCTCAAATATGTTTACATTTTAGTTTTCGTTTTTGAAGTTGGCCAGTGGTTGTGAAAACATGAATGATCAATTATTTTAATGCGGTGTGCTCTCACCCTCTCTACGTAAAAAATCAGTGAAATCACAGTCTCTTGCATAAAAAAAAACGAGTGTAACGAGCTGCAGAAGAGATGTTTCTCGAGCGCTTTCCGCGAACGCGCTTCGAGACAGAGTGAAACACGGACAAATGCGTTTCATCCATTCTTAAAGAGAAATAGTCTCTTCCCCTCGGTACACTTTCAACTCGTTTTTTTTTTTCTCAAACAAGAGACTGTGCGACATTTACGTTACATGATTTGACTGATTTTTATGTAAAGAGGGTGACAGTGCACCGCATTAAAATAAATGATCATTCATGTTTTCACAACCACTGGTTAAATTAAAAAACAAAACTAAAATTATAACATCTTTGAGAGCAAGTGGGCCCCCTTGTGTTTCGGGGGCACTACGCAGCCTGCATATTTTGCGGATAGGGAGGATCGGCTCTGCCTGTGTGCAATAAGCAAAGTGAACGCACGTTGAGAACCCGCCCAGAGGCGCGTTTCTACTAACGTGCTCTTTAAATAACAAAAAATTATAATATTGCGCCATTGACTTTAGACTTTAGACCAGGTTTGAGTTGGTCTATGGCGCAGTCTATTTTCAGTTCCTCAAAATAGCAACGTGCCAAAAATTCGCCTGAACACACCTTTTTCACCTTTTTTAGACCAACACGCCCATGGGCGCACAAATGGATGCAAATGCATTTGCTATTTAAATAACGCGGCGCAGGACGGGAAATGAGAACGGCGTCTGGCTGAAACTGGCAAAAACACTTGCGCCACGCCTTGCGCCGCAGTGCGCCGGGTGTATGATAGGGCCCACAATGTGCATCACACAAACAGTGTTCATCATGCAAAGTGCATATAAGTCTCTACTCACAATTGATTTCAGTTTGTTAAAAATGCATTAATTTTATTAATTTATTTATTTTGGAACCTGTGATACTGTGATCATTTTTGCAGTATTCTTTGATGAATCAAAAGTTTAAAAGAACAGCATTTATTTAAAATTGAAAGAAATCGATTTCTAATGATATACAGTCCCCTCCAAAAGTATTGGAACAGTAAAGACAAAATTGCTCTGTTGGCTGTGGAGTCAAGACATTTAAAAATATGATTAAAAGATGAATATGAGACAAAACTACAGAATGTCACATTTTATTATTGGCTGTTTCAATAGATGCTTTACCAGCTAAGAAGTTCAGCACTTTTTGAGTTTCATTCCCCGATCTGATGTGAGCATAAGTATTGGAACAGTTGCCTCACAGGTCTTTTTAAGTGATCAGCTGTGTGCTGTTTCGTTAATTATTCAGGTATTAAAAGCAGGGAATGTGTCGTATCAGTTATATCCATTACTTCTGTATTCTGAATCATGCATTCGATGATGACACACTCAAACCAGGATGAAGACGAGGGAGCTGACTTTGAGAGAAAAGCAAGCAATTTGGATGCTAAAAGAAAAGAGGAAGTCAATTAGAGCTATAGCAAAAATAAAGGGTTTGGAAACCACCAGCAACCAACAACTACCTGATCGGCTGAGAAAACAACAGTAGTTGATGACAAACAAATCATAAAAGCTGTGAAAATAAACACCAAAAGACATGTCTGTAAATCACCAACAACTTCCAGAAAGCTGGGGTGATGCTCTGACAATCTACTGTCCTCAGGAGACTTTGACACAGAATTACAGATGCTACACAGCAAGATGCAAACCTCTGACCAGCACCAAAAATAGAAAGGCAAGATTAGAGTTTGCAAAAAAGCACAAAGGTGAGCCAGAAGAGTTTTGGAACTGGGTTTATGGACCAATGAGATATAGATGATCCTTTATCTTTAAGTGATGGGAAAGCAAAAATGGGGAGAAAAAAGGGAACTGCAAATAATCCCAAGCATGCAGCCTCATCTGTAAAGCATGGTGGAGGTGTTGTCATGGCACGGGCATGCATGGCTGTCTCTGGAACAGGCCCTCTCATCTTTACTGATGAATTAATGTATGATGACAGTAGCAGAATGAATTCGGAAGGGTACAAAACCATCTTGCCTACCAATATTTAAGAAAATACCACCAGATTCATTGGAAAGTGCTTCATATTGCATCAGGACAATGACCCAAAACACCCTGCCAGTTCAGTCAAGGAATGTATAAGGACAAATAAATGGAAAGTCTTAGATTGCCCAAGTCAATCTCCAGATTTAAATCCGATTGAACATGAATTTCACCAGCTGAAGAGGAGAGTAAAGGCAGAAACTCCCCAAAACAAGCAACAGTTGGAATTGGCTGCATTAAAGGCTGGGAAAGTATTTCAAAGGATGAGACCAAGAGTCTGGTGATGTCTATGGGTCACAGACTCACTGCTGTGATTGTGCGCAAGGGATCTGCAACTAAATAATAGCTTTTAATCTTTTATATCTGCCTTATGTTCAAGTCTCCCAATACTTATGCTCACATCAATGAGTGGGATGAACTCTAAAAGTGCTGTTCTTTTTATTTGGTAAAACATGTATGTGTTGAAACGGTTAATAATAAAATGTGACATTCTGTAGTTCTGTCTCATATTCATCTTTTAATCATATTTGCAAATGTCTTGACACCACAGCCAACAGAGCAATTTTGTCTTTACTGTTCCAAAACTTTTGGAGGGCACTGTATGTCTTTACTATAATAAAAAAATATATTTAATATGTTCTTGCTAAAAAAAACATTGATTTCTATAAAAAAATTAAACAAACTTTTGAATGGTAGTGTATATTATTTTACAAAATATTTCTTTGCTCTTCTTTTTAAAATGTTATTTATCCAAAAATCTTGAAAAACATGGCAGGTTCCAAAAAATATTTAGCAGCACAACTGTTTCCATCATTGGTAATAAATCCGCAATGATTTCTGACACTGAAATCTGGGGTAATGGCTGATGAAAATTAATCTTTGCATCACTGGAATAAATTACATTTTAATATATATTTACATAGAAACCGTTATTTAAAATTGTAATTTTTCACAATATTACTTTTTTTCTGTATTTTGATGACATAAATGCAGCCTTGATAAGCGGAAGAAATGTCTTTAAAAAACATTAAAATTTTTACTGATCCCAAACTTTTTAGTGGCAGTATATATTAATGTAATCTACATTTTACTCTTTTTCTGTTAATACCAGAAAAATAATACCATAATATTGATTAGATTCTCACATCTCTCTCAAAATCATGTACAGTTCATTGCTGGATCACACAGTTTCACTGATGATCCACAATAAACCCTAAACCCAGGATAGATGGGCTGAGTGAATGTGGTCTGGACTATGTAGAGGAGTTTCATTTTGTCAGAGATGCTGAAGAAGCACACAGTTCCAGCACTGTAATCCATATACACTGCCAATCTAGAAGTCTTTACTTTAGAAATGTTTACATATAGTTTAGTCTTTTTGTTACTGTCCCAGAATGTGTATTTTGAAGGAGAACAGTACAAAATCATAGAATGATTATTACATCCAAATTTACTCTCGTCGCCATTTCCCTTCCTGCAAATGCTCTTATAGGCCAAAGATACTCCCACTCCAGCTCTTCCACTCCATTCAAACTCCCAGTAGGCTCGTCCACACACACTCTCTTTACACAGGACCTGAGGCCAACAATCAAATCTGTCTGCATGTTCGGGATATAGCTGGACTTTGCCTGTGTTTATAGCCTCTCTGTTCCCTCCAGACAGTAGGAGTGTTTCATTAATTGTGGTTGAATCCATTGAGAGATTGTGTGAATCTAAGGGAGATACGATACAATATTAAACACAATATTTAAAGCCACCATGAAATGAAAATTGACAATACAATTTTTTTGAATATTGTGGTATATATATAAATTATCTGTGCACATCAGTATTTTTGTAAAATTCATGTGCCCTCAAAATCTTTACTTTTTTAAACTTTAGTTTTCTGTAATTTTTCAAAATCTTTCAAAATAACACAGGGGGTACAATACTCTTACAAAATATTGTATCTTCTTTGATGACGTGCTTATGGCGTGAGGGTGGGACAACCTGTCATTCACATGAAACTTCAGCAATAACAAACCACAATGATCCAATCAATTCCTGATGGACAAAATGAAGTCCCACCCTACATTTTTTCTTGTTCAAGAAGCCGTTTTACTCTCATGTATGTAACAATAGGAAGAAAACACTATCACAACTTCTGTTTCATGCCTTTAAATTCACTATTATAACAGCAGAAATCAGTGGAAAGTCATGTCATATGTGTACATGTTTGAGGGTATGTGGAGTGACGTACATTGTAGGATCTGATTCCTGTTCTTGGGTCCATCGGTAGGAAATTTGCAGTGCTTTACTATGAAAAAAACCCACATATTTAATGTAATCCTTTGTATTTATTATTCACATAAAGTAGTATTTATTTACATGCTTAATTCCTGAAGGAATGCAACCTACCCCAGCCAGATACAACCACTACCTCCGAATTAAGGAAATTGGTCATTTTCTTCTTTAGTCTTTTAGAGAAAGATTTTCTCCCATAATCAGAACGAGAAACAACATCAAAGCTGAAAGGTTCAGGAGGAACCGAATAAGATGAAGAACTCTGGGGAAAAAAGAGCATGCATATAGAAAAATCATCCTCATCACATCCACACTATACAAAACAATTAGGTTGACTCTTATCAAACTAAACTCTCTCGTTTACTTATAGCATATTGACAGTGTTGTGTTGTATTTCAATCACTGTATCTTTTTCTCACATTTTAATAGATTTGATATGTGTTTAGGAATTTATATAAAATTTGGTAACACTTTATTTTGATAGTCCACTTTAGACATTCTACTAAAAGGAAGTAACTCACAGTAACTGTCAGTTAGTGTGTTTAAATTGACACACCAAAATTAAGAGTTTAAGAACCGTTTATCATACTATATATCTACCCCTTACATCCTTGCTTTCAAACCTGTCAAATATTAAATATGGTGATAACCTGATTAAGATTATGTGATTAAGATTCTGTCAAAAATTCTGTCATTAATTACTCACCCTCATTTTGTTCCAAACCTGCAATACCTTTGTTCATCTTGGGAACACAAATTAAGATATTGTTGATGAAATCTGAGAGCTTGCTGGCTCTTTAACGCAACTGACATGTTCAAGGCCCCAAAAGGTAGCAAGGACATTGTTAAAATAGTCCATGTGACATCAGTGGTTCAAATGTAATGATATCAAACTATTAGAATATGAGGGTGAGTAATTAATGACAGAATTTTCATTTTTGGGTGAACTAACCCGTTAACTCTATCTTTTGGATTTGTGAAAATGAAAAAAATGCATACTATTACACAAGGCAAAACATTTGTAATGTACTGTTTGCAAGCCATACTTATACGTTACGCATTAGTGCTTGGTCAGAGAGATTTCATTCGGTTATTAGGTTATTCAGTGGATGATCGACTTTGTTGAAATGGGTTGGCAAACAATTTAAAACCGGAAGCAAGTACAAGCATGTGATGGCCAAGCATTTGCTTAATTGCATTATTGTTTCTAATTCATACTGTACCTGATTCATTCTCTCTGCTCCTGATGTCACATCATGGTTTTTGTGGTTAGCCATAGTACACCGCATACAAATGCTCATCTGGTCAGTATGACAAAAAATCTCCAACAGCTCATTGTGTATTGGACAGATCATCTCATCTAGTTGCTCAGTAGCATCAATCAAACAGTGTCTCTCACCTTTGAAGACATTCTCATGTTGTTGAAAGTGACTTTGACAGAGAGAGTTCAGACACACCAGACAAGGATTTGATGGCTTTATATTTTATGCCAGTACAGACATCACACTCCACATCTCCAGGTCCAGCTTCAGAGTGAGAAACTTGAGCAGGCAAGGGAGCAGGCTGGAGTTCTGTTCTCTTCAGTTTCTCCACCATTTCAGCAACGACCACATTCTCCACCATTCCAGCAGGCTGGAGTTCTGTTCTCTTCAGTTTCTCCACCATTTCAGCAACGACCACATTTTTCCCTAAAACAGGTCTTGGAGTGAAGGTCTGTCTGCACTGAGGACAGTTGTATTGTCTCCCTTGAGCATTTGCATCCCAGTAGCGTCTAATACAGTCCATACAGTAACTGTGTCCACAGGGGATGGTCACCGGATCATTCAGTAGTTCCAGACAGATCGAACAGCTGAACTGTACCCGGCTCACATAAAGTCTAGCTTCTGCCATTTTAATACATGTAGATGAACAAAGACAGCTCAACCTCACACTAGTAGTTTCCTGGTTCTATTTAAGAGTAGGCTGCAGAACAGGCATGTCTGTAAGACGTGATTGTATTTAATATTAACAAAGTCCCATAAAAAGTCCACTAGGGTCACTAAGCAGATTTCTTTTACAGTAACTTTAGATTGTACAACATTTCCGAGAGATGCATTGATGATAAAGATACATTCCTGACAAGGAGTTCTGACAAGAAGTGACTAAATAGCAGAACAAAGGTCTACAGAGTACTTAAGATTGTTTTCTAGAAGTTACTGATTAGTAGTCATGTTCAGTAGTCTGTAGATTAAAATACCAGTACCAGATTAACTATTTACAATGTGCAACACCCACACAAACAAACAGAATGGATTTGTTAATTTCAGGGAATTGTAGCACTGAAATTTAATAAACGAGATTCATCGGATCATTGCCAAATTTGCATCAGAAAATGTTGAGACATGAATTAATGGAAGTTTCGTGTTGGCACAGTGATGGAAATATATGAGAGAGCAACATATTTGCATTCCCCCACAAAATTTTGTATTTGCTCACAAAAGTCTTGCATTTCCCTGGGAACCTTTGCATTTGCTCACAAAAACATTGAAATATAGTTTTTAAATGTGTATATTTCCATCACCAACTTTGTTGTCACAAACAGAGCCAGGAGAAACAGGTAAGTAGTGATACAAAGGATTTATTGACTGAATGCAGATGGAAGGGTGAGGAAGCAGGTGAGTGAATTAAAGTAATGTCCAATACTGAGTGTCACAGCTGGGAACTGAATATAGTCTCTTTCACAAGTTGCAAGGAGTTTGTGAGCCCGGGAGAACAGGAACCAATGCTGGAGGATCGCAGGAGTAGTTCTGGGAAACAGCAAGGTAAGTTAGACACAGGTAAGTGTGAATGGAGTTGGTTACTGTTCAGGGTAGTGAACCATAGACCGGACGATGAGTGTCAGAGAGAGAGAGGTACTTATGGGGGTGCTGATGATGGATTGCAGGTGCGGGTGATTAGAACTCAGGGGATTGTGATCCGCTGATTGCTGTTGACGGCGGTGACTGTGACTCTCTGACACTACCCCCTCCTCCAGGGGCGGCTCCTGATGCCCTCATGCGGCGACGGGGGCTACCACAGGGCCTCTGGGTGCAGGACGGTCAGGATGGAATTCCTGCAATAACGTAGGATCAAGGATATCGTCCCGGGCCACCCAGGATTGTTCCTCAGGTCGTAGCCCTCCCAGTCCACGAGATATTCCAGCCGGCCACCCTGTTGCCGCGAGTCCATGATGTTGCGGATCTGGTATACCGACGGCTGATCCAGAATTTCTGGAGGAGGAGGCTTGTCCGGCTCGTGCTGATCTGGAGTGATAGAAGAGCATGGTTTGAGCAGGAAAACGTGAAACGTGGGGTGAATTCGATACCTGGGGGGTAGTTGGAGCTGGTACGTGACCTCGTTGATTTTCCTCTGGATCGTGAACGGACCAATATAGCGGGGACTCAGCTTCTTGCAGGGCAGGCGGAGTCGCAGATCTCGGGTGGATAACCACACCCGGTCTCCATGGTGGTAGACTGGAGTTGGAGCGTGCCGGGCATCCGCAAAGTCCTTATGCCTCCGCACTGCCCGCTGGAGGTGGATGTGAGCTGAGTCCCACACTCTCTCGCTCGCCCGGAACTAGTAGTCTAAAGCTTGAACCTCCGATGGCTCTTCCGTCCACGGGAAGAGCGGGGATTGGTAGTGGAGTATGCACTGAAACGGCGTAAGGCCCGTGGTGTTCTGACGGAGGAAATTTTGTGCATACTCGGCCCACGGGAGGAAGCGGCTCCAGCTGTACTGATCATCCTGACAGTATGCCCGGAGGTACCATCCGAGTTCTTGGATCCAGGGGAAGTGGATAGGTGAGCTTAAAATTATGGGCGTTTAGAGATCGATAATCAATGCATGGCATCAAGCCCCTGTCTTTTTAACCACGAAGAAGAAGCTTGATGCCACTGGTGAACTGGATGGCCGGATGTAACCCTGATTAAGAGCCTCCTCGATGTATTCCTCCATAGCCTTGCGCTCCGGGATGGACAGCGGATACACTCTATCCTTGGGGAGTTTATATCCATGCATCAGATCAATAGCACAGTCCCATGGCTGATGAGGTGGTAACTGGGTGGCTGCCTGCTTGCTGAAGGCTTCATGGAACGCCCTATAATCAGATGGGATTGAGGGAGTCACGCTGGACTCAGGACTCTCAACCCGCGTGGAGGCAACCTGAGCGGCGGGTGACTTGAGAGGTGGACGTAGAATTTCCTTGAGACAGTGTTGATTACACCAATCGCTCCAGCGAATTATCTCACTTGACTCCCATCTGATCTCTGGAGAATGGAATATGAGCCAGGGGCGTCCCAGGATGATATCCACAGTTGGTCCCTCCAGTACCAGAAATTTGATCTCCTCCTCATGCAGGTTACCGATCTTAAGCTTCATTGGGGGATGCTGATGAGGGATTGCAGGTGCGGGTGATTAGAACACAGGTGATTGTGATCTGGTGATTTCTGTTAACGGCGGTGACTGTGACTGTGACTCTCTGACATTTATGTTCACTCACAGAACGTAATAATTTTCTCGCTGTTAGGTTGAGTGATTGTTTAAGTGACTCATTCATAAAGACAGAAGGTTGTTTTGTTCCTGAATGATTCAATGTGTTTGAACGAAAGAGTTGAATTAATATGTCGCTTGTTGTCACCTACTGGTAACCAGCAATTCACTGAAACATCACCACTAATACACAGACTGGCAGCCTGTCTGGAATACACAAAGATCAAATTTTCAGTATTTTTCAATCCCTTTTGTGTGATGTAATTGTTGAAAATCCCTGTGAGGTCAGCTCAGTAGTTCTGGATTTTAGCATTCACAAAGCATAGCGTGTCAGTGCATTGCCCCTCTCCGCAGTGCAAATGACTCACTGCTCTTTTAAACTTCATTCAAGTGCCCTTGGGCTGCGCACTGGACTCTCTAGGGTGCTAATTCAAATAAATTATAGATAGGCCTTTGTATCCTGGAGAAGGACGGAGAATGTGAATCAAATTAGATGGTGAAATCGGCCGACAGTTTAACGTTCCCACCCCATCAAACTGTGCAGCACTGCAGGAATCTGAGCCTATTTACAGTATTATCATTACAGATCCTCCATTTACATCAGTAGATAACCTGTTGCTGGTTAAAATATGGCATGCCATGGGTCAAAATAAAATTAATCACAAGATAATTTACAGTAAATGTAATATAATGTTTATAACCTCAAGCTTACTGTCACTGTGCTGTTTGAATGCAGTGTGAGATGTTCTTTTTTTCTCTCAGGATATGAAAATATATACTGAGTCACGATAATATTGAGTCATAGTACAGCATATATTTATTTATTTATATTTGTGCATTTATTCATGATCTGTAATATGAGGCAATAATCTGTTATGGAAACAACAAGGATAGATGGAATAAGACATTTAGAAGCATACAGGACTATGTACTGTACAAACTGTATAATACCATGTTCTCCCTGTTCTTTAGGATGAATACAAATGAGGAGGAAACAGACATGACTACACAGCACATTGTACCATACTGACTTTGATATAATGTTTACTTTGGACTTTAACCCATGTTTATAAAAAGACACCTTTCAACCGGTTCCTTCTTTTATACAACTGCCTCTTACTCAATGCAAAACGTGACTAAAAAGGTAGAAAGTTGTATGTATTTGCATAGTAACCTTTATTAAAGAAATTAGGTTGCATGATGGTAATGACATCTCTTAACATTGGAAACACAGATAGCATAAAATGCTAAATCTAACAGAGTAAGGCAGAATGAAAAGTCTAGAATAGCAAGGGGTCGGCTATTGCTCCTTCATATATGATTCAGCAGAAAGCAGCGATATACTACGGGAGCATTTACACACTTGAGAGTGTAAATCACTGTGAATGACAACGTTGGACCCCATATTCTCCTAAAAGTGGCAATCATCCCTGAGACTCCAGAACAACACTTGATGTTCAGATCATACAGATGCAGCGCCCTGCACTGGACCTTCACCACAGCTGCTTCTGGGAGACAAGAGAGAGTTCAAGAGAACAGTATCTTTCTCTTTCTTTTGCAGCGTTTGGAATCTGATCGTCACTTTTTCAAAGTGTGAATGCCATTATAATCTGCTTCCTTCATATACGTTTTCCTCCTTCATCTCTTCAGCACACATAAAACGCATATATAACATTTCTTCATCCTCTTGCAAAGTCTCATTCATTCCGTCCTTCTCTGTTTCATTGTTTTGGTTCTCGTTTTCTCCCTGTTTGTCATCATCCTGTTCTTCACTCTCAGATTCACCAGCTTCTTCTGACACAGAGTAAATTTCTCCTGGGTTGTTTGGCTCTTTGCAGTTCATTTGATTGCTAACAGTCTTTTTTGAGATGAAACCATCCGCTTGGCTGCTTAAACCGCCGGGCTTCCAGGGGTTGGCTTTGGGTCCGCCCTCCTGCATCACAGAGGTGGCGACGTACTGAAGTCTCCATTTGCCTTTTAGTTGACTTCCAGCTGAAGTAGAATTGCTCTTCAGAGGGTTATCAGTATACACTAGGTTTGACGCTCCTGTGTTCCCTTTTGAGTTTGACACACCAATCTTAGTGCCCTTCACCATTCCCATCACCTCGTAACGGAAGCTTGAGATGTCCTGTTTAAGTTCCTATGGTAATAACAATCACACATTGCTCAGTAAACTATAATGTATTAACTCTTTTTTTCTTTGACAAGTAGCTGTATAATAAGCAGTGTTCTTATTGTAAACAAAAAATTTGAAAATAATGTGTTCATTGTAATAAAGCTATATATGTGACCCTGGACCACAAAACAGTCATAAGGGTAATTTTTTTTAAATTGAGATTTATACATCGTCTGAAAGCTGAATAAATAAGCTTTCCGTTGATGTATGGTTTGTTAGGATAGGACATTACTTGGCTGAGATACAACTACTATAATATGTTATTAGCATATTACTAATCAAAAATTATTTTGGATATATTTACGGTAGGAAATTTACAAACTATCATGATCTTCACTTAATATCTAAATGCTTTTTGGCATAAAAGAAACATCGATAATTTTGACTCATTTTGCTGGCTATTGAATATACCCATGCTACTTAAGACTGGTTTTGTGGTCCAGGGTCACATAAATAATAATATACATTTATATAGAAAATGTTGAAATGGAAATGATAAGCTTTGGCTTGGCAACAAGTGAAGTAAGTTTAAGTTGAATGACTAAAATTAGTAAAACAAAAATAAAGTAATAAAACATTAAAGAAATAAAAATAAATTAAAGCTCAAAAGAAATATTATAAATAAAAATTATAACAAAATTGACAAAAGCACATAGCAAAAATTACTAAATGTTTAACTAAAGTGAAAACAGGAAATGTAAAAAAAATACATTAATTCAAAATATTAGTGCATAATAATATTAAAAAGCACACTTTACCTTAAAGTTTTCCTCAGTTAATCCCTCATCTTTTTTGGCATCCCTAATCATTGCTGCCACATACCGTTTAACCAAGTTTCTAAGTACCTCCTAAAAAAAATAATTCATTTGATTATGATTATGAAAAGATTAGACCAAACAAGCAGACCACAGAATCTTTCAGAAGAATTAAAGTGTATTTGAAGGGGAGATTAATGTCTAAATTCAGAAAGACTTGAGTTGATTTACAGCAGGGGCGTAGAATTAGGTGGGGACGTTAGGGACGTGTCCCTACCAATATCCAGACACTACCAAACTCTCAAGGACACGCATTTAATACATGTGCATAATGTAGTCGCACACAGATGAGAAGTGCAGCCGCGTTTAGAACTTGCACCCAATTCAAGACAGCAGTCCAAAACAGTATATAAACAAGCCCACTTCAGGAATGAACAAAGTTGCATTGATGAGTTTGAAGTTGTGTTTGTTTGACAAAACAGAGCAAATGGAAAGAGAAAGCGCGGTCTATGGCTATTATTAGCTCCCTATATAAAGCATACGGACAGAAAGACAAACGTTGAGCAGAAAGATACACTTTCAGCCTGGGATAAAGTCATGAACATCAACAATAATTTGGGACGAATATAATGTGAATTTTTTTGGGGGGTAAACTATGTAAGTGGCACTCTGTGCAGCAGGATTTGGAACAGCATCCTGAGTCGCTGCGGACAGTCTTTAACTTTAAATTAATGTTGTTCAACTGAACGTACAAATCAATCTATTAGCTGAAATTTCCACAAAATAAAAAACAACACTGATATAAGAGCATGCAGTTTATCTGTAAATCAGATGTGTACAAGTTTCGTTACTACAGCAACAGCAGAGTATTCTTTAAGAATCATCCTGGGTCCAATTCGATTAACATTAAAATAAAGTGATGTGTGATTAAAGGGATAGTTCACTCAAAAAAGTACTCACCCTCAAGTAGTTCCAAACCTGTATGAATTTCTTTGTTCTGCCGAACACAAAGGAAGATATTTTGAAGAAAGTTTGTAACCAGGCTGTTTTGGGGCACCATTGACCTCCATTGTAGGAAAAAACTATGGAAGTCAATGGTGCCCCAGAACTGCTCTGTTACCCACATTCTTCAGAATATATTCCTTTGTGTTCTGCAGAACAAAGACATTCATACAGGTTTGGAACTACTGGGTGAGTAAATGATGACACAATTTTCATTTTTGGGTGAACTATCGCTTTAAGACACCCAGTGCTCTGATGCTGATGTTGTTGTTCACAAAATCATAATTGTGTAATTTGTGTCCGTTAAACATACTATTAAAAAAGAAACTCTGTAAGCTATATGAATTATAAAGGGGGGGGTTATGTCCCCACCAATGTCAAAAGCAAACCTTCGCCCTTGATTTACAGTGTATGAAATAAGGGATTATGGAGAGCTGCAACCTTTCATCTATGATCTGATGCACTTTGTAGACAGATTTAATGATTGGTTGCTTTGAAAGAGACACCATTACCTGGTACTGGCGGTTTGAGCGGACATTTTCAGCAGCACGCATCTGAGAAAAAAAAGATAATAGGTCAATTGTATTGATTTTTCGTGATACCTACTTTGCTACAAGGTAGTGAAAACCTCAGCAGCTCCGATCATTTTGTTCACTGAATCATTTAGCCTCGTTTGAACATTTTGAAGATTACTCGTCATACAGAGCAATTGTAAGACTTAACAAGACGTGGACTCTGATGTTTGGTTCTTTCTGTATATTGACAATATAAATCACCATCTGTCTGGAAAAAAACATTCCTATAAAAATCATCTTTTGTTGAGGAAAAAACACTTCAGAAACATGAGGGTTAATAATTAATATATATATATATATATATATATATATATATATTATGAACAGAAGAGGAGAGCAAATGGCTTTTTACCCCAAGTGATCCAAATGTCTCTGTTCTTTTTCTGTGTTTCACATTGAAGCAGTGGGTCTTGATCCATCTGATGAGGTACCACGCTGATTTTGGACTTGTAACGATGTTGAAAGGAGGGGGCAACGTGCCGCCCTCCTCAAAGTAGCTCATCCAAAGTTTCGTTCTGGCAAACTTCCACTCAATATCAGCATGATCCTGAGGAACAACCAAAGAGAAGAGCTGAATATGCCAACTAAACAGTAAACTGAAATAATATTTGTAATTTACTTGTCACACCAAAGGGGCATTAAATGAACTAATGAGGCAAAAAGTGATATAAAAAACTTTAACTGTATAAATAAATGTATAATTTTTTAAATGAGCCCAAAAATGTATTATTTACACCACTTACAGCAATATGTTGGTAGGAATTATTCATCATAGCAATGAGCATATTAAGAAGCACCACCAGAGAGATGATGTTGTAGGTCCCAAACATTGTGGCTCCAACAAATTCGGTGAATTCGTGTTTGGCGTCAACATTGGTCACATACAGGGAAACCAGACCAAATATAGACCAGAACAATGACTGAAATGTCTCAAACATGCTGGAAAAAAACAATCAAAAAACATAATATCACTATTTTACTGCAAAACAAGCAAAAATTTGGTCGAATCTATAGAGATTGCTCACGTGGTGAATGCATTGTTCTGCTCTGAGCAGCGGATACCCTTGCATGTGATATTATTTGATGTTTTGCCTGTAGTTTCATAATAGAAATACAGTTGATTAAGTCCATTTGCAAATGCAAGCAGCACCAGGCAGTAAATGAAGAGGAATTTGAGGATGTCCAGCAGCATTCGTCCGAGAGAGATCTGAAGAGGGCCCAGGTGCGAGTTGGCTGTGAAGAGTGAAATCAGTCGTAGGGAGCTAAATATGTTAGCAATGGCGAACAAGGCCTCGCCCACCAAGGCGGGGTGCCACATCCCCCATTCCTCCCGTGGCCCATAGTTGTCAGAGCACTGCAGAAAGACAAGTGTTGAGAATTACAGTATCATCGTTTAAAACCTCTGGTCAACCTCTTTCCAATTAAGACTAGACTAATAGCTTGTCCTAACCAGGCACAACCAATACTTTTTCCATTGGCACGTAATTTGTTTGTCCACAATTAAAGTCCAAATGTTTTGAATGCAAATCACAGCCAATCAAAAATGTTTATGGTGTAATATAGAGTTATGCGGACCACAATTTTGCTCCAGTGAGATTCCACACTGGACGGGGCTACCCAGCACTAGTTAGCAGCACTTCCAACTGGTCAGTAGGTGGTGAGATATCTACTTGCCATGCAAACATTTTTGCTGAAATTTCTGACACGGTGCACACACGGGGGAGAATCGAGGAACACACAGACGAGTGTGTAACTCAAATAAACAGTCTTTAATGACTCCAAACAAGGCAGGACTAGGCAAGATAGAAACAGACAGGAACACCGGGGAGTAATGAGTAGACCAGACGAAATCAAACTGAACAGACAGGACTATAAATACTCAGGATAATCATAGATAATTGACAAACACAGCTGGACAAGAATTAACTGATAATTACACTTAACAAGGACAGGAAACAAACCAAATAAGGACACAAGAGGCGGGAACACAAGACACACACGGCAGAGGACTGACATAACTCCCCCCTCCCTGAAGGCACGACCCACCAGGTAACAGTTCCACCAGGGATGGGGGGTGGGCACTCTGGAGGCCCCTCAAGACACACATGGACAGGATATAGGACGGGGGCCTCCAGAGCGGAATAGACAGGTCGGAGGCCATGGCACGTGGTCCTTGTGGCCACTACAGCCGGAGCTTTACTAACCCCCCCAAAAAAAATTCATGGGGCAGCTAGGGGGTATCAGGAGCCCTCCGGGGCTAAACACACAGGACAGGACAGGACAGCCCACAGGGCTAGACAAACCGGACAGCCCACAGGAACAGGAAGCCCTCCTAGGGTTGAGCTCGGATGCTGAGGCTTCCTCTGGGCATGACGAGGAGTCAGGGGCCCTCTCAGGGTCCCTCAGAAACCGCCTCCACTTCAGCGACAGGAGGGGCCCCGACGAGTCTCAATGGACAAGACCGACATGACATGATGAATAAAATGTTCCTGTGGGCACAACAAGACTTGAGGCAGGCTGGAGAGACACCATCTGGGCCTTTGGTTTTCCTTATTTTTGTCTCCTGAAGACTTTGCTTACATCATCTTCACAGATCTTAAGTACAGGCTGAGAAACGGTAGGGGGGAGGGTGTTGATGGCTGTGTTGTGAGACGGTTATAGAGGGTGTGGGGTGTCAGACCAGGCTTTTGCTTTTCAAACCTGCCGTAAAACTCGTTCAGGTCTTCAGCCAGTTGTTAATTGGCCTCAGTGCTGGGGGGTGGGGTCTTGTAGCTGGTGATGACTTTCAGGCCTTTCCACACTGATGTAGGTTCGTTGCTTGAAAGCTGTTTTTTTAGCTTTTCAGAGTAGTTTTTCTTTGCCACTTTTATCTCCCTATTCAGTGTGTATTTGGCCTGTTTGTACAAGGCTTTGTCTCCACTCGTGTAGGCATCCTCTTTGGCCTGGCAAAGCTGTTTGAGTTTTGTACTGAACCAAGGTTTGTTGTTATTAAATGTTAAATAAGTTCTGGTGGGTACACACATGTCCTCACAGAAACGAATGTAGGATGTCACGGTGTCAATGAGCTCATCCAGATCAGTAGCTGCAGCCTCAAAAACACTCCAATCAGTAAGTTCGAAGCAGGCCTGTAAATCCTGCTCTGCTTCAACAGTTCATCTCTTTACAGTTCTTACTACAGGCTTAGCAGATTTAAGTTTTAAGTTACTGCCTGTAGGCTGGTAGAAGATGAACCAAACAGTGATCAGAGAGTCCCAGCGCTGCACGGGGGACAGAGTGGTATGCATATTTTAAAATATTGTAGCAATGGTTCAGTATATTGCTGTCCCTGGTGGGTCACGTGATGTGTTGTCTGTTTTTAGGCAGTTCGTGGGTTCAACAACAGTTAAACAACAATCTACGAAAAATAACTCAATATGATACTCGCTAGGCGGCTTTGGATGTGACTGTGAGCGCTCAGCCTTGAAACTGCCTCTGGAGCGTGCGAGTACCAATTGGCTTAAAAAGTTATACATTTTTAATTATACAATTAATTATACAATTATACAACAATGACCTGATTAAGCAAGTGACAATTCTGTCAACTGTCCCGAAATGTGAGCGAAAGTCTTGGATCAGCATGCAGCAGCTCGTTGTATTGCAGACGAGATGCACTGATGTGAAGCCGCTTTGAGAGAGTCAAAGAGAGAAGACGCGGTCCAGCTGAATCACTCACGCTGTTTTCAAATGACTGATTTAATCTGCTAGTTTGTGTGGATTTATTTACTCAAATAACCTACTTGCTATATTGAATAAGTGTTTGCAGGAATTTCCATCATTATATACTTGAAAGCTGCGGGGATGAGTAAAACTATGTGATATACACACAATCCCCCATGAAACTCTATTACAGAGATTTGTGAAATAAAATTCCATTATTTTTTAGTATTTTTTTTCCCAGGCCTGGAAATTGCTGTTTCAAAATTGCATGGCTTTTTCATGTACAAACCCTAATAAAAGCAACTGATGCACGCTGATAATCACTTAAGCTGGCCCACCAATGTGACCGGCTGAATGCTCCGTAAACTCTCCCTCCTCTAATCACATGCCGGATCCATCACCCCAAAATTGACAAATTAAGCACTGCTCAGAATACGCAAAAGCTTTGCCAAGATAGACCTTGCATTCAATATGGTGTCCTCTTTATTGAATTTGTTCATGTGATACTCAAGAAGGGCTGGGTTTATCAAAAAGCTTTTGATAAAAAAATAAATAAAAATAATAATAATAATTAGAGACTCCAAATTTGCTGTTGTTAATGTTGAGACTGTCCTCTATCAGTGTGCCAAATTTTACAAATTTTTACCACATGGTTCTATGGGCTGCCATAGACTAAAGGCAGAAGATGAAGAAGAAAAAGACGAAAACTAACATATACAATAGGTGCTTGACCCCAATAATATGTGACAATGTGAGAGTTTTTAGAGAGTCTTTGTGAGGATAGACTTTCAAAAACATCTAACTGATCTCATTTTGAACAGTATTGTATATTATTGTTTATTAGTTTTTATATGAATGTTCCAACTGGAATTTTTCAATGCCTGGAATGTTCTTTTGACAAATAATAATTCACACATAAAATATCAAGGAAGTGTTTAAGTGTGTAAAGCATAAAATTTGTAAATAAAAAATGAAAAGGTAAAATTAAGCCAAATTCGGTTTTATATAAAAAGTGTAAAAGAGTACTTAATTTTTTATTTGTTACCTTAATGTAAGTGACGAACTTCAATGAAATGGTGGACAGATACAGAGAATTCATGACAAAGTCCATGAGGTTCCACCAATCATGAATGTAATCCTGAAAGCCACCGTCCCACATTTGTTTGATTTCAGCCCATACAAATCCTGTAAAACAGAAATTCAAGAAAATTAATCTACAACGGATCTTAAAAAAAAAACGTTCAAATCTGATTTTTCAGCCCTAAACACAAATTACCTACAACCCAGGGTAGGATCATCCATTCCACAGAGGTGGGCTCTGGACCCTGCTTGGTGGACTCTTGATTGTCCTTGCGGTCCACGTGTTGGGAAGCCAACAGCAGGAGAAAGAGGAAGGTCAGATAAGAAGCAGTGTGGCATATAAACTTGATGAAGGGTTTCCGGATGAAGAGGCCATATTGGCTCTTGGGAGCGATCAGGTAGAGCAGCGAAAAGAAAGGAAAGAGGAATCCGATGAACATACAGGTGATGAACTTGCTGGCCCAATGGCGACGTCTCCAGCCTGAGAACTCATCGTACCAGCGAGATGCGAGCAGCTGCTGACAGTTTGGCAGTGCTACAAACTAACCACAGAATAATGAAAAGAGATTAAATTGACACTGAATGAACTAAAAGAGTCTGTTAAAGGAGTAAATTCACTGCTGACTAAATAAATGAAGACAAAACATGTAATGTGTACATTGAGTTATTGGGATTCTTCTGAACTTTAATTTAATGATCTGCTTGCATTTTCCCACTGGAATGTGCAGCAAAGCAAAATCATTTTCTGTCTTCTATCATGCATGGACTGTAATCACTTTCTGCAGTTGCATAATAAATGCTCTCTGCAGGAGAACACAAATAACGCAGCCATGTCCTAATGAGAAACAAGTGCCATTTGAAAAAGAGCAAACAAAAAAGGCACAGAAAGGCTTACAGTAACACATTGTTCTTTTCTCTCAGCCTGCTCTATCTGGTTCTCATATCTGGTTTAAATCCCTATATGGATGTTGCATGAGGGCTTTTCTGCATCTTTTGTAAAACCATCTGGGCTGCACATGGAAACCAGCAAGCCAAACACTGAGTTGTGTGAATTAAACATGTGACTGTAAATATGTGATAGCAGCTAAATCAGTTTAGGTAAAACATACTCTTTGCATACTAATAATGCACTAATAAGGTATTGAAAAGGTACCACACTAAAATATATTTTTATTACAATATTTATATTGATTATATTCAATAATAATTTACTTTTTAATAACAAAAGAACTATCAAATGAAAATATCTTGACCATCATTTTAATTTACTTTTAGGTTTAATTTATTTTCTTTCTTTTTTTCAAATTTATGAAAGACAAATAATGAGATGCTTTGGCAGTTCAGCCTAATTTATTATCATCTGATTGTGGTGTGGAAGATCTTCGAGAGCAATTTCAATTACTCAGCTATAAAATAATAAGATCCTGATGTGCTTCTGTTAAATTACGTACAGATGCCTCAGGTAAAAAAAAGGCGACATCTTCCACAGCTTGTAAGCATCACCTCTTTCTCCATTTTCAGTCATATTTAAGCTACTATATTAAGCAATACAGTACAGGAAAGTAAAAGCCTGCAAGATGACGTATATCACATATAAGCCTCTCTTGCAAAATAATACATTTCCTTCTACCTTTCAAACAGAAAGAGTTTGTGATGTTTAATGTGCACAGAAGGGGGCAACATAGATCCATATAATGTTGCAGCCACTCTGCAGCATCCCTCTAGAGCAGTGGTTCCCAATTACGTTCCTGGATGCCTCAGCACTACACATTTGGCATGTCTTCTTTGTCTGACACATCTGATTCAACTCATCAGCTCAGTAGTAGAGACTCTAAGACCTGAAATGGGCATCCAGGAACATGATTGGGAGCCACTGCTCTAGAGGGAATAAAAAACAACCTACCTTCTTGGGGTAAAAATATTTTATAGATTTAAACCCAGAATTAGCTAAATATAAAAACAACACCATCTAAAATACATTATCCACAACATGTAAAATACACCAAATTGCCAAATGAACAGGGCAGCCTTCCAAGCACAGTCCCTGACTACGGAAACAAACAACTATAAACACCTGTGTTTGTAATAATGAACCTTTGTAATATGCTCAAGTGCTGTTCCTATCTGGAGTTATTCTTTTGAGCTACTTCTAATGATCTTGAAGTAGTTGCAGATTGCTTTCAAAGTTCTTGTTGTCAAATGTTGACGTCTGAAGAGCACAAAACTTACCTCTTTCTGGTGGTATTTGATAGCCAGTTTCAACCTGGCGAGATCATTATTCCCCTCATCCTCCAGGAGATTCATATCATCCCTGAAGTTCAGAATCAGTTCGAGCTCTCTGGAGCTGCGCGTTTGGTCAAGCAAATCTTTGGCGAACTGCTTGCACTGCTGGGAAAGCTCTTCATACTCTGACTTGAATTCATTCTCCACCTTGCTGAGCTCCTGGAGCTCCCAGCTGAGCTGGAAGGCCGTCAGGAAGGGGTCTTCGCTGGAGAGGGCGATGAGCGAGGGACTGGCCAGGGCACGGTAAATGTTGAGACGGGATCGGGAATGTCGCAGGCTGTCCACGTCTGAGCTGGACACGCATTCCATGCAGTTGCAGCGCACCTGGTGAGGTTGGGGTATGGACACACCCTTCTGAACCAGCATCTTGATGATCTCATAGTTGTTGGTGTGAGCGGCCAAGATGATAGGCGTTATGTCAGGGGTAAAATAGGAGAACTGTTTATCCAACAGGATAGGAGGCACCTAGAAAAGAGAGAAATCAGGGTTGATAAAGTTCACAGTCAATTTCTTATTCAGTATTTTTGCCTTGTTTTCTGGTATAAATGTCCTTAAAACAAGATACATCTGCTTGAAAAAGCAGTATTAAAACTTTCAAATCTTGTTTTCAGAGATCTCAGAGAATTAAATTTAGTTATTAAAATAAGAAAAGAACTTACTGATTGAATCCTGTAGGAAAATATTTCAAGCATAAACCTCATTAATGGTTGATTTCTAATGAAAACAATACCTTTCCCAGTAGTATCTTATTTTAATGACGTTTTCACTGGAAAACAAGACCTGAATACCGAGTAAGAAGTTGATTTGTTGTTAAAGAAGCCACAAGCTATGTCACCTTTAACCCCAGGATGCTTCATGGTGTCTGTCTCTACAATAAATTAAAGTCCATGCAAGGCAAGTCAATTCAATCAGTCAATCTTGGTTACACCCCCGGGCAGATATTTTGTGTGAAAGCTATAGTTAAACATGTAAACAGTAGCTGATGTCTACTTGAGCCAACCAACTTATCAAAAATCTGATTGGCTCTTTTAACTGAAAGGTGATTGATCCGTTCATATTAAACATTACAATTTCTCTCATTCAGTTGTCTGCAAGCAGTCTGGGTCTTCCCCCTATAGCGTCTGTAAAGTAGCAATTAAAAGTGTTGCTAAATGACTGTATATACACTATTGTTGTTTTGGAGATGTCTCTTATGTTCACCAAGACTGCGTTTATTTGATTAAAAATACATTACAATTTAAAATACCTTTCATATTTTGAAAATGTATGTATTCCTGTGATGGCAAAGCTGATTTTCAGCATCATTACTCCAGTCTTCGGGGTAACATGATCCTTCGGATAATCATTCTAATATGCTGATTTGGTGTTTAAGAAACTGTTCTTACAATTTTCTAATAATTAAGGTTGAAAACAGCTGTGCTTCTTAATATTTTTTGTGTAAACTTTTTTTTCCAGATTCTTTGAGAAAGTTCAAAGTCCATGGATATGTCATAACTTTTGATCAATTTAATGTTTCCTTGCTGAAATTATTAATTTATTTCAAAAATAAAATAAAAATCTTCATCTCAAATTTATGTAGCAGTACATCTATGATAACAAAATAAATTAATATAATTTGTAGTCCTATCATTATATTACTGTTTACTCACACTTAAGTGATTGCAGTACTTTGGTATGTACAGAAGTTAAATATAAAAGGTAAAACTGAAAAAAATGAATTCGGACACTATCGTGCATTGTTTATTATTTTACATACACATTATGCCATAAATTATAAAAAAATAATTGTGAAACCCAAGTGGTTTAGACTAAAACATATTTAAAAAAATCCAGTTATAATCTGCTTGCAAACCACATAAATATGTGATCTGGATCAGGCTACGTAAAAATGCATGTGTTTTTGCTTTGATGTACAGACAACAAAAACATTTAAATGCATTTGAGTGGGATTTTCTATGGTGTACAATAAATTAGATTTTTGCTGCCTGTCTGAACAAAGCCTTTAAGCTGCTCAGTGCATGATTCAATTATTTTGTGCTATCCCCCAAAAAAACTTAAATATGTATTTAATTATGACAAATTCACCTTGTTTTTCTGTGAGACATGGTGGCATGACGATCAATTTGCTACACTGTGTGCCACTGAAGTCATTAGCACTTTATCTGCAGCAGGGGTCTAGCCCTTTAAACAAAGTGGAGAGTTACTTAATCTTCAGCTGCAAGATAGTGAAAAGGATAAATAAAAGTCATGTTCACGGAAAAGCAAGAAAGCACTCTTAAAAAGAGCACTACTTTCAAAACTTTTAATTAAACAGCCAGGTCTACAGGGAACAAATCACTTTCAGAGAGGATTAATGCATTCTCGGGTTCCAGGCATCACTGCTACATGGTCAGGAAAACTATTTGAAACGCTCTGAAACAGTTTGGACGTAATCAGCACATTTACAGTCGCTTCACAAAAGAAGGGATTACCAAGGCAACTGGGAATTCCTGCAAGTGTAAGTTGAAAGGAGAGATGCTACAGTAGGCGAGACATCAAATTGTTTCGGGTATACATGAAACTCTGAAGTAAATTTGTCAGCGAATGTCATCTTACCTGCATGCCTCCGCTGTGCTTTTTATGATTCAAAAACAGCTCCACAGCCCCAACCACTTCCTTTCGTATTGCGTGTAAAAGCGCATCCCCCACGTACACGTTAAAGCTGAGCAGCAACTCAATAATTTCCAGGTTCTCATTCTCAATGGCAATCAACAGAGCTGTCCGTCCCAAAGGATCTATGCAGTTGATGTTGATTTTGAAGTAGATCTCTGCTTCGATCAGCGCTTGTTTAACGCTGGCATAGTCACCTTTCTCCACAGCGCACAGGTAGGCCTTTTCCAGCGGTGACAGTTCAGACTCGGCTCGAACTATTCGTAGAGGAATCCGGTCCCTGTACGAGATCTTGTCCGTTCTTTGAAAGTAGAGCTGTGACATTGCTGCTATGCCTTCATGTGAGACAACTGGGCAAGAAGAGAGATGGAAATAGAGAGACCAAGGACAGACAATGAAAGGATGCTGGTAAATGCGGGTATACAGGAATCATGCATTACAGAGGAAATGGCCCTAAGCATTGCAAACCATCATCTCCACACCCAACATCCCATTAGCATGACACTTAGCCTTCATTTGCTTGGTTTTCTGTTAACTTCGAGGTTATAAGGAGGTTATAAGATCTGGGCATGTTGTGGAAGGCCACAATGAAAACCTCAGATACTTCTAATGGGACAAGGTCTTAATGGAGTCTTAATGGAGACTGGGTTTTTGTTATTTGTCTAAGGGCAAGGCAACTCGGTTCCATCAAAAGTCCTCATAAACGTTATCTGTAATAAAATGTCTGCAGGGAATTCAACCTGTTGACATCGCCCCAACAGTTTATCAGGCATCTCATATCCAAATGTTAGGATCAGATTTGCGTTCTTTCACCACACAAATGAGCTCTGAAAATGCCCTCTTGTAAGCTGTCATTTGGATTTATGTAAATCACCATAGACTGCTGCGGGGATGTTGTATTTTTGTACCAAAATGAGTCAACAATTTAGCACTTAGCACAGGGTAACATAATGCGCGTCTATGTACTATGTTGGCTGGCCGAGAACAACTTGACCCTCCCTCAAACATGTAATTTTACCTACGACTGCATCTCTAATCTCAAGGAGTTCATTGCGGTATTCACAAAATGCTTGTTCTTTAAAAATAGCTCAGTACCTAGTTTATTTGGACCAGCTAGCTCCTCTGAATCTCAACCTGTAAGTATGGCTAATAATAGATGTTTATATTTTCTATCAAGCTTTCAAAATATGGAACTATGACAATGGGCTTTTCGTTTCCGGCACACACTGTATTGGTAGACCAGTAATCCTCAAATCTGGCTCCTGCAGAGTTTAGCTCAAAACCTGCTCAAACTCATCAACCTGTAATTTTCTAATGATCCTGAAGGCATTGATTAGCATGCTCAGGTGTGTTTGATTAGGGCTAGAGCTAAACAGAAAAGTGGATCTCGTGAGCCGGGTTTGACAGGGCTATCTGACCAATCAGAGCAGAATAGGCTCACAGAAACGAGGGGTTTAGAGAAACTGAATCTTAGAGCTGCTTCGAACAAATCGTTTGAGAAACAATGGAAAATGAGGTGATACTAAATGCATATTTTGAGAAAACGAAAGCATTGTTTGACCTTGCATGCATGTAAACCTATTGTAGGAGACTCCCGAAACAATATTAGGAACCTTAAAATGGCATAACAAGGGCACTTTAAACACCTTAAATAAGGTCTGTGGTTAGCTCAAGATATTTTTACTAGGGATGTCCCAATCAAAATTTTTGTGTCCCCGATCAGAGTCATTGAATATTGAATATCTGCCAATTCCGAGTCCCAATATGATACTTGTATTCTCCTAATGCTTGGTGCAAATTTATAAAGTTATAAAGTAAAAAAAAAACATGTATCCTGTTTATACAGGGATGTGCAGAGAGTTTGTTTATATCCAATGTTTAGCTTTTTACTTTTGCCAATTGTATTTAGACTTTAAAATTCATAATATTTGTGTTAATTTGTGAAAAATATCATTAACAACAAAACATGTAAAACTTGTATTGGTCACAGAGATTATTTTTTGCAATAATCCAAACCCCAATGGAAAAATCTGAGGGAACCAGGGTGATGCTAACCTCCGGGTTGGCCTAGAAAAAATACGCCATCACTGCAGCACTCAGTAGGTGACATGGGTAAATTATATCTGTACTCACTGAAATCTGCATATGTGTCCTCTAGATATGAGCTGACTATTTGTCATGTAGGTTCATAGCATCAGGGGACTGAAAATCAATATCTAACAATCCACAATTGAATCAGCTTGTGGATGATGCTGATGTTTTATGGACAGTGTTTTCTGGTGTGTGCATTACATGAACATGCTGTTAAAACCTTTTGTTCTTCAACCGACTTAACAGTTACTATTCTAAAACCTCATGGTGTTTTACACGTCCAAATATATATAAAGTTAAACAAACACTTACACTTGTGACTGGCACTGACAAATACAGTGATAAAACATTATGGTCCTCCACAGTGCTCTCATACAAACTTCATAGACTCACAGGGATCTTCCAGGCTTCTATTGTTACACTCACTGTGTCAAATTAAACAAAATTCTAAAGTGTAAGCTTAATGTTTTGCTATTTTAACTTTTTTAACAAAGTTATCTAAATTCCTTAAACAACTTTGGAATCAAAATATTACTTATACAGCCTTGCACTAAAGTAGTCAAAGCCTTTGAACACATGAGAACATGTAATTATTATTACTAAAAATGGATATAGATTTAAGCTCTTTTGTCTTATGTTGTCAATATGTTGCACTTTTTAAGTCACCATATTGATTATTGTTGCTTCTAGTGAACTTGGACATTTGTTGTTATTTCTTTAAAAGTTATTTCTTCATAAAACTATTTATATTCTACAAAGATGCTCTTTTATGTGCACTAAAAAAATTTTTTTTCTAAGTGTGCGAGTTGAGAATCAATTCTGTATTCAATAACTGACCCATAGGCCACTCACTCATAATTCCCCATATACACTATTTGCAATAATTTATTATATATTAAAAATATTATTAAAGCAAATTATTTTCTTTCATTCAGCTAAAACATAAGATCTGAGTTCAACAAATTGGTTCAGTTCACACTTTCAGAAGACTACATTAACTTGATACAAGAGAAAGAAATGTGATTTGGGCTACTTCAACCAAATAGTGTTTATTTCGATTTTTAAAGGCGTTTTAGACACATCTGCACCCCGTAAATTTGAATTCTGGCATTATTTGGTCTACTTATGAACCTTTTACCCACTGAAGAGGTGTTACTATAATTTACGAGGGCATTTTCATAATGTGCGCAGAAGTGGTTGATGAACACAGACAGATCGGTGCGCAGTGTGCTCTTCAGTCTCCACTCATGACTGCCGCAGGCAAAAATATAGTCTCAAAAAATATATAGTCTCAAAATATAGTGAGCTGCCTACCTCAGCAGCATTTGCCATGTTTTTGTCGCGTTTCGAGTTAGCAAAATGTAAAATAAAATCCAATGCCCGAACATGATGCGTAGGCTACTATTTAAAGGTAAGGTAGCGTGCGTTAGTGTGAAAAGCAGGCTACGTTTCATGCGGTGTTTAGTTTAAAAGCAGTCTTTACATAGACTTACTTGAGATTTAATGTATTATTGATTTTCAAAAACCCCAGTAATTCATTAACTCTCTGGAAAATGCTTTTATAAAACGGAACTCGTTGTCACTTTAAATGAATCGTACACCCAAAATGCAAATTCTGTTGTTAGCCTACTCACCCTTGTGTTGTTCTTAACCTATGACTGACTTTTTTCTGTTACACAAAAGTATACATTGTAGAGAGAGAGAGAGAGAGAGAGAGAGAGAGAGAGAGAGAGAGAGAGAGAGAGAGAGAGAGAGAGAGAAGATGCAACAGTGTAAATGGTGACTGAGGCTGTCATTCTTCATAACACCTGCATTTGTGTTTAATGGAAGAAAGTCAGACAGACTTAGAACAACCTGTGGGTGAGCAAAGAACAGAATTTGTGTTTTTCGGTGAACTGCCCTTTTATGAAATAACAGAATCTCACCTGTTGGTTTTGGATGTTGCAAGGACTCGTGACTGATTCCGTTTAACTAACGTAGAACAGGTGCCCAGCGTGAAGAAAATCCGTTACACTCCAACCGCCTCCACAGAGAAAAAGCGCGAAAATGCGCAACGTTAGAAATAGAACGCGGGAAAATAATATCCATTTGTACGCGCGGCGAGGCTCAGTGATCCTCTCATTTCGCATTCAAGATGGAGCTAATCTGCAGAGTTTCCCAAAGCCGAAAATATTTGTTGTCTCCAGAAAGTGCATGTGCGAGATCTTTGATCGTTTATCATCTTGCATATTTGCTTTCCCAAGTAGGTTTCATCGCACTTTGGTGTGACGCCTTCTCATCTTTCTATATGAGTTATTTTGATAATTGAAGAGACTTGGAGCGCAAAGGCTACCAGATGTCCTGTCTGTGAGCTCTCTCTCTCTCTCTCTCTCTCTCTCTCTCTCTCTCTCTCTCTCTCTCTCTCTCTCTCTCTCTCTCTCTCTCTCTCTCTCTCCTGAGAGAGTGCTTGTACATGTGTATACGGTTCATCCATTCGACGTCTAGTAGCCTATCACGGACAGTCTTTAAAGGTGCACTTAGATTTTAAATGCTAATTAAAAAGGTTTGCACTTTTGAAAAAAAAAATATTATTTAACTAGAAAAAACTAGACATAAATTGCCTAATATATCATACAAAAATCGGCTCCTTTATGGGCACTGCCATGTTTGTAATCACATGACCAATAATAATATATAATACTTTAGCGCTTTCAGTCAGTCTTTAAGGAACTTAAAGTAGGCTATAGAAGTCAATAATAAGTAAATAACTAGTTTTAAATCCTATACCAGTGACTTTGGGCTTGACAACATAATGTAGGATATAATAAATAGACTGAATTAATTCTCAATAATTATCTCAAAATTGATTGTATTTTATCTCAGGCTTGGGTTAATATAGAAATGTCATTTTACATTGAGATGAAAATGTGTCAGAGTAAATCGAGACACTGTCCTTCTGAATATCATTTGGTTTGGCTCAACAGCAAAATGAAACCTGCAGATTTATCATCAGGAATTTATCATATTGCCAAGCTGTTTGTTAGAACAGATGAACGTTTTGGACAGTCTAGGCTGTAAATCGGCGAGGCACCTGTGCCTTTTATTCACATGGACACTTTGCCATCAAAACAGTACAAATGTAGTGTGTCCAGACATTGAGAGGATTTTTGTCTCTCTTGTTCAAACCTGTGAAACTGGGTCATTGATCTGGGTTTGAAGCATTAGATGTGAAGAAGCCAACTCTAAAACTTCACATCCTTCCCATGCAATTTGTCAGATTAACAGGTTCAAACATCACAGAGCAAGACAGCAGCCAAAGACATTTCTCTGTGAGAATGTCATGTAATCTCAGAGATCTGAAGGACACATGTAGCTGAGGGGCTAAGGACAGTAAGGTGCTAGTCGGAGCTAAGGAGGTGGAGTTGGTCCGGGTGTGCCGGTTAGAACACCAGAGTGGAGAAGAGAATGAGTTCAACTGTTTATTGGTATAAGCATACGCAATGGAGGGGGAGCCAGGTGGTAGCGAGGTGCATTATTCTATGTTCTTTGGTTTGCATATAGGTGAGCATGAGTACTGGTGCAGAGCAGTATTGTCTTGTTCTTTATGTCATTAGAAGTGTCAGCATCCACTTGACTTTGTGTGTGTGTGTGTGTGTGTGTTCTGCAACAAACAAATAAAGACATTTCCTAAAATGCAATGCTTCTTATCACACTACACAACATCAGTGTTAAGAGGTTAAGAGGCTATTGGCTGCCCCCCATACATCAACACAATATAGCATTGAATACAACAAATAAGGCATCATGAAACATAAACAGCTTAAACAGTGTAAAGGTTATCACACTTTACATTGGGTGTGGTCTCAAATACTGCTATACTTCACATTAGCATCCATTTCGTATGCATCACACTTTTAACTTCTCCATTCAGTAAACAGAAATCAACTCAGTTCAAATAACGGTGAAATCTGCAATACTCACTTTCTCTCTGGACGCATACAACTTAAACAGTCAAAGGAAAATAAGGATGATCATATATCTATCTGCAACGAAATCTGACTTTTTTTCTCCCCTCATAATCGCAAGTTTATATCAATAAAAAAATCTGAATCAGAAAAAGTCAGAATTAAGCTTCTTTTTTTATATAATGTGTTGGAAATGGGCTTCCAAACATTCAATGTATTGATACAAATATATGAATAATAAAAAATACATAATAAAAAATAAACAAGTAATAAATTAAATAAATATATTATTTTTTTTCATTAAAATGTAAATGCTTGTTAGAGTATTGCACAATTTAAGTTAGCAACATACTAACAAAAAGCTTCCGAAATCAAATGGCTTAGCATCAAACAAATCATTAATATTATAACAATCAATAAATAATCAACATTTCAACTTATTAAAAAAAACATGTTAAACAAGTGAATCATTCAAATGTGTAAGCTGTTATCCCAGATGCCAATTAAGTCCAATCAAAAGAACTAACCTTGCTTTTCTCAGTTTAGAAATAGTAAGTTGTTTTTTCTTCAAGTGCTGCAGGAGACACTCTGTCCTGTTTCAACCTTTCCCCTGGCTATAATTGTTTAGAATAATGCAGGGTGAATAAATCATATAATGTCTATTCTGTGCTACACCCCGGGAAAAAATATGTCAGTGAGAGGTAGGATGATGGGGAAACAAAAAAACAGCTGAGCTGAATTAGCTTTTAGATGTTCATGTTTCTATATGAGCCCCTGTGTGAAAGCTGGGTATACACTGCTACCTCCAGGCAACAACAGAAAAATCTTGGTATTCAACACATCTCAATATAAATACATACAAGCCTACATAAAGAAAAAGTACAGGGGAATCAAAATGAGAACAGAAAACAAATCCAATATCACCTTCTTGATTCGAATCGTTCTGAACAAATACCATGATTTTCAGTGTATTCTGACCTTAGGTTCTCCATTTAGATCATTAAAGCATGTGAGCAGATAATGACAGTGAATTGTTTTAAAATGGGATAATCTTGCAGAATGTCAGTATTGATTTACTGGGCCAGATATAATAAATTAAATGTCTCCTGTTCTTTGTTAGTGCAGGTAGGAGTGTTTGTGTATAGCCTACTTGTGGAGAAATGGAAAGAAAGGCTTTATCAGGCCTCTATATTCACAGCAGATGTTTAAAACCATATTAGTGTTTGCAACAAAGAGACCTGGCTAATTAAAATTGATTGGATTTTACCCTTAGAGAGGCCATGTCCAGACACTGCTTGTCCCAGTGATCAGCATTCTTGGACCCTACTAGTATTTATACAGACAGCAAGACAGCAAACCTCCTTTTAACAGTGCAATTAGAAAAATAGACAATATTGTTCAAGCGCATGCACATTGTTACTCACCATTTTCTTTTATGCAATGCTTGTTTCAAAATCACTTCAGTGTTTTTTCAAGGGGCACATAAAGTATAAAAAGTATAAAAGTACAAGTACAAAATACACAATAATTCACACGACACTGCTTCAAATTGGGTACCTGCCTAAAAAGATAATTATAGGAAGCAAAAAAATGACACAGTTAATAACTGTTTTTATAAATGTGTTGTAAAATGTATCTTAATTTAATTACTTTTCATTAAATATATTTTGACATTACATTTAAATACGAGTTTTTAAGATAGATAGATAGATAGATAGATAGATAGATAGATAGATAGATAGATAGATAGATAGATAGATAGATAGATAGATCTTACATAATTGCTAATTTTTTATCCTTGCCTGCACAAAATGTGCTTATGGAACAAACAAATGCAAATGTTCCCTATGATTTCATCATCCAAAGAGTTACATTTCATATTGGCAGCATCTCACCAAGCTTAATTCATAAAGTTTCCTGCCATTTCCAGGCTTTTATCATTAGCGTATGGTTAATAAATGCAGCGTGTCTCCATATGGCAGCGGAATATGTTCTCTCTGTGGTAATTTGTCTGCTCTTTCAGTTTGAATGGATGGTAAGCCAGGCTTTTCTCCGTGCTGACTTCACACTGCCGAGCTTGATCTGTCACACAGAAGCCACAACAGTGGAAAAACTCTCTTGGAGATCTGAGCTGTCATCGCTCAGGGCACCGGTTTTCTTATTTTGAATGAAGAAATGTGAAAGGGGTTGACGGCGAACTATCACTTGAAAAATGGGGACTCAAATCCAAAATGTCCAGAACAGAATAAATGAGGAAAATATATGAAAAAAGGCGGATGGGGGGAGGGAAAAAAACACCTCCTGTTACCTAGACTACGGGTCTCTAGAGATAGTGTGATGAGCGGCCGTCACAACGCAGTCCTGTGAATAAATACGTCATTAGCTTGTAAATTGGATGGCATGTCAGTTGTTTCCCATCAATGGCCCCACATTTTGGACAGACTGACCAAATGCCATAGACATACATCTATAAACTGATTAGAGTTCAGCGTTTCCGTCAGCAATGGTTATCATTCAAAATGTACTCACATTATGACCTTGCTGCCACAGGAAGTCGAATGAAGCGATACAACTCGGATAAATATTTTGATACGCTGTCAATCACAGATTGGCTTGTTGTGTTTGCTTGTAATAATCTGAGGGGGGCAATTGAGAGCAGAAAGCTTCCCGCTGAATGCTGGACAGATTCTTTGGAAGGTTGTTGGCAGCACTGGAGCGTGATAAAAGAACATCTCCTCAGGAGCTGCTTGATAGTCTTTGATGGCTTTAGGAAGCCTCACTGAGTAGGATGAGATTCATGGGTACAGGGCTGTGTTAATGAAAGGGATTTTCGAATTACACAATTATCCAAATGGAGCGACTTTTCAATTAGGTTGGAAAGATAGAGATTGCAAATGATGCTTTACATCCATATAAATAGTCAAAATACTTTGAAACCTTTGTGTGTGTGTGTGTGTGTGTGTGTGTGTGTGTGTGTGTTTTTCAAATCCCTAGCAACAACAAACACAAGCTCTGAGCTGAAAATTATAGAAAACAATTGCATCTCCAGTCTCCTTTCCACTTGACTCAAGAGACTTGTGTTTGAAATCCACACTCTGAGGTAAACATTATTGAACCCAAGAGTGGTACACATGTGGTTTTATTGTTGGTGTTTGCATAAATGAATCTTCAGAGACCTGTAGATAGCCTATTCATCTTACTCCTCTTCTGACTATAAACAAATAATGATTTCATTATTGGTTGAATTTCATAAAACAATAAATTTCCTAGGTAACACAATTTCACTACTGATGGTGTTTCTAGTCAAAATCACGAATTTTCCGAGCTGATAATAACGTTAAACTTATGAAATAACGTAATAACGTTAAACCTATGAAAATGGTTTTAAAAAGCACATGGCACCATAGTTCCCTATCGATACTACACTTCGTAGTATGCTTGGGTGCCGCCCACGCTGAAACAGCGCTCACCGGGACGGAATGTCACCACTGCGGTGACATGAGTCTCTCCTCTCTGCGCTCGCGGCTAGCTTTCTTTTCAGATAGGAACCCCGCCCCTCGCGCCCTCCCGCTTTTTTCCTCCCAGGGACCTGCAAGGAAAAAGCAGTGAGGCAAAGGATCTCAGCACCCAGAGATGAGTGATCTTACGCCGGCTGTACCCCCACATACCTCACTCTCTCCCCACAGAGAGCTTTATCCCGTTCTCTTCACCCGCCCGGACCAGCATCCCTCTGCGGCTGCGAGCGATCTGGTCTCATTCGGTGGGAGTGATGATGGCGAGTTGGACAATAGCCTGTCATTGGCGGCTTCAGATGCCAAGGAGCTTCAGCGCGCTGAAGTGATCAGTTTGCTGGTGAAAGGAGCCGTGGAAATGGTTTCCCTTGCTCAGAGTGAGTCAGGCTTCTACAGCCGTTACTTCCTCGTCCCCAAGAAGGATGGTGGTCTAAGACCCATCCTCGATCTCAGACATCTGAATCGCGCCCTTATAAAACAGCCGTTTAGGCCGTTTTAATCATCAAAGCAGATCCTCTCGCAAATATGCCCAGGGGACTGGTTCTTTTCACTGGATCTGAAAGACGCTTACTTTCACATCCAGATAGCCCCCCACCACAGGCGGTTCTTGAGATTCGCCATCGAGGGAGTGGCTTATCAATAAACAGTCCTTCCCTGTGGGCTGTCCCTGGCTCCCCGCACTTTTACGAAGTGCATGGATGCGGCTCTTTCCCAGCTAAAGACAGATGGGAATCCACATGCTGAATTACCTCGACGACTGGCTCATTTTGGCCCAGTCAGAGGATAAGCTTCTATTTCACAGATCCATACTCCTCAGCCCCTTAGGGTGCCTAGGACTCAGGGTCAATTTTGCCAAGAGCGCGCTATTCCCCAGCCAATGAATTTCATTCCTGGGAACAGTTATCGACTCAGTCCGAATGAGGGCGGTAGTCACGCCAGAACGTGCACTGGCCGTTCAGCAGCTCACGGCTTCATTCAAACTCGGAGTCCCTCGCCCTCTCAAAGCGTTTCAGAGGATGCTGGGCCTCATGGCCTCAGCGTCTTAGGTACTTCAGTTGGGCCTGCTTCACAAGCGGCCCCTTATGTACTGGCTGAAACCTGGAGTTCCTCCACACACTTGGCGTCACGGATGCATCCGTGTCAAGGTGAGCCAGGCCTGCATTGCCTAGGGATGGATCTCAGGGAACCGAGGTTACGTCAGTAACTGAGTACGTTTCATCATTTTACTGTGTCTTTTTGCAGGAACTCATAGTTTAATGAGTGGGTAGATGACAAGAAGCGAACCCGCAGTTAGCTGCATTGAAAACACATGAGTGCACATATCCTACATACAGCTCTCGAACAGGGCGAAGTTATTTTATCATTTTACACACACAGTCTATTTAACTTAGGCACTGCAAGCCATGCTCGTATTCTCTTGTCAGCGTTTGACATAAAATGCAACGCATTCACCGCTGGACATGGCCAGCTTTGCTGATGTGCAATACTTCACAGTAATTCCTTAAAGGGTTCATCAGATGCAAAATTCACTTTTACATGTTGTTTGAACATAAATGCGTGTTGGCAGTGTGTGTACACATCCACCCTATAATGATAAAAATCCACCCTGTGGTTTTTATTTTATCCCTAAAAAATAATATCCCCTTTTTTCAAATCAAGCCGTTCTCACACAGACCAAGGCTGCTCCCATGATAGTTGATTGACACTGCCGTCTTACCTTAGACCCGCCCTGAGTGAGAAGTGAATAGTCCGACCGCCATTGTTTCTACACTGGAACAGGGACGTAGACAAAAAAAACTCCATAGCGATTGAGGTGTTCTGTTATTGGATGTAGTAATGAATATAGCAGTCGTCATTTACTCTCAACATCTGAGCCGCTGCAGACACAGTGAATGACTTTCGCTTTTGAAGGGAATGTGCCTTCCGATCTATTTAAATGTGACTCTGTTCGAGCGAATCATTTGTGATCCAGCTTCACCTCCAGAAGAAGTGAGTATAAGGTTTTTTTGGATCTTTGCAAATCGCCTTTCCTAATAGTGTGCCAGTTAGCCAGTTTTGCTGCTAAAGTAAACAGTACTGCTCGAGGGGCGGGGTGAGCAGAGCTCATTAGCATTCAAAGGAACATGCAACAAAACAGGTTGCTCTGAAAAGAGCTGATTTTGACAAGGTAAAAGGGGTGTTTTTTACACTACCATTGAGAAATTTTAACCAAAGCATGTTATAGACTTTTCATTAAGACCCTAAAGAATCATATCAACTTGTGGAAAATGGGCATCCGATGACCCTTTTAAGTTTATTGCTGTTACTGTGGCAGCCAATAACAGCACAGCGTAACCATGTGCACATTTTTATATTTGGTTACACTGAAAAAGTTTCAGTTTAATTAATTCAGTCGATCTTATTACACTGTTTTAACATGAATTTATATAGAGACCGAAACAAGAGAGCATCCAAAAGTTAGAATCCATCATGACAGCGCTAATCAGTTACTCAGGAAAAAGGTAGATATATACAAACACACATATTTTTACATTTCTTGCTAAGTCTTCCAAATAAGCTGTAAAGGTTGAATTTTGGATATGTTCATATCAAAACAGCTTTCTTTCACTTTCTATAGTTTTGTAATTGTGAGATATATCACTGACCACCTGTAAAATATCTGAGAATCCATTTTAAATACATATACTGTGATGACCACAGTAGTTGCTTTGAGCTTTATACCTGACTTCAGAGTGAGCTATAAAACTAGAATATCAGGATGTTCATGTCAAGAGTGATCGACTGATATTGATTTTTTTTAAACCGATATCGATGATTATTTGTACGTTTATGTACCCGATAACCGATATGCAGAACCGATAATTTACTGTTATAAAGTAAATACAGAGTGAAGTAAGTCCAATTCAGTCATCTTAACAGTTGAAAATAACATTTTCATGTAAAATTTAATCTGCATCATCAGCAACACTGATATTAACAATAAGCAAAATAATGTCTAATGTTTTCAAATGGAGAAAATAAAGTCAGTAATAAACCTACAGTTTTAGTAGGTTTATAAGCTGTTTAATAGGCTAAAGAGTGGAGAATAATTCACTGAATAATATTCTCTGGAATATTGAAATAAGCTATAACAAACAAAACATCGTATTTTATTGCATTTCTTAACTGGCATGTGTGTTTTATCAGAATTATTTAAAATGTTTTTTGTCATTCTAAATTATAAAAACTGCTGACAGCGCGGTTTATCTATGCATTTAACAGAACTATACTCAAACTGCGATCGCTTGTGGAGAAAATAAATAATTAATTTCGATAGAGATGTTTATTGGCGAAATAATGGTTCTATAGTAAATGTTAATATAGTTTAGCGTGTTTCAAACAAGTGAATCTTGTTAAAAGTTACATGCGGTGGTCGTGCTGGAGCATTTTCTGGGCATCAACCGCTGAGTGAACAGTGCCCACTGCTCCAAGTGTGTGTGTGCACTTGGATGGGTCAAATACAGAGAACACATTTCACTGCTAGTTATACTCTGTATAATTGTGCATGTGACAAAAATTTTTTTTTTTTTTTTTTTACGATAATGGTAAAATGCTTAAATATCGGGAAAAATATCGGTAAACCGATATATTTGGTCGATCTCTAATGTCAAGGCACATGTCTTACAGCATAAAGTTTCATATACCTGGGATATTCCTACACCATACTGACCCCTGGTATAATACCCAAAAATAGCATGTTAAAAGCTTGTAGCACAGTTGTTATGACCTTTTTAGAGAGAGCAGAAGGCTGAAACTTCATGTTCACCTCAGAGCACGCCTCCAACACTATGATACAATAGATTTATTACAGAAATTCATGTAAAGGGATAGTTCACCCAAAAATGAAAATTATGTCATAATTACTCACCCTCATGTCTTGTAAATGCATGTTGAAGACTGACACAGAGGAGAAGAAATTGTTAAATTAAGTCGTTATTTTTGTTTTCTTTGGACAAAAAAGTATTATAGCTTCGGTTGAACCACTGATGTCACATGGACAATTTTAACAATATCCTTGCTATTTTTCTGGGCCTTGAACGTAGTAGTTGTGTGATGCTGTCTATGCAGGTCAGAAAGCTCTCAAATGTCTTCAAATATATCTTAATTTGTGTTTCAAAGATGAACAAAGGTTTTATATGGGTTTAGAACTACACACTCAAAAACGAATTGTACGATACTGTTCACTTTATTTAAACAATTAATTTTAATTTAACACCATTATATTTGGGTTCTTGTTCAAACACAGTTGCATTGTGGTAAACTGACTTGAAACAGCTATGCTTTGGTTCAACGAAAGGTTTTCAGTTTGAAAAAACATGTCAATGAAGTAGGTCAAAAGAGCATTTGGTGCTTGTTCAGTTTACTAAAACCAAGTTAACCTAACACAATTATTTTCAATCATATTACTTAATGCAAGTTTACTCAATTCAGTTTAGTTAATCATACATTATGTATCTAAGTATAGATAACATGTTTATGTTATGTGGAACCACTGTCCGTAATGGAATTAAGTTAATTTAAAGTATCTTTTTGTTTGAGTGCATGAGCAGATGTCATTAATGACAGAAAGACAACGGATCAGCCCAGGACTACAGACACCAGGAGGCTAAATAGGGGGACAAACGAGGGTAACGAGGGAGACACAGGTGGAGCAACTTAAACAATGATTAGGTAACAAGATAGGAGGGGCAGACAATAGACAGGAGAGCACATGGCACCAACAACAAACAACAAGCCATGGGCTCAACATACATAGACATCTGGTGGCCGGTCAGGGCACACCAGCAGGACCGTGACAGAAATAAATTAATAATATTTTAATACATTCCGTTTAAAAATAAATTTATATAGAAAACAGTTATTTTAAATTATAATAATAGTTTACAATATTATTGCTTTACTGTATTTTTGATCAAATAAAAGCAGAGCATAATATACTTTTTAGAATTTTATGACACAAATTGAAGACTAGAGATTAAAATTATTCCTATCAAAATTGGTATTATGTGAACTGCCTTTAACCCATGTTTTTTAAAGAAAAAAGTTGTACACACACACCTGCTGCAATTTTGCTACAGTGGATCTCTGCGTGTTAACCGGAGAACAAGCTGACTGAGTCAGATACCCTTTTAAATAATAGCAAACTACAGCTGAATTAGGGTCTAATTTCAGATAAAGATCAGATGCCTCAGGACAAAAACATGAATGCTATTAGTGTCACTCACTCACTTTTGCAAGTATGCATGCCCCCTCTCAGCAGGCGTCTGTGAGGGGGTTTTATTAATTAAAGATTAATCCATCACAGACAAAGTCAGGAGAGTGGCTTCAAATTCATTTCTAACGACATGCAGAATGGCTAAATGTAAAATGTAAATAGATTCTTTACATAGAAAAAAATAAGGAAACAAAGACATTACGTGATTTCAAAGATGTCATTTAATATGGCTTTAAAAGAGTTAAATGGTTCCAGAAATAAGTATCCATCTTTGTTTGTTCTGTGTTTTCATCAGAGGAAGTGGCTGCTAGTACATGTCAGGTCAAAGATCATACAAACAATGCCAACAATGTCTGTGTATGGCGCAAATAGGTTTTTCATAACAAGTGAGTTTTCAAAAACTACTATTTGCAAGCACTAAAACCAAAAGGAAAAAATCCTATTCATGGTATGAATCCTTATACGCTTCCCCATTAAATGGATGGTAAATTCAGGTGTGATGGCAAGATAAGCCTTTGTCATGAGCTGGGGTGATATGAGGTGCCTGTATTCTGGAGGTGGTTTTATTTCCAATGTTTGGATTCTCGTGAAGCGAGTGGGTGGAGACAGAAGATGAAACATATTTCCCACTGTCTGGAGCTCATATGAGACATGAGTGAGCAGCTAATAAAATTCACTCCAAGCACAGCCAGGGGAGCGACCAGCTACTTTAAGACAATTCTGAACTGCCACAAATGCATCTGCAGAATTTTCACTCCAAACACACAAAAGCCCAACAGTATATTTAAAATGTATAATTTAAAGTCACCACTCAGCTTAAGAGAAAATAGCAGTTTTGCAATGCATTTAAAGATTATGAGGGCGAAAACAGAAAATAATGGATTTACTCATATGTTTTAACAAATAAAGGGTCAATTTGCTGGTGACAGATAAGGGAGGGGAATCTTGTGGGGTTTCTGGAATTCTGGGGTGATTGACAAGTCAAGTTAAGTCAACAAAACAGTTGGATTTGTTCCATTTCAAGGATCCTGATAATTACTTCTCACCGTGAGCAGATGAATTTTGAATACGGCTGAAAAATCAAACCTAGTTCATTTCTTGCCGAGAGAAGTTTTAAGGCTGAAGGTTATGGCAATATAACACATCAGCCTTATTTCCTCTTGTGTTATTTCAATAAACAGGATAAAATAGGAATGGCTTTTTAGAGATCGAGGTTGTGTCTTAGTTCTTGACTGTGCACTCAAAATGTCAGAAAAAATCTTTAATTGTAGAACACAATCTTCAATAGCTGAGAACACCATTAACAGTGTGAACATTCAAAGTGCCCCTATTGTGGATTTTTTTTATTATTACCTTTCAGTGTGTAACACAGCTCTAAGTGAATGAATACATCCTGCAAAGTTTTAAATCTGAAAGAGCACCATGTATAAAGTTATTGTCTCTCAAAAGAAGTCGACTCAAGAGTCATTGAAACTAGTCATTTTTAAAACAAATCACAAGCCGATTCATGTTGATGTCAACATGAAACATTAGCATATTGCCCGCCCACTTGTGCAGACCTGGGAAAACTTTATTTTCGCATTGGTCTGAATGAAAATGCTAATTCATTCTTTGCCACTAGGTGCCGCTTTTGGAGCGTTAAAAGCTCACAAACACTGCTTTAAATGAAATCGACCAATCACTGCAGATTAGCGCCATGCAAAGGAGGGGTTTCGAAAAATGAATGGTTGAGCGAATCGTTTGGGAGTCGTTGAGCAAATAAGGTAAAAATAAATGCATATTATGAGAAAATTAAAGTGTTTTTTTTACCTTGCATGCATGTCGACTTGTTGTTGGGGACTCAAAACCAAAATATGAACCTTTTATAACCCATAATAGGGGCACTTTAAAACAGAAAGCACTCTGGTTATCGATCACTGTTGATTAGGCATTGAGGGAATAGTACCCTAAAAGAGGATTCATTTATTATTTCCTCACCCCTTTATACTGTTATTTCTGTCTGAAAAAAAATATATAATTGTCACATGTCTTTCCATAATCAACCCCTCACTAACAAATAAAACACCACAGCAGTATGCTGTACCACTTTATTTGACAGACCTTTATTATTATTATAGTAAATACCAAGTTCTGTCATGAAACTCTATGCAGGCTGATGGGTTGTTAATGGAAATTGATGATATTCACAGTGTTAAACTACTCAGCACAAGCTGATTGGTTCATATTGCATACACAGCCAAAGTCAATGAGCTTGCTGCTTTACATTTAAATGGCTGGTTAGCATTCACTAGAGCATTTCGCAGTTTGCTTTCAGAGTCTCCACCACCCCAGCTCTGTATAGATCTGCTATGGGTTATTATTACTTGTGCAGCAGCAGTATGTCTTAAATAATTATAGCACCATATCAGCTTATGTATTGGCAGTCGCAAGCTCCTGTTCTTGCTTTACAGCTGCAGCAATAATCCACAACAACAGTAATAACCAACAGCAGCAGCAGTGTAGCAGACCTATTCAAGACCAAATACATTAACATTGTTATATCCTTTACCATGATAAAATCTTCGGAGAATTTTCATAACAGAGTAATAACACGGTAAAAACTAGATACTAACCCTGAACCTACCCCTAAACCTAACCTTAACAAAAAGAAAGTTACCTTATATTACAGTACTTTTTAGGTAAGTACACTGAAAGTACATGCAATTGAATGTACTGTAAAATAAAGTGCAACACTATATTTCAAATATTGCTTAAGTCATTTGATAGGTTTGTGTAATGTATAAGGCTCGCATTTTTTCATTCATTTGTTTGATTTTTATAAATAGCAGAATGTTTGGTTTGGTTTTGGACGTTCGTTCCTCCTCCAATGTGTTTAAGCCTTCTAAAAGGGCCTAACAGAGTTTTTAGCACCCAACTACAGCACACAAATTCCTGAAAAACAACTCTGAGTTAGTTGCTTTTAGTGAATCAAGCACAACGATCGAGTCAGTTCTTTTTTGCAAGTCAAACAAAACTAATAATAAAAAGCATAAAATCTTAAGCAAATCAGGGTTTAAGTGAGTGATGATTACTGCTATGTTTTGTTTACTATTGTTTTTTTACTATCTATTACATAGATAAGTCCAATTTGTAAGGCATCAATTTATCTCAATTGCATGTATCCACCATTGGCAAGAAATATTCCACATTTATTTATTTTTCAAATCTTCTCATCATTTTGACAATAGAAAAAATATTCAATAGAAATGTTTATTCATTCATTCATTCATTCATTCACTATAAATGTATATGGCAAGACCACATGATTTCTAGTTTTGTGTTGCACAGAGCAAAAAAAAAACTGTAAATGTATTTGGAATAACATAAGGCTGAGTAAATAACAGCATATATAAAACATGTCACATTTCATATCGATGAAATCAATAGCAAATGTTTCACATTGGTCATAAACTGATTCATATTGAAAGTGAACCCATTAAACCATCTTACTCAGAATGAAGAATGGCCCCAAGTAGAAATTTATTGTGCAATTATCTTGTAAATGTCAACGAGGAAGGCAGATTGTCTTCTTTGTGGTGAATAGAATCATAACCGAGTAACGCTTTTGGCTCCAATGAAAGCCAACACTTCTCTCCTGTCAAACAGACTAACAATGAAGTGCGTGTTGTGCTGGTAAGTGCGGATAGGAAAACCTAATGGAGCCCAGAGGGCTGGAGAGTGTATTTCTGAGAGTGAGGTAATGTAACCTCTGCTGCCGCCCCATCTGCCAGCTCAAGCTGAAAAACCATTCAAACCAACTGAAGGAGAACCTGCCAGGCTATCGGACTGCAGACAGCGGGCACGGCAAGGCTTAGGAAACGCTTTGCTTTAGCTGTGTGTGAAATAAAGTAGCAAAAAAACTTAAAGAGACAATTTCAAGAAATTACATTTCAAGAAACTCCTGCTAATCAGTTTAAATGGATAACCATAAGACTCTAAGGTATAAAGGAAATATAAATCAGTGATTAAAAAAAAAGATTTTTTTGTTTGTTTGTTTTAATTCAATATAATGTTTTGAGGAATCCAGTGTAGTGCTAATGATGCTCATTAAGAAATTATTTATCAACTAGGTCTTTAAAAAGGTCATAATAACCCATTAAAACGTGTATAAGGTTAATTTAGAACCATCATCTGTTGAATCACACTATAGGACTGGTGCTCAAAACATTATATAATCTAAGAACATGAGTTGTGTCTCTAACACGGTTCAAAGATCTCCTCAAAGGCTGCTCGACCAGATAGTGTGACTTGAATGCCACAGAACAAGATTTCACCTAAAGGAATAATCTGAAAATAGCAGGTGCTTTCAGCTGTTCATACTGCATAATTGACTAGCAAGGACTGAAATCAGAGTGAAGAGTGATGTTTTTGAGAGGTATAGCAATTAAGATAAGACATTGCTGAGATTTAATCAATCCTGCCACTCTGAGCTGTTTAATAAAAATATGAGTGCCATTTATAGAGTAAGAGCTTCTTGATTTAAAAAATATTTAGAATGCATATTTTGAATAAATTATCACTGTACCTATGAGATATACAACAGCAGGGGAAAATTTAATTTAACACAAATGTAATGATTTGTTCTATTGGTTTCAAATAACATGAACAATGTCTTAAAATTAGATTCTGAAGTATCAAGAGTACTATAAAAAATACAAACAATTATGAGACAAGAAATTCTGTCCACAAAAAAGCAATCCAGCTTAATGTGTCTATTTTCATTTTTGATTATCTTAATTGTCATGACGGAATCTGTACATTTGCAGCTTGTATATAAAATAATTAATATAATTATTAATATAAAATAAAGCAATTTCATGTAAGCTCAAATAGCTGCATGACTGTGATATTGTTTTGTTTTATACAGTGGTTTTATACACAATGTTGTCTTCAAGAATCATATGTTTCATTCCTGAATGAATCAGTTATTGTACAAATCTTTGTGAATGATTTAGTGTCTCAATCATAAAAGCAGTCACTTGTTTCTTTCCTGACTTATCGGTGTTTTGAATGAATCAACTGAACGAATTATTCAACGACTCAGTCAAGCGCTGCCCTCTGGCATAATTATGTAACCCGCAAAAAGAGCAAATGAAAAATAACCACCACTAGCCAACTGTCTGCGCAGTCTGGAATATGCAAGAACAAACACAAATCAATTAAATGATATATCAAAACTGCCAAATTGTCATCATATTGCAATCATGATGATCACATGCTTTACTGTGTCTGTGTAAACATTGAAACATTGCTTTAATGTGTTCATTGTTTCAACGTGTACACTTGAGGTTAGCTTACTGGAATATTTGTATAATCTTAGAACTGCCATTATTTTGACATAGTTCCTCTTAAATGTATCATTTTCTGTAAAAAAAAAACCTTTGAAATAATATGTATCGTGAAAAGCGCTGTACAAATAAATGTAAATTTAATGCAATTGAATAGCCTACATCAGTGGTGCAAAATAAATTTAAGAATGAAGTAAAGTAAAATAAAATTACATTAAAAAAAATAATGGTAACTTTAAAAGACATTACATTTTAATGCTCTTTCTCTGTAATTGTCTTACAGTAGTCATGTTTGGCCTTTTTGAGTAGAAACATCAAATGGCAAATAAATGGCTTCCTGTTCTTCTCTCTGAACACATTAGGACCACTTTAGCAGTTTTTTATTGCCTTTGGTTTCCTGTTTGCCATGTTGATTGTAGCAGAGAGAGATGGGGACACAGTTTTTTTCTAATGTGGTTGGATGCAAATGCAAACAAATCAGTTTAGACATGAGACCATCCCAAACCACAAAGACAACCCCATTTTCATGCACAATCAAGCACTTATATGTTTGAAAGTCATTCTGAGTAATATCATCTATGTGCTGTACAACTACACGCAGTTTACCATAATCAATACACATCAGAGTAATGATGAAAATTACCAGTAATTGAGTTTTCTGCCCTTTTAATGGTGGGATAAGCATTTAGCACTTAGATGTTCTTTTTTTTTTACATATGACTCTGCAAACATGTACTGTACAATTAAAGTGTATTCGAAATATCTGATATGAAAAAAAATTATCTGAACATAAAGCATTAATACCATAATTACAGCATCTGATGTGATTCATCCTGACCCATCAATTGTATTTATTTTCTAATGATCTACTATTTATGATCTCAGAAAGCCTCAGGGAATGTCACACAAGCTTGAGTCACATATATGGAACAGAGGATCAAAGAGAAATGTAGGCTTGATTATATTCCCCAGGTGGCCATCATCTGCCCTTCAAATTATTGTCCAGCACACTGACATTTCTCAGATATTTATAGGCTTGTGTCAAAAGTGTCTGTCTAAACCCTATTAAAACTATCCACAGACATACTTTCCTTGAGCTAACATTCTTTATCATGAGCTGACATTCATGTCATATACGCCTACATGATTACTTTAAAAAATATACGAATTACAGAACTAATGATTAAGATCACAGAGCAAGATTGTGTCATGAAACTCGCACTGTAATTTTAAGTGACTGGTTTGCAGCTGTGCTATGCATAACAACCACTTAAACGACCCTCTGTTGTATAAGTGGACCTTTGGAAAGCCTGCGGTGTGGCAATCAGTAGTATACAGTACTTAAATTTCCCACAGTGAACTCTTGGTTTTTAGTGTGTTTCAGTTGTTGCTACATACATTCTGTGTTGACGGGCCTAAAGGAAAACTGGAAAACTCTACACTTTGGAACAGCAGCTGCAAACAATTTAGGATGTAAACTCGAATAGAGTCCTTAAGATTAGACACAAATGAATCATGAGGATAATTGATTTTTTGATTAGCAGTAATGTACACAGCAGCAGGTGCCAAATGTTGCTGCTGGCAACAGTATAATCAAATATGTAACAGTCACTGGAAATGGGTCTCATTTAATGGTAAATGCATAAAAAACAGAAATACTTGTGTAAAATGTTAAACAATCACATGCAAGAAATGCAAAATCTGTTTCACATGGATTTCAAGTAAAAGCAAATATTACTTCAGAAAAAGCAGAGTAAAAACTCTCAAAAAATATTAAGGAGCCAAATTGGATAACTTGGCATAGGTGGCCATTCACAAGTTCCTGAGATTAAAATGTATTCAGCAAAAAATAAAAAGAGCATTGAAGTGCATTTATGCATGTATGCATGCAACAATCAATCAATCAAACCAAGCAAAGCTCAAATGACTCAAATACATGTATATTCTCCCCTCTGGGTGATCTTGCAACACAACTTTTTGAGGAAAACCATCCACAAATGGCTTATAGTTGTACGGTAGGATTTTTTTTAAATCTAACATAGAAAAAAAAAGCTTCACCTTGAGGGAGAAAATATCGCAATGTTGATAAATTGAGCACCTTCAGACCAACAATACAAATACAATAAGAGTGTGATAAGAGTGCAATAACAGCTCAATCTGGATTCAGAATCCAGTGCCAAAAATCTATTCCCTGTCTGCTGCATTGTCAATCAATAACTGCTCTGAAATGATTTCCCTCTGCATTGGTGCAAAAATATCCAGATGATTCACTTTTCCTTCAGTGAAGTGGAAATTCAACTGCCTCTCAACATGGGGCTGTTCTAATTTTAGCGCCTCTCTGTCTCGCTACCTTTTCTCTCTCTCTCCGTCTCCGTCTTTTTGCTTCTGTAGGTGACATTCTCTCTCTATGTCAGACACAGACATATACACATGCGATCATCCGGTGTTTTTTTTTTATTAATAATTTGTCACATTTAGGTGTTCTGTTACAAACTGTTCATTTTGGATTCCTAGGAAAACATCCCACATAATAAAGAAAGCATTATGTTATCACTGTCCTCAACCTCTGTAGACCTCAATGGAGCCCACAGGTGTTGCCAAGGGAGAGATCAATGCTTTGGAACAGGTGCTGTTTCTAGCCAACATTAAGCTTGAGAAGTGAGGAGAAAGACACGGTTTTGTGCACATCAATGCATGCTTGAAAGACTAACCCCTAATACAACCATATTTTGTATCTTGCCTCACATGTTTCTCAGTATCTCTGCTCCATAGGGTTGGTGTTGGACACATTTCCTTTCTTCATTATCCCATCAAGTGGTTCTCAACTGACAGGGTTGCAGAAATGTTCACACTTGCATACAAAAAAATATTCTGATGCTAAATTGTTTAGGGTTCACAACAAAAACAAAACACAAAAACAAAAACAAAACACACGAGAAGTGATGCAGGACTAAACGTAATGTCTTCCTGGTAGACTTTGTAGCCAGCAAGAAGCTTGTGATATGCTGCAGAGAAAAATAAAAATAAAAGAATATGAAGGAGAGTAAGGAAGGTTGCTTGCAGAAGCCATGCTTTCTGATTATTTTGTTACAGGTCTGTGACTCCACCCCTTGAACCTTCCCTCTCATTGGTTGTATGTCACCGGCGATGTCATTTCCAGTCAAAACACATTTCACACTGTAGGATTCGCAGGAGTTGCAGACAGGTCCAGATATTTAGCATGCTATTAGCATGATATTTAGCATGCTAAATATCTCATGGGCATCAGTGACAAATCAGCGCTGCTCTCAGATCGTGTCTTTAATGATAACACATTCTATACGTGATTGTTATGAACACTTTACTTAAAGTCTTTAAGCATTATAAAGGGCTTAGTAAAGGGGATAAAGCATTATAATTATTCATAATGTGGTTTGTAATACATTATATCTTGTCGTAAATAACCACATTTAAAATGCATGGTGTAACAATTAATTGATAAGTGTTATTATCTATTAACTGTGGTTACAATTATTCATGAGATAGTACAATGCATGCATTATAAGGTGCATTACAAAGCATAATTAATGCATTACTACTTTCATAATGCATTTTACATAAAGGCTTTAAGTAAAATGTTACCTATTGTCCTTCAAATAAAGGAGCACCAATTTGCCTCCGATTTCAGACATGTGTCTGTGATTTCAACAAGTGAAAATTAAATCTTGCATTGTTTACTTGGAACATCCACCATAACATAATTGCATTTCAATAATACAAGCATGGCTTCTCTTCAAATGAACCACATAAATTAAAATGCTTTGTATAAATGATATGAAAGGAACAGTTCCCCCAAAAGTTCCCTCCCTTACCTTCATGTCATCCTAACTTTTCAACAAGGAAACACAAAGATGAGGGAGTGGAGAAAAAAACACATGAACGCTACTATAAAAGTAGTCCATGGTTGCCTCCGAAGACTTAGGCAGCTGACTTGCTGCTGCGATGCCTTATCTGGCAACGAAGGCACCTCATGAAACTGATTTCGGACAGCCTTCTAAAGCAGCGTAACGGTTTAATGATTTATAACAAAATAGAACGAGTTTTGGTAATAACTAAACTAATTAAACAAAAAATTGATTAACATAATACTGATTTCTTGCTAGAAATAACATCAAAAGTGCAAAAAGTTAGTCAGAAATATACATTTACACCCAAACTGACAACAGAACGCAACTTTCAGAGGCCAGCTTTATTTTTGTTGGGGGCTCAACCATCACGGAATGGAACGCACAGGATTGTGGGATATCAAAGGCAGCGAAGGATACATCTATGCTGCCTTCAAGAATCGATCAGATGAAGGTATCTCATGAGACAGGAAGTGAAGCTAACTTTGGATTCGGATGTGCCTTGATGCCTTCCTACCTTGCAATGCGTCCTCCGAAGGCAGCATTTTTCAGTTTTTGGATACAGCCCATGTAATTTTAGATTTCTTAAATCAGTCAATTGCTTTGTGTGTAGAAAAACGTATCGACTCAGTAAAATCCTGATTGGTTATTTTTAATTCCGATTTTAAAAAGTGTAAGGGGTGTGTCCCAAATATCGAGACTGCCTCATCAACAGAACTCGTTCAGTCCTTAATTAAAAACATTTAATTGAAAGTTTGAGTTAGAACATTTTGCACGAATGTAATTTTAAAATGAAACCAAAAACCCAATCAAAAAATCATTGACTTCACAATTATGGCTACGAAATGATGAACGAAACTACAATTTTATATATAGATTATAAAGAAAACATTTGAACAGTAAATCTAATATCAAGTGTAAAACAATATTCATTCAACATAATGGCATAATGTGCATATGACATACTTATTTCCAATGTCAAATGCCACCATACAAAGAATACAAGATCTGTCTAATAACAAAACCATTGACAATCATTTTGATATATATTACCATTTGATATATATTACCATATATTACCATTTGCTTGGTAGGCACTTAAAGTCCATTATAAAATCTGAGAGGTGTAACAAACCCAGTAGACAGCCACTGATCCAACCCCTTTGCCCTGATAGGCCTATATAACAATGCTATAAACATAAAGTCTGGCATAAACTCTCATATATATCCTGAGTATGCCCATGCACTGTCTATGTTAACCTGAAGTACAATTCCAAGTGAAAGAAGGGAGAGAAGTGCAGCTGTAATGAGGCTTTCTGCTCTTGAAATAAACCATACAGCTACCTTCATTATCACTGGAAGGCATGAGAAATATATTTCATTCTACTTGTGTTCTGGCAGCAATAGTAAAAAAAAGGACAACTTAAGGTTGAGCTCACAGTGTGAGTATATGTCTTTGCCTGTATGACATTTGTTAATGGGGCAGGCGCCAGTGTCTTACACATTGGACAGAGGTAACAATAACGGAGGAGCGAAAAGCGGATGCTTGAGGAGGATGGAAACAATATTAGATGACGCAAAGCTTGGTGCATGTCTCCAGCTGCACATGCTTCATTAAAGGGTTACTAGGTGATTCCTGAAAATGTGAGGAAGGCAGTGGGTGTATTATGTACAGGATAGAATCTAGTATTCAAGTATAAAATCAGACAAAAAATGATGACCCAAGATTTGAGAGTCAATAAATGTTTTTATATTTACTGAATAGTTTATGATATAGAACTCATCATTTAAATAGTATATCATATTAAACAAAATACAAATTGTTATTTTAAAATACTTGAACATATGTTACCTCATAAACTAATTATTTATATTTCTGTAATATTAAATTTACATTTACATTTATTTACATAAGCACATATCAATGCACATTTCACAATGCAATGTAACTCACAGAAACAATTCATTAAAGTTTCACACTGGACTTTATATGAGAACAAAAACAGCTGAATAGTCAATTATGGCGCCATAATAACTGTGAGAGTATGGATCATTTAAATGTAGCTGTACCTCCTCGATGTTATTTCAGAGCGAGTCTCAGCTGCCCACGCACTAAATGAAGCTCAAGGCGCTAATTAGCAAATCTGTGATTGCTGTTCAGGCCTCTGACTACTTGTCATCAAAGCCTGATCGTGAAAGCTAAATACAGAGATATAAAAGGAGAACTGAAAAAAATCCCAGCATGACTCTCCATTTACAAGATGAAAAAAAGCTATAAATGTAACCTTGAATATGAAAATACACGTATGAACATAAACTGTAACATTGCAGTGATATTCTTTAATGGAATAGCTCACCTTAAAAAAAATATAATAATTAATAATACATTTAATAAAACAATTAGATAATTAAACAATTTAAATAATAACATTAGTTTAGAACTGTTTTTGGACTGTTTTCATTTAAAACAGCACTTTATCTTTGCATATTTTTCTCCTGATTCAGACGAGACCAATTTTTCACTGGAGAAAGCAATATTATTGAAACGACTCATATTTTAGTTGGAAGCTGCGGTTTGAATTTAAAAACATCTTAATAATACATTTGTTCATTGATGGACTGGAGTCATATGGATTGCTTGTGTTTTTTTTCATTGGACTCATTTGATGGCATGTCCATTTTGATTAATTGATGAAATGCACATCAGATGTCATTCACAATTCACTGATTGACTCTGCATTTAACTGGTGGCATGGAGAATCTCCACTTTACAGCAATTTCATATTTGGGTGAACTGGTTATAAGGTTTGCTCTCAGGACTTTGATTAATCAGCTCATTGCAAATTAAAGAACAGTTCATTGTAAAAATGAAATTATGCTGAAAATTACAATTATAAACAGCCATCCAAGATGTAAATGAGTTTGTGTTCACCTCAGAATTTTGTTTTAAAACTGTTAGCATAGATATAATCTCTCATTCAAATGGATCCTGTGCAAAATGATCATGAAAATGAGGCAACACAACTGTGATTTTTTGATCTCCATACGATTAACACTGAAATCATTTTTAGAACTAAAATGAAGCAATTTTAATCATAATGCTGCACTCATCTGTGATTTTGTTTTGATCTTAAACAAATCCATCATTAGGGCATTTTACATTTTTTAAACTTTCAAACGCTGTACGTTTTAATCATTTATTTGCGGTGAAAGTCATCCCCTGCACATCATGCTTATGATCAAATTTATTTGCCATCCTTGGCTGCTTATGATTACTGATTTGCATATTGATCGAACATGCAAAAATGCCAAAACCAGTTTCTAAAATAATTTCTAGACAAAACTGAATTTGGTTTGCTGCTACTTGTTGTATTAGAGCTCTGATTGTATTTGGCATGGAGATTACAGATTGCAGGGACCTGTCAGAAGCAAGTAGATGTGAAGATGGTTGATATAACATGCTGGAATCAATTAAACCTGCATGAAGGGTGAAAAATATAGACATCTAGACTACACTCATACAATTCGATTGCCAGCAAAACCTCTGCATTTAACATGGTGGCATTGGAGAATCTCCACTTTACCGTAATTTAGCAGATCATCTATTTGCAACAATTAGCAAATTTGCTCTGAGCCATTGCACAAAATTAAAGGAACAGTTCACCCAAAAATGAAAATATGCTGAAAATGTACTCACACGCCATCCAAGATGTAAATGAGTTTGTGTTCATCAGAATTTTGTTTTAAATTTAGCATTATAATCTCTCATTCAGCAATGGATCCTGTGCAGTGAATGAGTGAATTATCAACACAACTGCAGTCCATCAATTAACATCATGTGAAGCAATAAGCTGCATGTTTATAAGAAACAAATCCATCATTAGGGCATTTTAATTTTTAAAACATAACGCTTTCTCCGGTGAAAAAGTCCATCCCCTGTGGTCAAAGGTCACTTATTTACTTGTTTAGAACTGTTTGGACTTGGTAACAGTGCTTGATCTGTACATATTTCTCTCTTGATTCAGACAAAACAGCATTTTCACTGCAATGAGACAAAAATATAATGATTTTAATATTAGACGGAAGTTAAAATGTCTTGATGAATTTGTTTCTTACAAACATGCAGCTTTTCACTTCACAAAATGTTAATTGATGGGCTGGAGTTGTGTGGTTATTTGTGGATTATTATGATGCTTGTATCAGCTGTTTGGACACTCATTCTGACGGCACCCATTCACTGCAGCGGATCCATTGATGAGCAATGTAATGCAAAATTTCTCCTAATCTGTTCAGATGAACAGACAAACTCATCTATCATCAGAGATGACGCTATGTATTCATTAAAAATCCCAGCAATGAACTATTGCTTTAGTGGCACATTTTAAATATATGAGAGTAAATGATGACAGAATTTTCATTTTCAGTGAACTGTCCTTTTAATCCGTAAACACAGAGTATGTCATGATCTGTCAACAGAATGTGTGTATGGAATTTTCTCAAACATACAGGCTGTATAAAATCACTGGAGCTCTGGCTGGAAGCCCTGATGAGCAATGTGTCTCCCTCCTAGATTAGCACAGTTCACTTCACGTTAAGAAATCAACTGTGTAAAGTACTGGAGAGACAAATAATTGGCTTTGATTGCCGTTGTCTTTCCTGAATCATTTGGCTTATTTGTTCCCTGTTGTTTCAGGTCACTGCAGCCCATCGAACCAATCAAGTGGACACAAATGATTGTGTAATCTAATTGAAAATACATTTAATCAATTAAATCCTACAGATTGGCACAACCTCTGTTTGTCCAGATACGGTTGAATTGTATCCAGAATTGTTGAATCTAATAGAATTGGTGGACCTGAACAGAGTAAATCAGATAAAATGGTGATTAACTGTTCACCTGGACACCTTTCTCCTTTTTGTGCACTACAACATGATTTGAAACAGCGTGACTGCCACCGACAGACTTGCAGATGTGAAATATATTCCTCTGAAAATGTCACTTTTATTTGTATTTCTGCTGTGTACTGTAACTATTCTTGTAAAGAAAAACAGCTTGATAGTTTAGTTTTTAATTAACCATGCATATCAATTAATTAATTAAAGGTAATTGTGGGGTAAACAGACATGATGGGGCACCGTCCTAATGTTCTTCACGTTCTGCCTTTTATCTGTTTTGAGCTGTTGACACAATCAGAGCAACACATTCAACACACAGTTAATCAGAGTCAGCTTCACCTGCAGAGATTGTGCTGAAAAATAGATGAAAGTGTGGAAAGATGTGCCACTGTTTACTAAAATAGCTTAAATTAAATGAATAAATAAAAATCAGAGGTCAAATTGAACCATATATTTGTCATATTTAATTGGATTTTATTTATTTAGATTTTATTATTATATTTTCATTTTTCATTTTTAGTTTTTAGTTTTGATTTTGATTTGTTTTTTAGCTTTCATTCATTTGAATGTGATTTTTTATTTTTGTTACAATTATGTTTTTTCATCTAAAATGTATATTTCATTTCTGTATATTTATTAATTGATCTTTCTATTAAATTATATTTTATTTTTATATTTTCAGTTTTACTTTTCACTTTAGTTTAAGGTTTAGTCTTTTTTTCCTTTGCTTTTATGTTAGCTTGTTTTTATTCACTTTTATTTCAGTGTTTTAGTTATTTTAGTACTTCAACTTCATTAAGTTTGCATGTTTTTATTTGTAGCTTGTAATATTTATTTTCTTTTTCTTTTTGAATTAGATTTTTTTGCTTTCATTAATTTGTATTTAATTTTTGTATTTGTATCTATTTTTTACAATTAACAATTATGTTTTTCATCTAAAATGTATGTTTTATTCTATTTTTATTTTCATTAAATTATATTTTAATTTTATATTTTAAGTTTTACTTTTAATTTTAGTTCAAGTTTTAGTTCTTAAACAAAAAAAAAAATTCACACACACAAAATGGATATGTAAATGTACTTTCTAAATATATTGTCACATGACAAAAACTTTGGACAGTTTCCTATATTAAATGTGTTTTTGACACATCTTACCCTTATTTTATACAAAATGCCTGAAGACATTTTTGTCTAGATCTCAGTCTATGACCCTTGACAAAATCTGCAGCACTGCAAAATGTCACAGTGACCAAGTAAATTGGATTAACCTTGGGTCTCCTTTGTTCCTCGACCTTTCAGTCTGGTACCAAACTGTGATGTTCTGTGGAACACTTGCAGGCACCTTCAGTGAAGTGAGTGTAGGTGTTCAACAGAGTGCCAGTTTCATTCGAGTGAAAGTACAACGTATGAATACCTTATTAAGGAACTTACACTGAACTTCCAATAAAGTCATTTTAACCTGACTTTTAAGTAGGCTAATTTTCAACAATTATAGTTAATTTTGCCTGATGAAGGTCTAAAGCAGAGAGCGTACTTCAATAGCACTTAAAACGTGTGGCAGAACAAATACAATAGGAGATTAGTAATAGCAGTGTATTAAATCTTATGAAATGATTGCACATGTTCTTTGTTTTAAAATATACGCAATTGAAGTACAATGTTGACCTTTTCTGCATTTTATCTTTTATTTATTTTGATGCACAAGCACTCCAATTGATTCCTAACCGGTACATTCAGATGTGTTTAAGGCTAAATGACACACTGTTCTGTTCTTTTCAAAAGGGATGTGCCAGTTGTTGGCATTTCTAAGTATCGTAAATGGAGAGAATTGCCAGGCCACAAAACAGGCCCATTTTCCCAAATGACTGGCACTAGCATTGCCCCCTTTTTTTCTGGAACATCGGGGCGTCTTTTAAATAGTACATGACAAATAGTTCCTAATTCATTCCTTTATTTTTTACATTTTAAATCACTGAAAAAGTGTTGAGTATTTAAAAATGTTCAAATGGCTCGGTTTTTGTGTCATTTGTCTCTCCTCCAGGCTTAACTGAAACATTAACCTTTTGAAATAAGTAGTTCACTTATCAAATACGGCCAAAATATATCTATAGTAGATAGTAGCGCAGGAATGAACTAAGAATTGCACAGTCAGAATTTTTTAATAATAGATGTGACAAAGACACACAAAACCAGTCATAAAGGTTTTTTCGAAATTGAGATTTATACATAATCTGAAAGCTGAATAAATAAGCTTTCCATTGATGTATGGTTTGTTATGACAGGACAATACATTTGAAACAACTATTTGAAAATCTGGAATCTGAGGGTGCAAAAAAATCTAAATACTGAGAAAATTGCCTTTAAAGTTCTCCAAATGAAGTTCTTAGCAATGCATATTACTAATCAAAAATTAAGTTTTGATATATTTACAGTAGAAATTTACAAAATATTTTCATGGAACATGATCTAAACTTAATATCCTAATGATTTTTGGCATAAAAGAAAAATCTATAATTTTGACCCATACAATGTATTTTTGGTTATTGCTACAAATATACCTCAGCGACTTAAGATTGGTTTTGTGGTCCAGGGTCACAAATGTTGGTTTTGACCTGGTCACTATTTTCCATTATTGAGTTTTCAGTTTTAGTATTGTTATTTAAGCTTTACAACTGAACTACTGAATTCCAACACTACAAACATGCACTGTATTTTGTTGTTTTATTAAAAACAGACAAGAAACATTGTGCACAAGAGCAAGTAGAGATATTTAGAAGCTCATATCCCCGAAGCCAGTCCGGAGCCTCCTTAACACTCATCTGTTCCACTGCACTGAGGATGCCACACTTCTTTGCCCTTATCAACAGCCAGCAGATGTTCTAAGCTCTCCAAATCCACCTTCATCCTGAAAACAACCCGATTCTGCCTGAAACAGTCTTCCAGATTCTGCTGTCCAGCCCCGAGGAACCACAAACTGACTCTGCATGTTATTTATAGCACAGGTGAGGTGTCACACTCAAGACAATGGAAGAGGAAATGGCTATAATAAAGCCCTATGGTTGCCTATAAAAATATTGCAGTGAATGCAAACACAATGGCTATGAAATCATGGTAAAGAAGGACCAAACGTGTAGGTGTGAAAGGCTTTATTTTTAGAAACACAGCAAACAAAGATTCCTCATCTTCCAAAAATATGACTAATTTTTAATCATATATTGCAAATTTCACTGCTTGGATATCTCACTTTTGTTCAATTATTGAACTCGGTTGAATGATTGGGGGAAAAAAAGATACTACAAACCTGAACAGTCACTGCTTTAGGTATAATGGCTTTTCTATGTTTCTCCTGTAAGGTTTATAATATTGACTCAAGTTCTTCAGGTCTTTTGCTTTAGATTGTACTGTTCGGTTTTCAGCACCATGGACAGCAAACAAGGAGACTTTGAAACTGGCTTTGATTCAATTCTCTAAAATACTCCCTTTCATTATAAATAAATGAATGCTGATACTCTGACAAGCTTGGACAGAAGAATGTGCTATCATTTCACATGTTAAATTAAGTCTGCCCTAATTCAAAAGAAGACAAAAAACAAGGGTTTACACACAAATATTTTTTGTATGGATCCTGATGATATAAGACAGTAATTGTTATGTTAAATTCAATTCAAGATTCAATTCAAGAGGGTTGGCTTCCTCTTATGAGGTTAATTCTGTTGTCAGGGTTGGCTTCCTCTGATCTCTTCTCAGGTGTTAAACACTACAATTATAACTGTCCTTATTTATTTTGTTATTGTATGTTCCTTGTCTTATTGCATGTTAGACCCCCCAAAAATACTTGTCTTTGCAAATTTTATTCAAAATAGAGTATATTTATAATATTTCTTGTTAAATATCTTTTATAGAAGTAAAGAGCTCTTCTTATACAGAAGTAAAAATGCTAATTTTCTATATTAGATTAGATTATTAGATTATATCATTTTGTAATTATTATATTTAAATAATATTATCATTTTGTACTTAATATACATATTCTTTCAATTTAATATTTTATATATAATGCTATTTTCTAATACTATTATTATTTTATATATTATTATTTTAAAGCCATGATTACTGATACAAGTCAATACAAATCATATTTGTACAATCATATTGTAGCATCATATCAATAAATATGGCATTATCTAATAATTTGTTAAAATACAACTCATCAAGAGATACATTACTAACTATTATCCATTTTTATTAAACATTATTATTATGTTATAACAGTAACTAACTTTAAATGTTTATTTCAAAAATGTAAATTAAAATAAACAAGTAGCTGTTTGCTTCTCTTTTAACAAATCTTTGGTGCGTTTCCCAAAAGCAACTATGATCGCAAGTTACGTCATTACCAGTATCCTTCAACGGAATAACGACCATAGTTAGCTAACGATGCTTTTGGGAAATGCACCGCAGAACATCCTGCAAACAATCCTGATGTAATTTCACATTGTTTAAAGTTTTCATCACTTCTGTTTTCTGCCTTCAGTTGTCACAGCTGAATTATTCGTTAGATTTCATGGACAAAAAAGTTCATCTGACAGTATGAGCGATGATTTTTGTATCTCATCCTCATCACCATGGGAACCACACAGCTGCTTGTCACCACAAATGACTCACTACAAGCTTCAGCACGGGACATGATTAGGATTTAGACGACAGTGTCAGGAAATTCCTTCAGAAGATGTTTGTCAAAGGAAGGAACAGGCTTTTGTTCAAAGGTCTTTTGGCTTACATGTCTGTAATATTAATTACTGAGGACTTAGTATACATAATTGAATGTTTGTGTTTTGAAGGTGTCATGGCTCCTGCCTCTGGGCGAGATTCGGAGATAAAAGATTTGCAGATTCTTAGAGGTCTCAGTAGCTCAGATTTGATGCAAAACAACTTTATTTGTGTCAATTTTGATGCAGAGCAGGTATTCTCTGGTTTGTATTCAGAGGAATACCTTTTCCACTTTATTTAAGTGGTTTTAATAAGCCTGTGACAAAAGCGTAATGGACTCCTGCAAAACTGTCAGCGTCTGGTGAATTTGGGTTTCGAGTCACACTGAGAAGTCTGTTTTCTTAAACACCCACATGTCCCTCTAGGCAAGCTGAATGCAGTGTGCCCTATGGTGCCAGCAGGCAGGGTTGGCTTTATGAGGATGACTCATGAGACTTAAGTTAGCTTCCAGCCCTCCTTAAATCCAGCAGCCGCCGGCGCTATACAAGCTGCACTCTGAGACATCCAGAAAATAGACCTCTGGGCCAAACAGATTATGGCAAATGTGTATTTAAAATAGGATTAATCAATTGTTCCAACACCAGTCCTCCCCTGATTCCTAATTGGGCCTAAGTGGGCTTTTTGCATATGAAAAATGATGTGAGTATTACTCGCAGGCCTATTTCCATCTGTGTTGCTACATTGATCCTGGGTATTCTGGCTTATTTTGAATCTGTGGCTCATTGGTTCAGCTGTCTGCATTGGAGATATAAAACATAACAAAAAAAACATAATTATCATCCTTACTGAATCCTCTGAACTTCTGCCAAGAAATAATGCAGTATTTTCTAGATAAAAAGTGTGAAATACAACACTAGGTCTCCCAGAGTGACTGTGAATTAACTTTCACAACATATTCAGCAATGGTAAGAAAAAAAAGCTGTGACTGACTACTGGTGTGAAGAAAATTAATTCAGATGTTTTCAGTTATAGCTTGGTGCTTCTATTAGTACCTCTTTGTTTATAAATGATGTTAAACGTTTCTGAATGATAAAGTACAATGATGATTATTTTAAAACAGGGTTCATCCCAAATTTAATTCAATCTAAATTTGGGTTTAAAAAGTATTCTAAATTCCTTTTTTTTCTAAAGCACAAATAACAGGATCAAACAACACTGATTTTGTCATGAGACTTATTAGACACGTTTGATCAATTATTATCCAAAACGTGTATCATATTTTAATCACATCAAATGTCCAATGTCCTAAATTGCATATTCTGTCCCTTAAAATGAGCAGAAAATAAAATAGCTTTAAAAATAAAATGGTGTTGAGTTGAATATATTTTCTAAAGCAGGGTTCCTCAAATCTTTCTCTGGAGTTTAGCACAAACCCTGATCAAACTCACCTACCTGTGATTTTCTAATGATCTTGAAGACTCTGATTAGCATGCTTGGGTGTGTTTGATTAGGGTTAGAGCTAAACTCTGCAGGAATGGTCCAGATTTGAGGATGCCTGATCTAAAGGTTTTCTAGAAGTTTGTCTCCAACTCAAAATCTGACCATTCATTGAAGAAGATTTTTTTTGTTTCCTATTTGTGGGAATAATTTAATATAAAGAAATAATATAACACAAGCACACTTTAAACTCAATACATTTCACAAAAATATGTTTGGTAAGTTTCAAATGATAAAAAGAACTGATGTCCTATCCATTATGACATTTAAAGGCAATCATGTTAAGTTATGATAGAGAAAAGGTTCGGCATAATTTATCTGCAGATAGTAGGCTACACCAATTCTTTTAATAGTTTTTACAGCAATGGAATAGTTATTTAGGCTACACATTTTAAGTAGTTTCGATCCGCTGTATATACACATGCATCACTGTTTCCCTTCATTTTACATGCTCTTCAAAGCCGAGGTGCATTAACAACACACTTTACGGTAAAACCCACTTTTAAGTCAGCTTGAAATTTGCCTGACTGAAATGTACAAGCCGCAGCACTGTCTGTTTTACCTGCTCAACGTATTTTTTAGTTCTATAAAATACATAAATATGATCTAATCGATTAGATCTGACGTTAGAAGATTAAAAATGGTAAAAAATAACAAAAGACGGAAAAGAGATGTCCATCGAACAGATGACGTGTTACAGCGGGTCCTTGCGTCTTCCGGGTCCGTGTGTAAACAGTGTGCGGTCCTGTCATACAGATCAGAAAAATGTAAGTAAACCATTTATCATAATAAAACAAGACTTTATTTTAGCGATATAAAGTATTGTGTATATAAATAATCTCCGTGAATATGTGTCTCTTTCTGTATTAGGTCGAAAGTAACGTTTAAAATCACGCTGACGTCGGACCCTCGGTTACCATATAAAGTGTGAGTGACACATCATTCAACACATGACAAAAACTAAACATTAATAGATTCATTAGCCCTGATTTGATTGATTTTAATCATTCTGATAGGAGCGTGTTTTAATATGTGCCCCAGCTCTTAAGTTTGAATAAGTTACTAACTTAGCTAAATATTTGTTTTCCTCTTCGTTATTTATACATTTATTTGTATATTATATTATTTTAATTTTTTTATTTGTTTTTTGCTAAGTGAGTAATTGATCAAATAATGGCCTGGCTGGGGAATTAAACGGCCACTCCAGTATTAATATTTAGTTTTAGCACAGCTGTCAACAGATAAATGCAAGACGGTACTTTAAGCCTAGATAAAATAGGTTAAACAGTTCTAGATATCACCATACTCCCCATGTTGAATAATCATAGTACTTAAAGAGATTTGTGCATTAAAAAAGTGTTCTTCTGTCTGCTATATTGATTGCAATCACTAGTAGTGCTATGGTCAGTGGTAATCTATGGATGTCACACTGTGTCTGATGGATGGGCAGACACATGCTGTGTGGGTGAGAGTGGTAGTCAAGGGCCATTCAAACAGACTGATTTACCTGCTCACCTCTGAGCACCTGCAGTGCTGATTGTTGCCAGCCATTGTGGATGATTTTTCACATGCCAAGTTTTTGCAAATGTCTTTGATCTCATTGAGTGGCTGGTTAAGATGACCAGAGAATCGTTTGAAAAAGCATAATATTTCTTAATGTGCTCTGGTTTAAAAAGAATTAGGCAGCATGATTTTTTGTGCTTTGTTTCTGGACAACACACATTCACTAATGTTTTCTACACAGGGTAGTTCTCAATACTTGTGTGTGTGTGTGTGTGTGTGTGTGTGTGTGTGTGTGTGTGTGTGTGTGTGTGTGTGTGTGTGTGTGTGTGTGTGTGTGTGTGTGTGTGTGTGTGTGTGTGTACTGTTGCACCGAGATTCATTGGAATAATTGTATTTCAGATTAAGTGTACCTGAGAGCACGCCATTCACGGCAGTTTTGAAATTTGCAGCTGAGGAGGTAAATTGAATCATCTTCTGTCCTTAATGAGTTTAACCTCATTTGAAAATGTATTTTTGAGAGATCTGCTGAAATGTAGCATTTGCCATTGTGCTTCTTACTTACGATAGTTGAAAAAAAAATATATATATATATGATGACAGTAATTCTCTACAATGGTTGGAGCATTACTGACTCTCTGTCAATTATGTGCAATCATTTATTAAATTGGCATGGATCATAGCATATATCATGATGTAAACTTTAGCTCAATTGTATCCTATAGCAATAATAGTGTATCCTTTTGAGTAGGTAATGATTTATGCTGCCTTCATGTGCTATCGGAATTATCGTAAATATGAGTTTATGCTAATCGGAAATTGGACATGAATAGCCTTAGAGAAGCCTTACATGGCCAATTTCTGACTAGGAAACTCGTATTTATTATAATTCCGATAGCACATGAATGCAGCATAAGTCTCATTTGAAACGCACTCAGACTTATCTCCGTGTCCACAGCCTCTCTTGTAAAAATCAGATCAGGATCCATCCAGAATCATGTAATACTAATATAATATAATAAATGATTTTAGACATGTTTATTGTTTAAATAAAAAATATGTAATTCGCATTAGAGATCGGCTAATAGGATATTGTTAATTTCCTAATATGTGACCCTGGACCACAAAACCAGTCATAAGATTTATACATCATCTAAATGCTGAATAATCCTTCCATTGATGTATGGTTTGTTATGATAGGACAATATTTGGCCGAGATACAACTATTTGAATATCTGGAATCTGAGGGTGCAAAAAAACTAAATACTGAGAAAATCACCTTTAAAGTTATCCAATTTCTTAGCAATACACATTACTAATCAAAAATTAAGTTTTGATATGTTTACGGTAGGAAATTTACAAAATATTTTCATGGAACATAATCTTTACTTAATAATATCCTAATGATTTTTGGCATGAAACAAAAATGCATACTTTGACCGTAGTGTATTTTTGGCTATTGCTACAAATATACCTCAGCGACTTAAGATTGGTTTTGTGGTCCAGGGTCACATATGATGTATGTGGTAACTGTACAGTTATTTGTTAGATAATAACAATGTGTTATCAATATTTTAATATTCATTAATAGCATTATTGATTTTGTTTTTTTTAGTACTTGGTCACTTGATCTTTAAATCTTTAAAGAGTATAGACAACTGAACTACTGATATTAATGTGGCTGTGTTTTAATAACTGAATTTAAACTTTTTTTTTTGACATAATGAAATGCCAAATCTGACAACTTCATATAAGAAGGTGTAATGCATCAAGTGGAAGCCAGAAAGAATGATAAAGTGCCTTTTTAAAAATGCACAGGCTTATTTTCTGCTTTTTTTCCCACCCTCTCAAAAACAATTTTTGTATTCCCGCTTCAGGTTATGGTTATGTGATCTTTCATTGTTTTGTTGTCTCTTTTCCTCCTAACAAAAGATAGACAAAGTAGAGAAAACTGAATAAACGCCCTCAAAAAGCTGTGGTGAATTAATTAAATATGCATTCTTGTGCAATATAAACAGTTATACATTTGATTTGCTGATCACTAATTCTGCCACTACCCTGGCTGCTTGCTCCCATCGGTTTTATGCTGTTCAAGGGTGTAGAAATGCCTTCAGGTCACCCGGCAAATTTTTCAAAGCCCCTTCAGAATGAATTTGTCTGTTGTGTTCCTTTCAGTGGCTCTTTGTGACAGTTTCTTCTAAGCTCGGCCCAGAGAGCTCTTTCCTCACACGTTTGAAGGCTTCTGTTCTGTAGGACAGACTCTTTAAATCACCTGACGCAAACACAGACTCAAGTTGATTTTTTCTTATCCTTGCCTGACAGAGGGACTGTGCAGGGCTGGTTATGGGATGTATTTGGCTGTCAGCAAGTTGTTGATGGATTGAACAATAAAACTTGTTTTCTTTTTATTCTTGCATTTAAAGTTTAAAGTGCCAGCAGCCACCAGTGCCATCATTACAAACGGTAAGTTTTTGATATTAATATAATCATCATAATGCTCATATTTGATCAAATCTGCACAGCTGCACAAAAACAACAACACATTAGCTCAAATTACAAACTGGTTGTTTTTCGTGAATCAGACAAACATCTGCTGAATCCTTCACGTATTGAATTCACTCAAAATGAGCTGTTGTGTAATTGTATAGTTAGAGAAGGTGACTGCGGTGCTATGCTGCGTTATGAGTAATTATTAAACAAATCATAAACAGAATGAAGACATAACTCGCCACTCACACACAGGACAGATATTGTAAATGAGATTGTTAGAATTGTGATTGTTCTAGCACGCCATGGGTTTCTCTGCTCTTGGCCATCTATCTTATTCATTGATTGTCTTTAATAATGATTGTTTTGCTTATGTCCTCACATTGTGATGCTGATGTTGTTTGTGATTGTGATTATTATTTGTGTAGATGGCATCGGAATCAACCCGGCGCAGACAGCAGGTCGGTGACGCTCCTTCACTCGATCAGGGCTGCTCTCTGCAGCATCTGGCTGTAATAAATATCATTTTGTCAGCCGTAAATTATTAGATATATCCAAATGTCACACAGGACTGGAAATAGTGATATTTCTGTTTGTTTTTTGGTGCTTCAATCCACTTTCCATGTTTTTAAGCTTCCTTTTCCCTGCATTTTCTCTTACCCATCTTATGAAATGATACCTCATCTTGCTCTCACTGTTTACTTGCGTGACTGCGATTTTCCTGCCTATCCCTCATAATCACAGACATGCAAATGAATGGATCCTTCTGCTTATTGCCTCATATTGTTCGTGTTTATCTGCCTGGGGACCTTTTGAGAGATCAAATGATTTCCTGAGACTCCTTCAATAGGCTTTGCATGTGAATTTCACATATTACCTGATGAATATTGATGATGTGCTTCAAATATACCATCCCCCATTGCTGTGCGTTTATTCCCTTGACTAAATGTTTCTTTACAGATGTTTTCCATCCTGCTTTACTTGTCATTTAATGCTGGAGCCGTCTCTGTAATCCATTATTGGCTGTCTCTAATAAGCTGTCCCAATGGTGTTCTGTCAGTGTTTTCCTCCCTGAGTGCCGTGTTGCATCTAATCACATGAGAATGGCCTGTCATTTTTCATACATGTCATGGGTTGAGACCTAAATGTCAAATAAGCTGTGATTCATTAGTTTTATAGTAGCAACATGTCTAGCCTGACCTGAATATGCAGCGTGTGACTATTATAGAAACATGTACCTTCAGCTCTGCAAGTTATAAAATCACATACTAAATATAGCACAGACACCTGAATAGATTTAGCTTTATGCGCTGAGGGAGTTACTTGTATCAGAGGGAACTGAGTGAGTCACAGTTAGTGCTTTAGTATGATTTCATGAATTTTGATGAGATGAAAACCAAGCTGTACCACTGAACAGACCTTTATTTATAGTTTTAGCTGTAATCGTGTGTCATATACGGTACATAATATTGTATATCACTCTGATTCTACAGGAAATGTGTTCCTGAAACATGGCTCGGAGCTACGAATCATTCCCAGAGATCGGGTCGGAGGATGTGACTATCCAGTGCTTTTCTGTCACAGACAATGAACATGCTTATTTATTGTTCGGCCCTGAGGTGTCAACTCTCACGGGCACTGCTGCGGCTCCAAATCTGTCAGAGGACCTCACAAATCTCACGAGCTGCCGTCACAGCCCCCTTCTCAAAGATATACACTCGCAGGATGTTGTCGATTTGTTGTGCTCCCAAATTTCAAACCACTAGGTATTTATCTTTGATCTTTCCCCAAAAAATTCCAGCCCTTTTTTTTAAGATCACACACTTAATGTTCATAAAGCATAGTGTTACATGTCTTAAATACATAGCGTTTACTTAAAGTCCAATTAGATGTTTAAAATGATTCTCATTTTCCATTTTAAGAAGAAAAGGCAAAAGAATGGAAAACATCATAATTATTTAGGCTTTTTTCTTCATATTTAGTTTCATTAATGGTTGTTTTGAGCTCTGTTATTGCAGGCCGATAATGACAGTGAATGTAATGAAACTCCTGCAGTTGTGTAGCTAAACAAAACTATACGACGATATGATTAAAGAAGCTCTAAATAAGATGATAAAATATGCATTTCATTATATATTTACAAAATAACCCATAGTGGTAATGAAATGTTACATAAACCAATTTGACGTCTCAAAAGTCGCTTTTTGTAACTTTCGTGGTCACTCAAGTCAGCGTGCCTTTTCATTAAGGCTTCAAATCATGGCTTGACTTGAATAGTACATCAGGCTAATAAATGACGGGCTCTACCTTTGCTTTTACACCCTCCACTTACCCTCCTTCCCTTACATTACTGCCAGGCGGAGGAGGAGGAGGAGAAGGGTCTGACTATTCAGTGTGATAATGGATCTTTCATTTGTTTTAATAAAAGAACAGGCATGCTGTGCCCTTTCCATGCCACTCATTACTGGGAAAAGGGGAGAAGTGCATTATGAATACAGCAAGGCCTACATTATTCAAACGCAGACATGTTACTCTGGATCACATTTGAAAAGGCATCGCTTGCCTCTAGCCTCATTTGGCAGGAAATGATGTGGTTTGTTCATTAGCCGTGGAAGAAATTGTGCTTTTACGGAAGTGAAAGAGCTTGCCAGTTTGACAAATGTCAAAAAAAGTTACAAATACACTTGTAGTATTCTTGTCATAAACATTAAAGAAAGCATTGAATACCGATCTATATAGTGCCTGTTTTTGTTGAATATGTTCAGCTTGTAATTCTTCTACTTAGGATGTTTCGTCTTTTCAATTTGTTCACTTAATTTAATGTATGTAAACATAAACCATGTTTCAAAGCTTTCAGTGGATAAGACCGGCTTCAGAAGTCTCCTTTATGGTTCAAAGAGGTAGAAAGACATGCATTGATATTGCTACTTGCATAAATTCAATTATCTGCCATCTGTAAGAAGCCTCCTCAAGCAAGCAAATGACAGAACTGTTGAATATTTATGTTAGATATTTTGTATAGGCGTCGTGGATGTGAGCGTGTGATTTTAAGGTTTTAAATAGGGCATTACCTGGCAACCTTTCTATTAGAGCTTTAAATTGGTTACGAACTGAGAAATCAAAATTCCGTTGATCTTTTGAAGAGGTCATTGTATTATGCATTCTGATGAGGGGGGTCAAAAAAGGACAGAAAATAGCCTATTACTTCTAATTATCTTCTACAGTTTTTTATGTAAAAACCTTTAACATTATAAGTGAACCTCAGGGAATAGTACAAAATAATAAGGCAGTTCATGATCCCTTTAAGCCTTTTGATGGTACAGATATAAGCCGGCTGAGCCTATGAGACAGCTGTACAATATGGGGACTTCTGATTGTACAACCGTTTATGTACCTGCAAAAACATTTTTTTTTATTATCATATTTCTATAGAAACTCCAAATCGAACATTTCTGTGAGGTTCGTGAGAGATTGAACACTCACACAAAGGCCACCACTCTGAATTGCTGTTGTCAAATAAGTCATTTTCCCCCACCTCCTCAGCAGCTGAATGTTGTCCACATGTATTACAGATAAGCTATCGCTGCCTGTCAGTTCTGCTTCTCACTCAATGTATCTTTTAGATGAAAATATATGTGGCATGAATTTAGATGTAGCTTGCACATTCAAGCAGGAGATTCATTTTCCAGTGTTCTCTGACGTTATTAATTTGCAATATTTTTCAAGCAAAGGAATAGCTTTGCGAGTATACAGCAGCAAATTGGTTTGGCCTTTGAAAGAATGTGGTTTTATGATGTTCATTTTTTCAGGCACAAAAATGAATTATCTGTGTCCTTTGTAATAACAAGGTACAGGGAATATCAAAGAACTGCCTTTTTGTCACTGCATCATAATGTTTTGACTTCATTAGTCACCATAATTTGCAAAAATTATTTCTGCATAAACAGTAAACTGGAGGTACACTAAAGCCACAATTACAATCAAAGCAAAGTAAAGCCAGAAACAAAAAATAAAAAGCAAAGCAAAGCCAAACACAAAATCGAAAATAAAACCCTCAAAACAAAAATGAAAGCAAAGTCGTAAATAAAACCCTCAAAACAAAAATCTCAAAAATGAAAGCAGAGTAATGCCAAAAACAAAACAAGAATCAAAGTAAAGTCAGAAACAAAAATAAAAAGCAAAGCAAAGCCAAACATAAGATAAAAATGAAAGCAAAGTCAAAAATAAAACCCTCTAAAACAAAAATCTCACAAATTAAAGAAAACAAAACAAGAATAAAAAAAGCACAAACAAAATCAAGCAAAAGAAAATTAATTAACGAAAACAAACAAACAAAAATCAAAGCCTAAAACAAATAAACCACTACATCGTCTAGTTTTGGTTTATTTTACATGCTCAAATTGAAAATGCTTGATTCAGTTATTTATTGTTTGTTTGGTTTTGTTTGTTTTATTTCAAATACTCTGTATTAACTTACAGTAGCATGGCCTACCTTCATAAATGCTACAACTACATTTTCTAGAAAACGCCTTACATTTATCTTGACATTTTCTCAGCCCATTTTATTTGCTGGTGTAAATGTGTACAATGTACATGGGTGCTTATTTTTTTTATCTACTTTTGTTTCTAAACTCTGATTCAAAGTTTATTTTGTACATAACTGACACTCTATAATTATGTATTGAGAGGATTTTTGTTTGTTTGTATATGTCAGGGTTAGGAGTAGGGAGGGGGAAATGTTGTTTCTATTCTTCTATATCTTTTTAAAAAAAAACTCTCAGCTCAGTCAGCATATTGTGGCATAATATTGGAGAGGTCATCCTTAGATATGAGATCAGCCTCTCACCCTTGCACCTCTCTTAAATTTTAGTTTGGTATTCTAGAGGTGTCTTGCCCTGCTTTAAATTATATTAGATGAAATGTCATGCAGGCACGAAGCTGCGCCTTCTTAAAGCTCGGCTTCTGTTTCATTTTAGACTTAATGTGACAGGAATGACTGAACAGGACATTAGCAGCGGCACACGCAAACATGCAATTCCAACATGCGAAGAGATGTTGATTCAGTGTAATAAGTTGTGAAAATGGTTATTGCACACTATTAGCTATGAAAAGCCATCTTGTCAGGCATCTCAATTTCATTCCATCATAACTTGAAACCCAAATTCGTTTGAAATGTTTTGCATGACACATTTTTCTACAAAACCATCTAATATCCGGCTTTCATAAGCAGTAAAATACTGCTGTAGTCCCAGTGATGTTTACACAATGCCAGACAAATGGACTACGGAACAGAAAAGCAACAGGCTATTAACATAACATGGAAACACCTTCAGAAGTTCGGTCATAGATCAGCATGAAAAACACATGCAGCTCGAGGCTAATGTCACAATGAGCGTCAGGGCGTGCTTGAAGAAAATGAAAAGCCCTAGACAGTTCAAGTGATGATAAAGCTCTTGAGTAGTAAAATGTCTCTAAAGGAATATAAATGTGTGTGTCTAAGAAAGCTATAGACATGCACAGACCATAATATTTATTTTCTCTTGAGCCAAAGTGCCTGGTGATGGCGCTGGTTTGGATTTCTCAGAACATTCTGGCAATGTTCTTTCATGAGTTACGAACAAACATCTCCCCGTAATGTTAAAATAATGTTTGTTCAGTGTTATCTGGTTTTTAATATAATTTCTCAAAATGTTAGCACAAAAACTTTATCGAGGGGTGAGAACCAGAAGGGCGTAAGTGACATTTTTGGTGAAATGGAGATATACACTCACCGGCCACTTTATTAGGTACACCTGTTCAATTGCTTGGCAACACAAATTGCTAATCAGCCAATCACATGGCAGCAGCTCGATGCATTTAGGCATCTAGATGTGGTGAAGACGACTTGAAGTTCAAACCGAGCATCAGAATGGGGAAGAAAGGGGATTTAAGTGACTTTAACGTGGAATGGTTGTTGGTGCCAGACGGACTGGTCTGAGTATTTCAGAAACTGCTGATCTACTGGGATTTTCACGCACAACCATCTCTAGGGTTTACAGAGAATGGTCCGAAAAAGAGAAAATATCCAGTGAGCAGCAGTTGTGTGGACGAAAATGCCTTGTTGATGTCAGAGGTCAGAGGAGAATGGACAGACTGGTTAGAGATGATAGAAAGGCAACAGTAACTCAAATAACCGCTCATTACAACCAAGGTATGCAGAATACCATCTCTGAACGCACAACACGTCGAACCCTGAAGCAGATGGGCTACAGCAGCAGAAGACCACACCGGGTGCTGCTCCTGTCAGCTAAGAACAGGAAACGGAGGCTACAATTCACACAGGCTCACCAAAATTGGACAATAGAAGATTGGAAAAACGTTGCCTGGTCTGATGAGTCTCGATTTCTGCTGCGACATTCAGATGGTAGGGTCAGAATTTGGCGTAAAAAACATGAAAGCATGAATCCATCCTGCCTTGTCTCAACGGTTCAGGCTGGTGGTGGTGTGTAATGGTGTGGGGAATATTTTCTTGGCACACATTGTGCCCCTTAGTACCAATTGAGCATCGTTTAAACACCACAGCCTACCTGAGTATTGTTGCTGACCATGTCCATCCCTTTATGACTACAGTGTACCAATCTTTTGATGGCTACTTCCAGCAGGATAATGCACCATGTCACAAAGCTCAAATCATCTCAGACTGGTTTCTTGAACATGACAATGAGTTCACTTTACTCAAATGGCCTCCACAGTCACCAGATCTCAATCCAATAGAGCACCTTTGGGATGTGGTGGAACGGGAGATTCGCATCATGGATGTGCAGCCGACAAATCTGCAGCAACTGCGTGATGCTATCATGTCAATATGGACCAAAATCTCTGAGGAATGTTTCCAACACCTTGTTGAATCTATGCCACAAAGAATTAAGGCAGTTCTGAAGGCAAAAGGGGGTCCAACCCGGTACTAGCATGGTGTGCCAGTGAGTGTATATATCAAATTAAAGCTCTTAATGAGCTCTTTCTACTGGCAAAAGTACTGTTGTCCATGAGTGTACACATTTTTATTATAAATAACTGAAATCAGTACAAAAAGTCAGATCAAACTATGGTAACAATTTTTGTTTTGGCTCTCCTGTAAATCGGTGAAATATCACTTACGCCTTTCTGGTTCTTACCCCTCCAGTCATAGCTATTTTTATTATTATTATTTTTACTGAAAGTTTAAAGATAATGATTTTTTTTTAAATGTATGTAAATAATTTTTACACTATAAATAAGATTATTTGTTTAGATCAGGGATCTCCAACCCTGCTCCTTGAGAGCGACCATCCTACAGACTTCAGTTCCATCCCTGCTGCCACACAGCGGTCTGTAATTATCAAGTAGCCCTGAACAGCTTGATTAGCTGCTTCAGGTGTGTTTGATTGGGGTTGGAGCTGAAATCTGCAGGATGGTAGCTCTTCAGGAGCAGGGTTGGAGACCCCTGGTTTAGATCATCATGGTTTTAATCGTAATAACTGATTAATTAATAAACATTATTAGAGTGTTCATTCAAAGTTATATGGTCTTCAACAATGTTTTCAAAACGTTAGCAAAAACATTTATACTTCATGGAATGTTTGTTTTATGAAGCATTTCAGTTAGACATTGGACAATATATATTTTTTAATTCATGTAAATATTTTTTTACAGTATAAATTATGATTGGTTTATATCTACCGGTATTTGTTTAGATTATCATAGTTTTAATCATGTTATAATTGATTAATAAACTTTAATAGAACATTCATTCAAAGGTATCTGGTTTTTAATAATGTTCTAAAATCATCAGCAAAAACATTATTTATACATTGTTCATGAAATGTATTTGTTCTGAACATTTTTAGTTGGAAGTTGGATAATTGTATTTATTTATTCTTTTATTTTTTTAAGTTTATGTAAAACATTTCCACACTATAAATAATAAAACCGCTTAAGTTTATTTGTTTAGATTATAGTTCTAATCATATAATAGGCTATTTGATTAACAAACCTTAACACTTGTTAATTTAGAGTACTTTCGTTAAAAACGTTTTCATATCTTAATGGGAACATTAGCAAGACAATCTTAGAACATATTTTGTTTGGTACCCTCATCAGAACAAAACATCTAAATGCAATTTATGATAATTCAATCAACAAACACGATTAGCTGGAATCTGATACAAAAGCTTCTCGAATAATGAGACGGCAGTATATGCTAAAATCCTCAGAACTCATCTAATCCGGTGTAAGTTTCAATTCACGATTGTTTACCAAATGTTACAAGCATTTCAAACTAATCATCTCTTCATAAAAGTGTTATTTGATATCTCACATTTGAAGAACCAGATTGGTGCAAGCATACAAACACTTATGAAAGCAGCATTATGTCACTCCATGGCATCGATTAGCCCCTCCATCTACAGCATGTGGCCTATAATTAACCTCCATCCCCTCTCTCCTTCTCACGCCACTCCTCCTTCCTTGCTTTCTTCCCATTACTTTGGACAGGCAAAGTATGATGTGGCGGCACCAATTATAACAGCCTATTTTCTTTAGTGGCTGCGCAGAGGTTGAAAGTTGGCTGTAGAAAGCAGCAGAAGAGCTCTCCAGAGAGCCAGATTAGAGCGGTCAGTTTACCCACTGCTTTTGTCAGCCTCATTAATGACCATCTCACTCCACCACCGCTGATGTATTACTGTCCATAAAAGCATTTTGGAAACCACAGATCAAACTGCAATCCAGCTGAAGTACTCTGTCCATGTAGAGAAAGATTCGATTATGGCTCGTGTAGTGATTTGCGAGCGCATTCGCTTGTTAGATCCTCTCGGTGCTCCGAGCCAGGAATTAATTTGAGTGTTTAGCTGTTGTTAATATTGTGTGTGATCTTTGATTAGAAAGTCAAAAGGGCTCATAATAAATCTGATAGAGGTTTGTTGCAGGGAATTTTCAGAATGGCATTGTTTGGAGTGTTTGAAAATTAAACAGCACTTTTTCCATGTCAGATTAACTTTTTAATAAGAATAACTAAAGCCACTTATTTTGCATATGACTTATATCTATGAATTATGGGATTGCAGTGAAGAGGTGTAGGTGAATTGAGCCTATTTAAGCACATTATAGCCTGTAACAATTGTACTTTTTGTTCTAGAAGTAATTAAAATATTTCCACAATAGTGTAATTTTCAGCTTTCAAATCATGTTATGATTATTAGCAATAAAAGCTCGATTAGAAATGATGCGCAATAAAAAATATTATTTTTATACCATGTAGTGATATTTACCTTGATTTTTCTTTTACTTCATACGTTGTTTTTTTTTTTTTTTATCTCAGGATTTTTATTAACACCAAAAAAATGTTTTTATATAAAATTCAAATAAAATAATTTAAAGAGATTTGTTTGTGGAAATGGCCACAGTTATAATTTTTGACAATGCATATTAATAATTTTCATGCTATAAGAATATTGACGTGATATATTTAGTAAAATTATTTTTTACTGACTGTGTAAATAAACAAATAAATAAATAAACAACCGAACAAATAAATAAAGAGTTTTGTGTTGTGGAAATGGCTGAACAACTGCAGGGCAGTCATTTTTTTTTTGGGGGGGGGGGATACACTATAAATATTGAAATGATTATCATAGTATGCATTTGCATAGTTACAAAAATATACCAAATAACTACAAGAAACAGTTGATGGAGGTTATCGCTGCTGGGGTAAACCATTTATTAAATCCAGGATTCAACCTGCCTACTGAGTGTTTATACGATTTATTGAATAAAGTCATGAAAATTAAACATTTGTGGATGTTGTTTGTTTAGACGGGCTTTATATTTGTTTGACTTGGATGTTAAGATCAAATTTCATGCACAATTTTAGGTAAATCACAGACAGTTCCCTTCGTATCTTACATGTTAGTGTTTGACATAACCCAAGGAATATAATGAACTCTACTGCAGTCCATTATAATTGTCTTTCTTCTTCCATCATGACTTTAAATTTGCAGGTCTGACCTTCTCACACGGCGTCATTTCAAAAAGCTTTACCCAATCTTTGCTGGAGGCTGGATTCTCTCTCAATCACCACAGTCAGATTCAGTGTGAGGGTCTGACCTAAAAACTGTATTTGATTCTCTCAGATAGTGATATTAGAAACTCTGATGTGGCACGGTCCTTTCTGGTGGAGCAGATCTTCGTCTGTGGCCTCTCCTGATACCAGTGCATCTATCCATCCACCCTCCACAGGGCCTGCATTAGATCTCATTCTAGATGACCTGCTTCTAATGGAAATCCAAGACCTTTCACCAACAGCGTCTGAACATATGTGAAAGACAAACATTTGTTTCAGTCCTTCACCTTCTTTGATTCTTCTCCACTCTTGTTCAAGCATATTCTTTCAATTTCAACCTGACACTGTAATATCCCTTGAAAGTCTGCTCTTGTTTGGATCAATACTGTAATCAGCTGAAACATTACTATTGTTTGGATCATTAGTGAAGGTTGGACAATAATACAACAGTGCCCTCTTCTGGATCATCCACCTTATTGCACAAGGATTTGGACATTTGCCAAGAAGCTGTAATGATGCCTAATTATAACTGGCTGCTATGGAGCTGATGAGGTCTGTACTTCTCAACCCCTACAATCAGAACCCTTTATGTAACACTCAAGTAATCTCTCAAACAAGCCGGAGTATGAGAGTTTTCTCTCTCCTGTTTAAAATGAGCCTCGCTCTCGGTAATAGCAGCAGGTGACACACCGCTGCCTGTCAACATGTGGATTATTTACACCTCACTGACTCATATGTGCTTTTTGACTGTCTATTAAATATGAAACTTACTGTTTAACAGTGACCGGAAAGGGCGTGGGTTGGTAGTTTGTCCTTGAACTTCAACAGCGGTCGTTGAAATAATGATATCAGTCTGTTAATCTCGTGCACATTTAGTTACAGAGCACAATATAGAGAGTAAAGTGCAAATGAGGCACTAATGAGGGTTGTTCTGTCGGAGAAAGATGTGTAAATATTTACCACGGAGTGTGACATTTACAAAAAGGGGAACAATTTATTAATTATACTAATTACTCCTCCCCCCACTCCTGCCAGCAGCACTAATACAGAGAATTAGCCGAAAATGTCAGTGCTTTGTATGGAATCTGCATATATTTCCTCCCAAAAATGCGAACCCTCTTAATAACTTCTAGAGTTTTGCCATATTTCTCCGTGTTCTATTTGATGTGTTGTGTCCTGTTATCTTCCATTAAAAAAAAATTCTGCAAAAAAGTTATTTAAATAAAATGTAAACAAAAAAAATCAATAATAAAAATATGTGAAATTATGCTTAAATTTGAGCATCCCCTTTTTGACATTTTCCATTAAAGACAAGGCGTAAGAAGCAGCCAATCGCACAAAGGCTTACATAGGATTTATGAAGCTCATTGGCCTTTATTTGATGCTTCATATTAAGCCAACGGGGACTTTTTATCTCATAATTTCATCTTTGTATCTGATAATTATTACTTTTATCTCATAGTTTAGACTTTTATGTAATAATTATGTCTTTTAAGCATGATCTTCAGTTTTTTTTTTTGTCACTTGTGGAAGAAATGGTCTTCCATAAAAAGTATGTATGACCTAGATTTAGAATGTCATATATTTGACTTCTTATCTTGTAATTTCAATTTACACTGTATGTCATAATTATGACGTTTAATGTCATAACTATGACGTGTTATCTCATAATTATGACTTTATGAGTTATTCAGTTATTCAGCATAATTTGAACTATTTTTCATAGTAATTCAGAACTTTTCTCAGTCTGCAGTCATAGATGCAGACAGTCACCACATGACAACAGAAGGAATCTGAGAATGGACGTTCAACAGCTGTGAACATGTGCCTTTTTTCACATGTATTAGGATGATGTCATGTCTGTATGCAAAGTAAATGCACTGTAAAAAAAAAAAAATAATTCAAACAATCAAACTAACACTAATGTGCATTTTGTCATCGTTGCATATGCCATTGCACAGCTAAAGGCATGCTTGCATTATTTAATACCTAAAATGCTTATTGTTTAAACATCAGTTTAAACATTAGCACATTTTGTTTCTTTTCTTTGTTTTTAAGTGCCCCACTTTTTGCAGCACTGCAGACTTTCCAAGGCACTCTTGGTCCCTTTGGACAAAGTTTGTTATATTCTTGATCACAGAGATTAGAGGTTTGATTGATTCTGTCTACCTTCACCAATAAAGTGGCTGTATTTTCCCAGGGCTACATTGAGACAAAAAATTAATTGAAAAACTGAGATGGGGAGAGAAAATACCAAGACTCTAACTCAGTCGAGCCATCAGGAGTTTTTATGGTGCCTGAACAGATTATTGATTACAGGTTTGAAGGTTTGTGGGAAACAGTCATTCTCAGAGAGCACACGGGAAAACACTGACTGTAGTCTTTCATATTGTAATTATAAAACACATGTGTCCCAACGAACTTCTGAAGAATCTCGCCTTTCTTCTCCCTCCAGCATTTTTCTTTAACCAAGGAGAAACCATTGTCCAAAGCGTCTTCCCAGAAAATCTCAAAGTGTAAAGAAAAGGCAAAACGATTGTTTGTTTGTTTGTTTGTTTGTTTAAAAATATATATATTTTCTCAGAGACTACACACAACACAATTTTACTGTTAATATTTTAGTAAAATAAATAATATACCCTGACAGTAATAGTAAAATGTAATAGTATCAATTAGTTAATACAGTGGGTAATACAGTTTATACAGTAAAAAGGACCTAATAATAATTTAAAATTAATTCAAATTAATACATTTAGTACAAAAAGTCAAAATTATTGCCTCCAATTGGACAATATTAACCTACTGTATCTCACATCACTGATTTGTATTGAGTATATATATATATATATATACACACACACTGTGTGTATATACATATCATTGATATTGCTGTCAGGAATGATGGACGCTTAAAGCAAAAGTTGTAGCTACACTATTTAGAATGGGTTACATCCTTTGTACAAAAATATATTCATCAGCAGAAGTCAAGAACAGTCTTTAATACTTTAATATAGATACTTTAATGAGATAATGTTCATTACATATTTTCAATATTCAATCCTTCAACTCAGTCATACATTTTTTATTTCATAGCTAGCGTTGCCCCGACCTCATAACTGAAGATAAGATAAAGTATTTTATGGCTCCCAGTGACATTCATTGTATGTAATGCTTATATTAACTCTGAAATGGTTTCTGTATTCTGGGGGGTCACATATATTTTAGAGTCTGGAGGGAGGAACAGTGAGTGGGCCTAATTTCTAAGAAAAATATTAAATAGGGTCCCTGAGGCAGGTCAAGAATCTTAGAATAAAAACTCTGGCATTAACTCATCGTCTTTATCTGAATTAGGGTAAATGTTATTCATCCTTGCTGACTTTTTTTAAATGTCCAAAGCAACTTACATTGCATTCAAGGGTCACATACAGTATTATCACTTCTTGAATCATCACCTTGGTATTGCTAATACTGTTGCCATTTGCGCTAAACATCTTATTTGGATGTTTCAAAATAGCAATACATTAATTTAATATAGGAATAGATACAAGTTTAAATTCAAATGCATTATAACTATAGACAACATGAATATATAAATAAATAATGGATAGGGGGAAAGAGACTTTTACAACTTAAACGTTTTTTGTTTAATAAAATGAAAAGATACCTTTAATGAAAACATTAAACAACATTATATGGTTGTTTCTAGTGTAAGAAGTGTAGAGAGTTACACATGTACCCAGACGCGCCTATCAGATGTAGTCAACAACACAACAAAAGAAGACCTCTGAGCATCACCTGCGAACTTGGGAATACAAGTCTCCGTCCAATAGAATGAGCCTGTGGGCGTGTCCTCCTGCTGCCATCCATGCACAAGTTAAAACTGAGCTCGCGCTGACTGTGGGAATGCCGCGCGAGCATCCTGGCGCGTGTGTGGGATTGTTCAACTTTCTGGATTTGTCTCTTCTTTCCTCTTGGATGTAAAGCATAAGAGCCTAAAACCCCATCGAGCAACATTTGGATATTTCAATTGCCCAAGAACCTCCTGTGGCTGTGTACACCGCGCGTTCAGAATGGAACTTCATAGATTTCTCATTCTCTTGCTTTCATTGACAGGTAGTTCAGCGCGAGGAGTTGAAACGCATGGACTGTCGTACGCGTACACGCCAGAACTCTCCGAGGACGCGATACTGGTGGCAAACAACGGCATACACGTGCCTTTCGGGAGATCTGTTTACATCGATCCGATCAACGACTTGGTCATTGAAGTTCAGCCTGGAGACAGGTGCAGTATTACCGTTCTGGATAATGATCCGCTGTCTCAGAAACCGGGACATGTGTCTCCTAAAAAGTTCCCGTGTGAATTTGGTCCTAACGATGTGAGATACTCTCATTTCGGTTCTAGGAGCCCTGCGAGTGACAGGGTGAAGCTGCAACTCAGGTATGACACTCAGACTGAAACTATTATCATCCCCTTTATGCTAGAGGTGGAGGTTGTTTTCACACAATTGGAGATTGTTACTAAGAACATGCCTCTTGTTGTTGATAAACTGCTTGGGACTAGTAATCCAATCGGCAGAAAGGTTTTAGACTTCACCTATGATAAAGACTCAGAAAAATGTGAGGTAACATCACTGGCTGCCAGCAGTGCGCTTCCTAGATATGGTAAAGTTGTTGATGAGGGCAAACTGGAGAAAATGATGGATTGTGACCTGTTTCTCAAATCAGATATCCGCTATGAGCACACGTCTACCCACAAGTCACCTAATAAGGATTACATCCCAATGGTTGTGGAGCTACTGAGCAAAGAAAATAATTTACTGAAACAAGAGTTTTTCCATGTGATGATTCGGATAAAAGGGGGTGAAGAAAACACTCCCCCCAGACCGAGTTTTGTGGCTATGATGATGATGGAAGTTGATCAGTTTGTTATGACGGCTTTAACTCCTGATATGTTGGCTGCGGAGGATACAGAATCCAATCCTGATGATCTTATTTTCAACATCACTTCTCCTCTGTCCTTTGAGGAGGGTTATATTGTGAGTACAGATGATAGGAATTTACCCATCACATCCTTTTATCAAAGGGATCTCAAAGATCTGAAAATAGCATACACACCTCCCTCTTTGGACTCGGATACCGAGAGAATCTTTCAAATAGAGTTTGAGGTCATAGACACAGATGGTGGCATTTCAGATCCTTTTGCTTTCATGATTGTTGTGAAGCCCATGAATACATTAGCGCCAGTAGTCACTAAGAATACTGGCCAGCTTTTATATGAAGGCCAGTCTAGGTCTTTGTTTACTCAGAACAATTTAGAAATAAGTGATGAAGACAACCTGGACACTGTGAGGATAACGGTGGTTGATGGACTGCGTCACGGTCACTTAACTGTTCTGGGCACCAACATTAAGTATTTTACGCCAGCTGATCTGGAGGTCGGCATTGTGGTCTTACCAGCATGATGGCAGTGACACATACAGTGATAATATAATATTCAGAATGTCAGATGGCAAGAATGAAGTTGAGTTTTTGTTCCCCATCACCATTGTACCCACAGATGATGAGCCGCCCATCATAAATGCAAACACTGGGCTGATTTTATTCAAATATCAGATGGTGCCCATCTCACATCTCATGCTCAGTGCAGCAGACATCGACTCTGAAGATTCCATCGTTAAATTTACAATCGAGCCTCCATTTTCTGCTATTGGTGAGCTCGTGGTGAGGCAATCTGAAGCACCTGAGGACCCATCGTCCTGGAAATTTAATGCAGAAGATGGTGTGTATGAGAAAGTAGTGACACAGTGGCTCCAGAAAGATATTACAGATGAAAAGCTCTTCTATAGGCACATAGGTCCTCACATCACAGAGACGGTTATGGATCAGTTCACTTTTAGAGTACAAGATGATGCCGATCCTCCCAACCAATCTGGTGAGAATTCATTCGTCATTAAAATTTTACCTATTGATGATATTCCACCCGTGCTGTTCCCAGGCACTACTTTGCAGATGACAGTACATGAGTACCAGCTGACTCATTTCAACAAGAATGTTCTTCGTTACACTGACTTGGACTCTGAAGACCGTGACCTGAAGTATACAATAACTCAACCGCCAACTGACACGGATGAGAATAATCCCATTCAATTTGGGTCTATTGTTTTGACTGACAGTCCCGATACTGACGTAACAGAATTTACCCAAGCGCAAATTAACCATCATAAGATTTCCTACAGCCCACCAGACCTTGAGCTTGGCATCACATCTCATGCGGTGCAGTTCCATTTCACAGTAGAGGATACTGCTGGAAACAGTGCTAATGGAGTTTTTACAATTTTCCTGCAGCCTGTGAACAACAAACCCCCACAGATAACGAACACTGGATTCACAGTCCTTGAGAGAGGGGTGCATGTCATCATGAGTGCTGAACTTGACGCATATGACCTTGACTCTGACAGTAAGCAAATTTCATTCACGCTAAGTCAAACTCCACAGCACGGCCATGTTCAGCATATGTTTACTGACTTAAAAAAAGGAAGTAGTTTCAATTTGATGGATATCTCTGATGGCAAAGTGGTATATATCCACAATGGGGATGAAACCACAAGTGACTCTTTTAAATTAGATGTTAGTGATGGTGTTCATGTTGTAACAATCACTGTGAAGGTAGCAGTAAAGCTTATTGATGATGAGACACCAACTCTCAGCTTCACAAAGGGTACCTTTGGCTCTCGCTTGGATGTCCTGGAAAATGGTGCCACAGAAATTACCACCAGTGTTATCCAGGGAAAAGATGAGGACACTGATGACCTGAGGTTGACGTTCAATGTGGAAGAAGCCCCTAAGTTTGGAGAAATTCTGGTGAGAGGAGTTTCCTCAAGCAGATTCACCCAAGCCGATATCATCAGTGGTCTGGTTGTGTATGCTCACACCAGCGGTGAGATTGGTCTCACTTCGATAGAAGACTTTTTAAATCTGACCCTCTCTGACATGTCTGATGAGTGGACTGTAGGGGGTAACCGAGTAAACGGAGTCCGTTTTCACGTCACCGTTCTGCCTGTAGATAACCAGACTCCAGTGGTCACAGTTGGCCCTACATTTACCGTCTTTGAGGGGGATAAAAACACAATTGGTAGGCATCATATTAGGGTTGAGGATGCAGACACACCAATTGAGGACATCCTGTGCACCATCATTGTTCAGCCCACCTCAGGATACGTGGAGAACATCTCTCCAGCACCAGGCTCTGAAAAGTCAAGGTTGGGAATGGCAGTAAGTGCTTTTACCATCAGAGATGTGAATGAAGGTCATATCCACTATGTCCAAAGCATACATAAATTAGTCGAGCCAGTGGAGGACAGGTTCACGTTTAGATGTTCAGATGGTGTGAATTTCTCAGAGAGACTATTCTTTCCAGTTATAATTATTCCCACCAATGATGAAAAGCCAGAGATCTTTATGCGAGAGTTTGTTGTAATGGAGGGGATGAATGTTATCATTGACACGCCACTCTTGAATGGAGTCGATGCTGATGTTCCTGCAGAAGCGTTGACGTTTATCATCACCAAACCCCCAAAGCATGGCTTCATCCTCAATCAGCTTGCTAGTGGCTCTGTCCCAATCACAAATTTCACTGTGGAACAAATCAAGGAAGCCTCTAGCATAATTTATGAACATGATGATTCTGAAACCATTGAAGACAAGTTTGACATTCTTCTTACAGATGGGAAACATTCAGCTGAGGCCACCATCATGATCATGATTATCCCTGTGGATGATGAAACGCCAAGGCTTGCCATTAACGATGGTCTTGAAATCGAGATTGGTGAGACAAAAGAAATAAATGTTAAAGTACTAAAAGCTACTGACCTGGACTCAGATGATGAGTCTCTTACTTTCATCATTCGCTACGGCCCCGGTCAGGGCTTCCTTCAGAGAAAATCAGCAGGATATGTGGATAAAAGATCTGCTGGGTCTCTAGAGAACATAACAGTTGGCATGAACTTTACGCAAAACGAGGTGAACAAGGGTCTCATTTTGTACACTCACAAAGGACAGGAAGGCATTCGAGACCTTATAAAGTTTGATGTAACCGATGGCATCAATCCTCTAATTGACAGATACTTCTATATTACTGTGGGCAGCATTGACATGGTGTTTCCTGATGTCATCAGCAAAGGGGTGTCTCTTAAAGAAGGTGGTAAAGTGACACTCACAACGAACCTCCTCAGCACTAGTGATCTCAACAGCCCTGATGAGAACTTAGTCTTCACCATCACAAGAGCCCCAGTGAGAGGGCATTTGGAAAGCACAGATTCACCAGGCATGCCTATTGTGTCCTTTACCCAATTACAGCTGGCCGGGAGCAAGATCTACTACATTCATACTGCCGATGATGAAGTCAAGATGGACAGATTTGAGTTTGAGGTGACCGATGGCTACAACCCTGTGTTCCGCACATTCCGTGTTTCAATTGTTGATGTTGACAATAAAAAGCCGGTACTGACCATTCATGACCTTCTAGTGACTGAGGGACAGACCAAACTAATTACGCCCTTTGAGTTGACCGTTGAGGACCAAGACACAGCTGAGCATCTTCTCAAGTTTACGGTCACCCAGCTACCCATTCATGGCAAACTGCTCTTCAATAACAGTCGACAAGTGACTTCGTTCTCAAAGCAGGACCTGAATGAGAATATGATCAACTACAAGCATGATGGCACAGAGTCGGACAAGGACAGCTTTTCTTTTACAGTCACTGATGGCACCCATTCAGATTTTTTTGTCTTCCCTGATACCATCTTTGAGACCCAAAGACCTCAGACCATGAAGATTACCATTGTGTCAGTGGACAATGGTGTGCCACAGATCGTGGTTAACAAAGGTGCACCAACTTTAAAGGTCTTGTCCGCGGGTCACTTAGGTTATCAGATCACAAGCAAAGTCCTGAAGGCAGTGGACAGAGACAGCAGCCCTGAGGCTTTGGTTTTTCACATCACCACACAGCCAGAGTATGGCTACCTGATCAGCCTGGACAGAGGGAATGACTCAATCAACATCTTCACACAAGGTAATTTATCATTAGAAATGTTCTTATCAGCTAGGACTGGTTCCTGTGAAATCATATTACTTTTTACATTTGTTTTGCTAGAACTGTGCAGTGTAATGCTCTGCAGAACCATCATTTGAAGATATGCACGTAAGAATTTTCTCTGTAAGAAATGCTATGTACCCATCGAGTTCAGGACAGGTTCTCTGGTCTTGTTAATGCTTGAAATAATGTAGGTTCCATCACAAAACAGGCACTTTGCCCTTTGCCAAGAGCGCAAGCTGTAAGATGTGTCTGTCTTTTAGCCTTCGGCTTAAATTCTTGATGAGACAACTAGAGCGTTCACACATCTCCTTTCAATTATTAAGTTCTCATACTTTTGCCTTCTAATGTCCCTGTAGTGAGAAGGGAGTACACTAGTTACAGGCAAACCACATTTTAAAAAGAGGTAGAGGTGAAGGGTGTAATTTTTCTGCAGCTAGCCATAACAAACAGACTTGCAGGCATTGTGGTTTTTAGACAGGTTGCCCCGTCTATTACACTCTCAAACTTTAATTGGCTATTTAATTGTTTATAAGTTGACCTACTCCTTGCAATATCTTAAAGAAGTTTAGTTAAAAAAAGAAAAATTATTCATTATACATTACACATTTAATTTTATATATAAAATTATAATTGTATATAGCTAAACTATATAATTTAAATTAAAGATATTGAAGTTTGCAAATCTGTAAACGGGTATTCATCTCTCTTGTTGTTTAGAAAAGTAATACAATTTGATCCTTCAATATCCCTTTTTTATAATATTTTTGTCTAAACCATCAAGAAACAAATTAATGTCTTTAAAAATATATAACATTTCATTAAACAAAGCTATAAATGTTTAATATAACTATTAATCTAATATGAATAGATTCATAGTATATAATATTAAGAAACTCTGTTTTCTGTTAGTTTGCTGAGTGATCAGGGTGATCAGTTGCTTAGCGTAATGCTAACAGGTTAGCCTCCTAAACAAACAAACTCTATGCAAATTAGAAAAAAAAATGTTTTTAACATTATACTAGCCTGGCTTTTCTGGATTTAAAAAATATCCATTTGCACATCCCTACCTATCAGTCAGAATAAGAATTTTGATCAGAAACAAAGTGTATTAATCAGCACAAGTTCATGGCTTCTAAAGCATAAAAAAATGCACTCCTTCAAACATGAGAGCCATAGTGAGAAGATGTGAAATCCATGTCAGGCTAACTTAGTCTGAAATGTGTCCCAGACATTGAAAGAGGCAGAAGTGTGAGAGGGAGAGAGAGACCTAGCAAACCTGACTTGACCTCATCAGTATGAGCATTGAAGCAGAAGGGACAATCACTTCTCTTTATTTACTTTGCCCTTTCCATATTCTGCTACCGCTTGCTCTTTGGCATTTGCTAAATATTTTACGATGAGAGTGTGTGTGCTGGCGATGAAAGAAGACATTTTATTTTCAATATGAAAAGCGGTTTCATCCATGCATAAAGAATCACAGGTTTACATTTTTATGAGGCTTCTTCCTCTGATATCAATAATTTAAAGAAGTGGGTCAGAGCAAGGGGAAGAGAGAGCCAGGTTGATCATGGTACACCGTAACCTAACCACAGTGGATCAATGCAGAAGTGGTTAAGGGGTCTAATTTGGGAGATGGGACAGACCAGATGTAGGGAAGTCTGGTCTGTGTTTAAAATTCTTGTTCTCACCTGTCATTATGTAACAGCTTGTCACCTGTTTTGCTGATTGTTTTGTGACTCACTCCCTGCTGCTTTTGTGAAAATTCTCACCTGGATTTATTAAAACCAAAAAATCTTTTATCCACATATTATTTGTTTTATTGTTTTGCCAAACCAAGCATGCTCTTTGAATTATAATGCCGATATTTTTAAGTTGATCGGCTTATAGAACAATTTAATCTTGAAGGTTTCTCTCTAGGGTTTGTAGATCATCATAAAAACAAATAATTTCATAGATTGTTTTGAGATATATTTTCTTCTGAATGAATAATAAATTGCATTGTGCAGTTTAATGTTACAGTTTTGTGTTTGTGTGTGTCTTCAGCTGACATAGATGATCTTAAGATCTGCTATATCCTGAAGGATGAGATTAATGCCACCAGTGACGTCTTTAGTTTCACCGTGGAGGACAATGGTAAGGAAAATGCCATTAATTTTACAAGAAAATGAAATGTGCCCATTTTTCATGCTTTTACTGGTTTGATTGTGCATTTAGAATTATTCATTAACACATTTAGCCATATAACATGAGGAATAATACAGCACGAATCATTTGAATTCATTATTGATATAATGTCCTCTGATTTTAGGTGTCATTGCATATGAAATAGCCTTGGATGATTAGTTGTGAACCCTTAGACCAGAGAAGGATATATTTAGCATTTAATTAGACCTTTTCTTTCCATGGTAGGTGAACTGTCTGTGTGTGCAGCTTATTACATGCTGTGCTACCTTTGAATGCAAAAAAAAATAATTCAATGAGTTTTTAGTACATCAAAGAAAACTTAAAAGTGAGATAGTGTGGGTTACAATGACCCTAAGAACATATTTCAACAAGGCAGGATTAAATCTGGTGAAGCATAGATAATCATGTGTAAATTAGGTTGAACGTGATGATCCTGTCACTGTTGCTGGAAAAGCTTGCGGCTAAAGACCTCATTGCGTTTAGTGATGATTTGTGTTTTGTTTGGAAAGCCAAATATGTGTGATATATATCCATTCCACACTGCAGATGTGGATTGTCTGTGTTAGTGTCTCAGAAATGGACATTGTGGATCGAAGGGTCTGCATACATGCAACACAAAGGTCTGTTTGGTATATAAAGCTAGAGGCAAGATGACACATAATTAGAGCCCGTAGCCATGAGTATAAGACACACCCCTTGTCAGGCTTACAATTACTTTGAGTATTAGAGGGTCTCTGGCATTGGAAAGAGTTGGGAAAATACAAGCTCTATAGGAAAACAGCTGGTTCAACTACTGTATTAGGGCTTTATGTCTCTCTCATGCTTAAAATCACCAGCTTTGTCATGAAATAATCTGTTGTGGCTTGAAACAAGATAACCTTTACAATCTGCTTAGCACCTTCGAGTCAAGAGGCAGGATTGTGCAGTGGCTGCATTTTTTTTCTTTACAGTTTTAATTTAATTAAGGGCGTAATATGCTAATGAGACATTCCATGTCAACTCAACTCAAGGTCCCTGGCTCAAATTTTTTATTGTGCTAATATATTTTTCTGAAGAAAGATAAACATGTTTTATGGTGAAACCCAAAAGATAGAATTTTGTGGATGAATATTTACTGAGTAATCCACTGTTTTATAGAGGGGTGTCAAAATGGCAATATTCACCTGAGATTCAGAGCCAAATTACAGGGGATTAAAAATGGCTTCAGAAAGATGGCAGCATCATAATGTTATTTTTACAAATCCGCTGACTTTAGCAATCTTTTTGCATTATGTGCCAATGGTGGTGACCATTCAAAAATGGGGAAACAGCACGTTGCATGCCTGTAACTTTAGAAGTATTAAATATATCTTAATGCCCTTTTAGATATTGGGTCTTAACAAACTTTCCTTTTTGAATCTTCATTTTTAAGGCCCTATATTGTTCAGTTCCAGAGATATTGGTATTTCAAAATAGCTCCAGGAGTAAATCATTAAATTGTACACATTTCCAGTGGTCAAAAACATAATAATAACAAAAATATAACGCTTCTTTCCTTTTAAAGAGGAATGTCTGAAGAACAAATACTGTTGACATTAGAAATGTATCTGGTTTCCTTCAGTCAAAAAACAACTTCATTGAACATACCCAAGTGTCATAAATATTATCTTTCTAAAGTTTGCATGCCTATAACTCAAGAAATATTAAAGATGTCACAATATGATTTTATAATATAGTTCTTAAACTTTTTATTTTATTTATTTTTTATAAAAACTTTATTCGAAAAGGGACCATGTACAATTTTAACATAAATGTTTCCATTTCATGCATTGTTCTGAATTTAGCCAATGGCTAGTTTCCATCCGCGGTCCCTTGGCAGGTAATCATAATCACAGGTAAGCATAAAAACAAGACAACAAACACATACAATACAGTACTACTTATACACATCCCATCCTATTGGAATCGTCATTTTCAAAATCCTGTATCATTCAGTTGTAAAGATATGGGGTTGACACGGAATGACCCTAATTAATTTTGTCTTTATTATTATTATTATTATATGTTATGTTTTTTAAATAAGCTTTTATTTATTTGAAAAAAATATCACAAAAAAATATATTTTTTATCACAAAATTAACACATTCAGTTGACAGGACCATTTTTTAGAATTGTTTTTGGTTTATGTTTCTATTTGTTCCCTTCACTTTTTTTCCTCTCTTCCTCTCTCCCCCCTTTGGGAGCGTTTGTCCCTCTGTCAGTCATCTCTAAATTCAGGCAGGAAAGACTAAGGAATAGGAACTCATTGGTATGCAGCTGTGTTAGTGTCTGACCCCTGAGCCCAGTGGGTCATTACTGATTTTGTTTCTTTGCATTCCTGTGGATAGTTTCACTCCATTGGTTATGGAGGCATTTATTTTATTGGAAAGGCTTCAAGCAGTTAGGGACTATCTGTATCTTTCGCATCTCATTTTACAGATGTAGTGTGCAAACACAAAAGGGCTCAGCTGAGCTGTTTTTATCATGAGGTGTCTCAATGCTTTCTCCTAGGACCCCCTTTTCCCCACATTTGTGCAGTAATGTACAGCTTCAGCATGAAATTCACTGATTACAACCACTTTGCCACATTATGCCTGAGGAAGCTGAGCTAATTAGACTATCTTATTTTGTGCTTGTCCAAAGAGCCTGGCAACCCCAGCTAACATCATAAACTCCATTTTACAGCCAATTTGTGTTAAACAGCTGCATTTATTTAATGCACTCTGTTAGACTGCGACTTACGTATTTAGTACAAGTAGTATTCCAGAGGGGTTTAATTAATTGTTTTGTTTTGCAAAATGTTCTTTCCCTGCATTCCCTATAATGATGAGGAGGCTGTTTTTCAATGCAAAGAACTATTATCATGTTTTCCGCATGCAGTTTAGAGGACTATTTGAGTTCAAACATGATTGGGATTTTCGATGTTTTTTTATAAGTTAGCCACATTTTTCTTGTACGGCTAAGGCTGTATATTAGCTTTGTTTTGTCTGTAAACTGTCCATGAGTTTGGCCTAGAATAAATCATCTAATTTTTGCCTCTGACTCTTTTGCTCTGTTCCAAAACCTAGCAAGCTGCCTCTGGAGACAACATCGTAAGGCATCAAAGGCGCACTGCCGATGCTAAAGCGGTTCCAAAATGTAGGCAACTTCATTATTCTGCCTCCTAAAGCCTCATTCACAGAATTTCACACAGACAGTGATTCAGTTGATGGAGGTCAGAGAGTTGCTGGGCTGTTGGTTTATAACACAAATCACCTGCTTTCATTGAAACTAAATGATATCCAGTTGTTTTGTCTTGACAAACTGTTGTTACTACAGTATTAACATGCCTTACAAAACCTTTTTTTAGCATGTATCCCTTGTGGAAAAGATATAATGCACTGCAACAAGCTCCATGAAAACTATTTAAGGTGAACAAGGCAATTAATACATTTATTTTAATTTCATTCAATACCAAAACACATTAGTAAACATACTATTTGTCTGTGCTGTGTATTTTAATACCTAGAAAGTGCACCCTATACCCTCATCCAGTATTCCCTACCCCACTAACAATTAGTGCACTTAAAGGGGTAAATTAAAACAAGTGAACAAATTCACACACTGAGTATGCCCGAAGTGCTTTTAGACACTATTACAGATGTACTGTATTTGATTATGCACACAACATATTTACGATCTTCAAGAACAGCTAGGATTCTGCCTTAGAAGGCAGTTGCCTATTGTATGTAGTCAGTGAAGCAGCTCACTAGGTTTGAGAACAGACCTTGTATCGAAACTCTTTTTTTTGTCACATAAACACCCTTTGACTGACACTGATAAATGCAGTTCTCCATGTGAACTATTTTGCAACTTGCAGCTCCCAAACTTAACGGGTAAAAGAGGACAGATTTATCAGTAACCCTTCCTTTGCAAAAGGTCATGACGGGTAGCACTTATTCTGAATCCTCTACACCTCTCACTGCAATCATGTCTCAGAGGCAGATATAGAAATATGACAGGAACGACTGCAGGGACACACAGAGGCTACAGATCAGAGGCAAGCTTTTCATGATGCATCATAGCTCTGCTGTGGGACTTAGGGATTTAAAAAAAAAAAACATTTGTTGGTGTGAACTTATACCAGTGTTCACTCTAAAGCAAAAACGCCATTATGTACTTAAATATTTTTTTATGTACTGTTAAAAGAAATCTTGGTTTATTTTCAACAGACCTGACCATCGAGATCAGGTTAGGAACCAAAATGGAATTTTAGCAATTTCGCAGACTGTTCACCACATTTTAGGTTGTTCCTAAAGCTCTGTTGTGTCTGGGTTAAAAAACATCTCAATGCTGTCTCCGTTTTCCCCAGTGTATACCTTGTATTGTGAAGGTTTTTTACAGGGGATTTGTTGAACAGGATCCAGGGCGCTGTAGGAACAATACAGAACAATGTAATGTTGTAGATAACCGTGTGCTTGTGTTGTTTATTTTCTTCTCCCGTATCAAATTAACCAGAAATAACATTGCTATAGAACATATTTGTAGCTCTGTTTCTCATTGTTAGCTAGACATACGATTGTGTATTCACATGTGGATTAGCAAGAGCTAGCATTGAATTTCCCCTGGAAGCTTCGTCTCTTCAGACTAAAACAAAGGTAGGATGTTTTGTTTGGTTTAGAGGGTAGTGCAGGTATTTAGGGTCAGTTCAGATGTGGATTTCTGGATTAACCTTAGACCTGTGTGGCTGACTGTTTCAGTGACAAGACCACACCAGCAGGTATTCCTGGTTAAACATTTCAATGTGCCGCTGATCGAGTGGACAGGTGATGGACCAATAAGTGGTTTGTGACTGCTATCTTCAATCAGTCTGCTGACAGTTAAAGGATCTGCTGTTCTTGCAACAAAGTTCTTCTAAATAAGGTTATGCAGGTCATTGGTGAAGACGGAGGGACAGAAGAAAGTAATTGAGGGCATTCAGGCAAGTCGTGACCTTCGTTGAAGATAACGTCCTGTGTTTTGTGAGGTTGTGGACCTCTTGTTTAAATCTGAGCAGCTTGGATGCTATGAATTGTCTTTATTGCATGACTACATGTCCTTGTTGAATGTTTCCAAGTTCTGCTAGACTAGCTCAGCGTTTTCAATCCAACCAGAAAACAGTAAAGCAAACAGCCAAGACTTTATGGCTGTAGCCAAGAACCCATTGAGCTAGACGAGGAGAGGCTGGAGGAACCATGAAATTAACAACAAGCTGCTGTTCTTCACTCAAGCACGTGCATGTGTTGGTAATTAATTTAGATGATAGTTATGTTGTAATGTCTTTTTTCTTAATTTTCTGCTCTTTGAGAAGCACCTGTCCCTATTTCCCACTTTGAAAAAACAAAAATGGCCTTAATGACTAGACGTATTCTGTTCTCGATGTTTCTGATCTTAAATCAGTGGTGCTTTTTCAGGGGAACCTACTGTTTTCGGAGGCATAAACTGACACAGTTGTTATCATACATATGCATAGGTGTGCATGTAATCCATCTAGGAAATCAATATAGAAACAGGAGTATGTGCATTATGATAATAGTTTTGATAAACAGGCCTCAAAGTAGTTGCACTTATTTATGACTTGTGTTTAACTAAGTTTTGGGAGTGTGGCGCTCCTGAGGGTTTGTTGATGTTGATGCTGTTGGCATAGATTTAATAAAAAGAAGGAATTGTGCATTATGGCACATAATACTCTACCCTTCTCATTCATTCTCATATTCAGATTTATTTTCCAGCCCTGATAGTAGAAGACCCTCATGATTCACTATAGTAGTTTGTAAATGTACCCTCAGGGGTCTTCTCCATTTGACTTCTGTCAGACTTTATCCAGTCACTCGGGAGGATTGAGAGCGTATCTGATGAATTATTTGTGAGTTCTATTTTTAGATGCTTTTAAGAAGTTCCTTAAAAGTTTCTGGATAGAGTAAAGCTTCTCTTGCACCAGACACTGATTAGCTTTTAATGAGTTATTCTGAGTGAATGTCAGCTGTCGTGTTGTCATGTCTTTCTAGGAAACGCTGTCTGAACTATCAGGCTCTGAAACGCTACTGTTTAATAAAGTCATTAGGGGATTTTTGTGTGAGAAGTTTCATGGAGACTGTCAGGGTCAGGGTTTGGACAAATCCACTGGGCTTCAAAGCAGCTGTCAGTATGTTTTTTCGGAGGCAAAGCTAATGAGAGCATGTTATTGTTCAGCCTGACAACAGAATTGTGAAACAATTGCTTGTTTCTCTTTTCTTCTCATTTATTTGGATCCTTTTTTTATTTCATTTTCAGTGGCGAGAATCATTAATATTATTTTGCATACTTAGTTAACGTTTCTCAAAAAACCCAAATAGTACACTCATTTATGCTAGAGACAAGGATGTGACACCATATCATATAAAAAGTAGTTTTTTTTTCCTTCATTTACATGCGTTATTAACATCCATTTTAGCTAAATATACAAAATAGTTTTTTGACACTGGCATGTTTTTCATGTGCAAACACCACTCACGTTCTTTAGAAAATGTAAAAATCCATTTGATTTTGTTGTCTTTGGGGTAATTGATGGTGTTGTTTGTTCGGCTCATTGACCTGAATGAACACCCTGAACACAGAATAGTGGAGTCCTTGAGCTGAGAGCTTTTTCTTTACTCGCAAATGGATTTTGGCGACATTTAAACCCCACCCTATCTTTCACTTCTTTCTCAAATTGATAGAACCTGACACGATGAAAGAAAAAGTGTCATTGCTACTTGGATAATGTGCTGCATTAATACTCCGCCATTGACTGCAGAAATGATAGGAGAAATGCTTTTAGCTTGCTTATATCATTCACAGAGGTATAATAAAACACAAAACCATAAATCAAATCAAATATTGTCCACTGTTACTTTGTGATTCTTTGTATCTTTTTTGCATATAGATGTGGCTGTTGCCTTTCTGATTTATATATAAAAAAATATTTTTAAATTATATTTACTTAATATTTCTTATCTGCAATCCACATCTATAAATTGAGTCGAAATATGAGTCAATAAGTCCTGATGGACTTCATGAAATGTCAATTATATAATCCCTCAAATATGTGAAATAGTTTATTTGCCTTCATTCTGAATTTGTATATGCTGCTTAATATCTACCGAATGGTTATCACCTAGCAACCAAGCTAATATCGAGTTAGACATTGGCAACATGTCAATTTTTTCCAGTCTTGACATCTCTCAGGCCAAGTTAGAAAGTGAGATATTAGGAGCCTGGGGTCAGCTTGAGGAAATCTAGTGAAACAAGCATAGAAAAGTCATGAATATGCATGGTCTAGCTTGTTGAGAAATTGGGAATTAGTCTCTGATGTTTTGCTTGCACGTGAAGTGGGTTATCAATACGCATGCAGACTGCGATACATGGCGTGAATATAGATTAGAGATTTAGTTGGTATATAGGTTTGTGTGCACGAAATGATGCATTCACACAGATTTATGCGAGATTATGAGATTGAATCATAGGTTTCGTAATACATTAAGTCCATGCTCTTTTGAATATTCTTTCATTGTTTAATCTATTAGAGGTGTAGACTGCCTTTGAAAGCATCCTATAAGCTAGGTTTGGTTGGGCCAATCACCATTACCATGGTAATTATTCAGTATCATGGTATAAAACGATGATGTGATTCAAGAACATCTGGATGATACCATTTCAATGTGAGATACACCAAGAATTGTGAAGCCAAGCATTGACATGCACAAGAGTCTGTTCTGCACTGAACTACACTACAAGAAATACAGGCAAAGTATATATATATATATATTATATATCACTCACTCACCCCTCACGGCCTACATCTGTTTAACTTAGGTACTTAATTGTTCAATTGCTTTGTAAAAACAGCAAATTGCATGGAATCAGCCAAGATCACATGGCAGCAGCTCGATGCATCAGATCAGTGTGAAGTGAAGACGACTTGCATGAAGTTCAAATCCGAGCATCAGAATGGGGTTGTTGCATAGGGGATTTAAGTGACTTTAATGTGGAATGGTTGTTGGTGCCACTGCATGGCAGTGTACGCCGTCTAGTCAGTACTTCTTTAGATAACTGCAGTGAACTTGCATGTCGACTGAAGACGCTCCTGATGTTAACTTCCGTGGACGACCTGGACGAGATGGTTGCAGTTCGCACACAGTATTCTGACTGATAAGTCTTTGCTGAGGCTTTCTCAGGTCTTGTGAGATTGCTGACAGCATGAAATGGGAAGAAGGTCAACTGTCAAATGAATAATTAGACTCAAATAAATTAGACATAGTCTAGAGAGACTTTCAGTGGGGTGTACAGCAGAGTAAAACTGAGTTCTCTAAGGTTATAAGTTAAACAGACTTAGTCTTGTCAACATTTTGGAAAATGTTTTTGTGTTCATTGAGCAAAGGGGGTGTACTGCTGAGCACTGTATATACAAGATTATTTGTATAGCACTTTTTACGATACAATCATTGCAAAGCAGCACTGGAAATGGTACACCTGTTCAATTGCTTGGTAACACAAATTGATAATCAGCCAATCACATGGCAGCAGCTCGATGCATTTAGTCATCTACGAATTGCTGAAGTTCAAACCGAGCATCAGACTTTAACGTGGAATGGTTGTTGGTGCCAGACGAGCTGGTCTGATTATTTCAAAAACTGCAGATCTACTGCAGGGTTTACAGAGAATGGTCAGATATCCAGTGAGACGAAAATGCATGTCAGAAGACAGACTGGTTAGAGATGATAGAAAGGCAACATGGGTATGCTACATCTCTGAAATGGACAATAGAAGATTGGAAAAACGTTGCCTGGTCTGATAAGTCTTGATTTCTGCTGCGACATTCAGATGGTAGGGTCAGAATTTGGCATAAAGAACATGAAAGCATGAATCCATCCTGCCTTGTCTCAATGGTTAATGCTGCTGGTGGTGGTGTAATGGTGTGGGGGATATTTTCTTGGCACAGTTTGGGCGCCTTAGTACCAATTGAGCATCATTTAAACGCCACGGCCTACCTGAGTATTGTTGCTGACCATGTCCATCCCTTTATGACTACAGTGTACCCATCTTCTGATGGCTACTTCCAGCAGGATAATGCACCATGTCACAAAGCTCAAATCATCTCAGACTGGTTTCTTGAACATGACAATGAGTTCACTTTACTCAAATGGCCTCCACAGTCACCAGATCTCAATCCAATAGAGCACCTTTGGGATGTGGTGGAACATGATTTGCATCATGGATGTGCAGCCGACAAATCTGCAGCAACTGCGTGATGCTATCATGTCAATATGGACCAAAATCTCTGAGGAATGTTTCCAACACCTTGTTGAATCCATGCCACGAAGAATTAAGTCAGTTCTGAAGTCAAAAGGGGGTCCAACCCGGTACTAGCAAGGAGTACCTAATAAAGTGGCCTGTGTGTGTGTGTGTGTGTGTGTGTGTGTGTGTGTGTGTGTATATATATATACAATATATATATTTTATGTTAAAAAAATAAATGGGATCCTTGTAGCATAAACTAGTTAATTGTGTTATAAAACCTGACAAGGTGGGTTTTCCCAAATGGGGAATTTACACATAAAATTTTGCATAATTTAGCGTTATTTACCATAAACCCCTTAAGGGGAAACTGGTGGTGTGTACATTATTTTATGATGTAAATGATCACTAATTAATCCCTTCTGAGTCAATTATATGAGGATCGTTTTATAATGTATTAGCAGGAACATGTGTATGCAGAACTCCACAGAAAAGCTCAGCAGAATTGTAATGACTTAAAGTTTTGCACATCTCCACTCCGTAATCATTTAAAAATATTTAAACAAATATTTTATAGAGTGCTGCAGGAATGAATCCTGTAACCTATGAGCTCGCAATTTTATGCTTCAGGCTCCATTGTGGGTTTTTTGAATGAGTTTTGGTTGAATGCCTGAAATGAGGTCTATGGTTTAAAGGGATAGTTCACCCAAAAATGAAAATTTGATGTTTATCTGCTTACCCCCAGGTTATTCAAGATGTAGATGACTTTGGTTCTTCAGTAGAACACAAACAAAGATTTTTAACTCAAACTGATCGTTTCGTGTCTTAGGATATCAATGTATCGTCACGAGCAGCAGGGTTTAATTTGAATTTGTCTGTGCATGTTTTTTTTTACTCTCAAAGATTCTGTGCCCTTTGATTTGCATTATATGACTCTGACAGACAACGGTCTTCTACTCAAAGTCAGGAACAGAAAATCACATTGCTGCTGTGCTGTCCACTTTTACAGCCTCATTGTGTTTATACTTGCGCTCTTGCAAAGTATTCTAACTCAAACTTTCCAATTTGTCGCATTTAGATAACGACTGAAAGAGCTGACAGTGCTGACGCTGCAGTCATGCAACATGGTGTAGTTCGTTTATAGTCTACATTTAGCTTTTTACTTCTGATGATTGTATTGAGGCTTCAAAATTCATGAAAGTTGTTCATTTTTGGAGATTATCAAAATGTAAAAAAACTTGTAAGGATCATAAATGTTTGTTGGACACAGAACTTATTTTCTGCAGTAATCCAAAAGCCAGTCAGGGTGATGCGAACTTCTGACAAAAATACATTGTTACTGCAGTGCTCTATTTATGCTTTCAAATACTGATAAGTGTGTATACATTTTAATTGTTGTTTTCAGGAGGGAACAAACTGAAGAACCAGCAGTTTCATCTGAACTGGGCTTGGATTTCTCTGGAGAAACAGAACTATGTGGTGGATGAGCAGGACAAAGTTCTCGAGGTGATCCTCAGACGTAGAGGTTTTCTGGCTGAAACGTCTTTTGTTGGTGAGTATCAGATAACTGGATCAATCTTTATTCGATTTTCTGCCAGCATAATACTTTTTCATACGTTTGCCGCTCGCCATCACCTATTCTTTTGCTGAAAAAAAAACTGTTATCCAGAATTGATTAAACTTGTCGAGAAGTTACCAGTACTGGTGTTAACAGGGAATCATTAGCATCCAGTAGCGCCTGTGTTCACAGTGAGAGCTGTTATTACTTAAGCTTATCAATGGGAAGCTGTTAGAGATGTTTTTCTAAGTGGTTTTGGCTTCTTTGTGTCTGAGATGAAAGCCCTTCGCTCTCTCTGACATCCGTAGAACAGTCTGAACACTTTTTTTTGAGCGTACACCTGCTTATCTTACCCTGCACCGAGCTCAGCTCAGCCCCACATGTGGTCAGTATTCATGAAACCAAGCGGCTTTGTTCATACTGCTTCGGATTTGTGGTGTGTGTGTGTGGCTTGAAGGGATGTTGAGGTTAGAAAGAGAGAATATGAAAAAGTAAAGAGCAGAAGGCAACAGAGATGAAAATGAAGGAGGGCAGAATGAAAAGCAGGATATGGTGTGTAAATATTAAATAATGAGGTTCTAGAGTGCAGGTTAATAAAAACGAATGAAGCTCCCGGTGTCTAGGGGGCGGTAGGGTGATCAAGACCTCTCCTTTCTGACCTTAATCATTCCACTCATTTCTGCTTTTTCTCTCTGTTCCTGCTGTGGATGGTGTGCAAACCGGGTCCTTTTCCATAGTTTTTCTATGTAAGCATTCTAAAAGCGCTCCACTTAAGATAAAAGTAATTATGGTAGCCCATTTTTGTCACGGAATAAAAATAAAAGGTAATTGTGACTTTTATCTCACAATTCTGACTTTATAGTTTGCAATTGTGAGTTAATATCATGCAATTCTGAGGAAAAAAGTCAGAATTGTGAGATGTAAACTCGCAATTGTGAGGGAAAAAAAAGAATTGAGAAAAAGTTGCAATTACCTTTTTTTATTTTAATTTTATTTGGTGCCAGAAACGGGCTTCCAAAAAAAAACACAGTCTAGATCGTTTTTGTTTTTTTTCACTGTGATGCGTTTGAGATTTTAAATGCAAAACCATTTTCTGTTCCGAATGGCTACATAGGCTTAATTTTAGCTGCGATTTTGATAATTTAAACATTAAAACCTGGAACTACAGAAGTCGAGTTTAACTTTTTTTATGTTTTTTGATCTGATGTGAAAGTGCAATTCTTCCACATAGAACTGTTTGTACTCAAATATTTAATAATACAATATTTCAAAAGTGTTTTTTTAACAGAGGTTTTCTATTTGATTATAAAAGCTGTTTTTACGGTCTTTCCACAAAAATGCTACACATTTGTAACACTGATAATAATAAGAAATGTTTCTTAAGCAGCAAATCAGTATATTAAACGGATTTCTGCATAATCATGTGACACTGAAGACTAATGGCTGTTGAAAATTATACTTTGCCATCACAGGAATACATTGCATTTTAAAATATTATTAAATAGAACAAAGCTATTTACATTTTTAATATTTCACAATATTACTGTTTTTACAATATTTTGATCAAAAAAACAAACGCAGCTTTGGTGAGCAGAAGAGACTTCTTTAAAAAACGTTAAAAAATCTTATCAACTCCAAACTTTTGAACAGTAAAATATATAATTTGATAAATTGTCACTATTCATTTGAAGTGGCAAGCAAAAATGATTGCCTCAAATCACTGTAACAGAAGAAACAAAACACACATGAGTTTCAAACAACATTAGTGAGAGAAAATTATGTCCGATTTTCATTTTCGGATGAGCCATCCCGGTAACAGCAAAAGTGTGATAGTGATGCTCACAACCAGTGAAGAGTGCTTGAGATCAGGCTTCATCTGTGCTCTTTGGAGCCTGGAGCTCTCTCTGCCATACATATCGCCCCCCACCCCTCGTATAGCTTTCTACTTTTTCACACCCGCCTACCTCGGCCCCTTTCTCTCCTTTTCCTTTTGTCTCACTCACTGTGGCTGGCGTCCTGTGCCTCTTGTTGTGGTAAGAATGAGCCCCCCTGTTGTTAGAGAAATGGAATTGAAAGTGAACTCTCTCTCTCTCTCTCTCGCTCTTTTCCTTTCTTTTATTGAACTCGTCTTATATCTTTCAATCAATTTCTGTCTTCCGAGCACTGTGCTTTCTTGGATGATTTTCTTTCCACATGCATGGTTGGATGGAGCATGTGAAGGCTTTTGTTCTATCTGAAGTTATATTCTGCTGAAAGCTTCAGCTAAATAACCTTTAATGGCCACACGAGGGAACGTCTCGCAGACTAAAGATGGTTTCAAATACGACCCCTTAAGTGCAGTGTTGGGGAGTAACTAGTTACATGTAACAGTTTACATGTAACAAATTAATGGGTAACACTTTGTTTTAAGGTGTCCATGTTACATGTGCTTACTATTATAATAAGAATTAATTATGCATAATTACAATGCAAGTAACCCTAAGCCAAACCCTAATCCTTACTCTAACCAATATATTAAGTACATGTAGTTAATAAATATTACTCTGCATTTACATGTATAAGTAACTGTAACAAGGACATCTTAAAATAAAGTGTTACCCCTAATCATATAGTAAGTACATGCAGTTAATTAATATTACTGAGACTCACTACTAATTGTGATTAATTGCAGAAAATCATGCGTTTAATCGGGATTCAAATTTTTAATCGTTACCCAGCACTAATATATATATATATATATATATGTATGTAATCTATATGCATACTGTAATTCTACAGAAATATCCACTTTTCTGTCCCTAGACTTTACAGAAATATTACAATTGAAATACACATTAGGTTACAATTTTATTATATTTTAAAATGAAACAATGTTATTTGAAGAATTACACCTTCCTAAACCATCAATGTGGCATTTAAAAAAAATAAGTGTATAGAATTCCAAGCACCACAAAACTGCTTGTCCCCACAGCCATGTACAGAGGGAAAGTGCTTTATTTTGAGGTCAAAAACAGGATTTTCTACCATTTAAAATACAAAAGTCTATTCATAACTATCAAATATATGATGTAAATGGCATAAAAACTAAATGCCTAATAAATATTATAAAATATATAATGAAAATATTGGTCCCCTGGAGTTGTCACTGGTGTTACCGCTTAATAAAAGTATTTTGTTTTGGAATAAAAAATCACACTGATGACATCACTCGACTTCCTATTTTATAAAGATCTATGAAAAAGGCCCATGTTTAGTCCTCTGTTTCTTTTCAGTTATCAGAAATGTTCTCATTAATCTCATGATTTCATATGAAGCTTTTAGTTGACGTCACTGGTATGACCTATTTATTGTTAGAGAATTGTAAAAACTATAATACAAATGGTTTAAACTAATTAATTTAGTGAGTTTACCATGATTGACAACATGTGGTTTGGTTCCTTGCAGCAGACATTTTGTAAAATGCATTTTTCATGAAAATTGTCACTGGTGTTACTTTCACTGGTGTTACCGTGAAGATCGGTATATCAGGTCTTATGTATGTCACTGGTGATGCATTGTGTCACGGGTGTTACTGTGTTGTGTTACTGTACTGTTTTCATCTGTCACATTAAATAAATAAAACATAATCTACTTCTTGCATTTTCATTATTTTTCTGTAACTCTGACTACATGTGCTGAATTTTTTTTTTAATAATATTTCATAACTTTTAATATTGTTAATATTTAATATTGTTTTAATATTCTTTTAAAGAAGGTAACACCAGTGACCAAAAAAATGATACGTGTGGTTTTGAAATAATTGCAAAAAAAAAAAAAATTAAGCTGTCATTTATATGTATTCATAAAGTCAAAAGGTAATCTAATAATGTGGTTTAAGTTTAAATGTAAAATAAAATAAATACAAATATTTATACATCTTGCAATACCAAAAGCGGATGTTTCTGTAGAATGACCATATATATATTATACATTGAATATATATATATATTTAATGTAGTCATTTAAATCATATTTGTTTGTGTGAAAATATTCAGATGTAATCCCCTTTGTTATTGTTACCATTTTCATAAGTAACTGTAATTGAATTACACATTTTTTTTCCTCAGAAACTATAACAAATTACAGTTAAATTATTGGTTACACTTTATTTTAAGGTATCATCGCTGCAGTGTGATTATACATTTAAGTACTGAGCAATGTTAATTAACTACATGTACTTACTATATGGTTAGGGGTAGTCTCGGTCTCAGACGTCACGCCCACGGACCGTTGGCTAAACGTCTGATGCATATGGCACACTTATCTGGAAACACTTCAGCAGTGTCGAAGTCGTCGTCGGATTGGTTGAATTATACAGGATTTCCAGGAGACGTGTGTGTCACGTTCTTTAACGTTCCGTCTGGAAACAAAGATGCCGTGGCACCAAGAAAGTCATTGTGTTTACAACTGTGACGACGAGCGCTTATCAGGGTCAACTAAACGCTGGATTTTCAAAAGTATGTGAAATATTTAAAGTTTGCAGCATAGTATCTTTAAAATACGTCCGAGAGTTTTACACACTGGTCTGTTATGTGTGACATTTCCACGCACCGAAACGTGACCGAATGAAACGAACTGTGATTGGTTGTTTGACATGTCGGTCAAACGGCCTCATGGGCGGGCCTTGGCCAATGAAAGCTGCCATCTATTCCAGACCTTCAGCCGTCAGTCTGAAGGTCTGGCTACGCGAGACTAGGGTTATGGGTAACACTTTATTTTAAAGTGTCCTCGTTACAGATAAATGTGTTTGTGTGTGTGTGTGTATTACATTTCCAAACATTAATTTTGCCATTAATTGTAATAGATTTTCTTCATCAATTAACTTCTATTAACTAAATTAAATCAACATTTGGTGTGCCCATCGTTTGCGTTTAAAGCGTCTTTTGCCCTAGGCGCAATTGCGCATAGTTTTTCAGGTAGCTTTGCAGGTAGGTCTCTTGAAACATATTGGAGATGATCATTTTTTTTGTATGTAACACTACTACCTGGAGGAAAACAGCCTGTGACTGCTTGAAATATCTGAAACTTATGGTCTGTATTATGTGTAATTTTATGTACATTTTTGATGCTTGTAATATTTCTAGTGGGTCAATATAAAAATCTATATTTATAATTTAATCCCTATCTGCAGTCTTTTTCTACAGTTTTGCTTCTCCTGTCATGTAGTAGCTTAAGTGTTATGGATTGAAGCTCAGCGATCATCCAGCATTGATCTGAAATACTGAGGTGATTTAATTCCTCACATCTGTTTGGGAGGTTCTGGCAGACGGATCCCTGACAGTGTCTCTGCTTGATGTATCAGAGATCAAACGCTTCCGGGCAGGTTTTCCCACTGTGTGGGAATCCCATCACAGCTTCGCACCAGTGTTACAGTAGAGCGGATGTTGAGTCTACATGCTGCACTTTAGTTCAACATGTTCCTTGATTTTGTTGCTACACCATAGCCTCTGAGTATCAGACAACTACAGCCCTGGGGCTTTTTTTCTTCTATACAAATTTCATCTTTCTGTATGGCGTCGATAGTGCGTAGTCGCCTGCACTGTTGTGCTCAATATTTATACGTCTGGAAAATGCAGACTTGGCTAATCCCTGCTCATAAATTTCATAATAAGCTTCTTTGAGTAGATTGTTCTTAAAGTCATGGGTTGTGACACATCTGGAGGCTGGAGATATGAAGTCAGGAATCTTTGTCAAAATTTTTATATTGTGCTATTTTAAGGGATTGGTACTTTGGATGGCAGTGCTGAGAAGGAGAAGGATTTCCTTGGAAAATCGCAGAAACAGGTGCAGTTTAACACCGGCCAGACCACAGCCACATGGAGAGTGAGGCTTCTCTCTGATGGAAAATACGAGCAGTCCGAGACGTTCCAGATTATCCTGACTGAGCCAGTGATGGCTGTTTTGGAGTTACCAGCAGTAGCCACAGTTGAGATTGTGGATCCAAGTGATGGTAAGTCCAACTAAAGTTAACCAAACATTTTATGATTAGCATGTAACAATGATCAAATTCTTAAGGCATTTACACTTGACGGGTTTGGTTTGATTAAAACAAACTGTGGTGAGATTACTGTGCTCTGTTAGGCCCAATCCAATTTCTACCCCTTAGCCCTTTCCCGTTCATGTGAAGGGGTATGGGTGTCTCGATTCTCTTCTGGTTGGAGGGGTAGGGGGTAGGGTGAAGGGCCAGATAGCCCTTCAAATGAAGATTTTTTTCAGGACCACACTTCAAACGAAGAGGTATGAATGTTCTAAGAATAAACCGGTTATTGGCATTAATAAAGATTTTAATGAAAAGTAATCATTTGTTTTATGTTACAAGTTCAAATTTAGGGTCATGATATATTCAAAGAAATGTTTGCAAAACATCGCTAAAATTTTCTAACGTCATATCATTACAGACCGCACGATAGTGCCACGACATATTTCCATGTCTGATCAAGGCGATAACCAGCATAGACATTGAGGGGGGCACTTTTCTCAAATATTGCCAAATATAGAGAGAGAGAGAGCGAGAGAGATGAAAGTTGCCTGTATGCACGTCTGTGCGTCTCTTTACAGTGAGCGAGTTTACTTCTAAAACAGCGATTTTATCCTCTCGTTTCTAGAAAATATAATGTAGTGATTCAGTATTTCAGCTGTTATTAATAAAAGTCATGGGGCAGCGTTGACAAGTTTCTTTATAAAATAGAATTGGGATTGGGCCTTAGTGCGGTTTATTTGAAAAAGTGTGAACGCTACTATCTGAACCTTGGTGTACACCACACCTTGTCTGGGGATCTCGGGCCACTTCCAAATGAACTCTAGTGCTGTTTTACTGATACATGAATGCAAAATGAAAAATAGGACATAATGTCAAAAGGCCAGAATGCTGAAGTGTACCTGGTTCTTCTCGACAAAGGAGCTTTCTTGCACATTACAGTCCAGTACATTTTTATAAGCTCTTTGTAAGTTAATATCTGGGGAAAATACCACCATATGTAGTCAAGTCAAGTCACCTTTATTTATATAGCGCTTTTATATAAAACCGATGGTTTCAAAGCAGCTTTACGGTGATAATCAAGAACGTAGTGAATAAATAACAACAAACAATTCAACTGTAAAACAGCTCTGAAAAAACAAGAGTAAACTGTTTGAGTCTTTTTATTGTTGATTCAGTTCAGTAACTGTATAAGTTCCTTCAATTATGAAATGAGTTTAATTTATCTATAAAGCATCTCTGGAGAAAACATTGATGTCATCATCCGACCCTGTGCAGTTCAGTATTCAACTTATATTGTCTGTGCAGTCATGACAATAACAATAATTGCCAAATATCTAGTGTCCCCATCTAAGCAAGCAAAAGGGTATAATGGCAAGGAACCCAAACTCCATCAGTGAAAGAAATGGAGGAAAAAAACATGCTACGGATGCGAAAATGCAGAAAATCGAACCTGATCCCAATTTTTTTTATGATGGACGAAAGTTTCGGAGGCAGTGTGTAAACGTGATTGACACAACATGAGGTCGTATTTATTTTTTAACGTGCAAACATTTCGGACTCCGTGTGCAATGGCCTTAAATGTCCTTAATGTTCACTAAAGACATACATCAGTCACAGACTTGTATGAAACTCATTGTAAAAATTGTCCTTACCCCAAAATTCTGAACAGCGGTGTTCATCATGTGTTTTATCTTATGCACATTGGCTTTTTGAACACATACTTATGTAAAGATTTTATTAGATCAGAGTCCTTTTTCAGACCCATTTAATTCTTCAAAAATATACAAACATCACCGCTTCAGCCGCTCAATATACTAAACCCCTATTACATCTGATGAAGAAGTGAGTGAGTCAGAGGCAGGCAGGATGTTCAAGAGAGCAAGCACACAATAAAGCTGCTAAAAGCATCCCAGGCTATTTTATTTTCAAAAATGTTCAGTGTTGCAGATAAAAACACAAGCCTTATCTCTATACTGCAGATGCCTTTTTCTCTCTTTCAGTGGACCCCAATTATCATAGCATTTTATATCTCTTCCTACCTGTGAGCTTCCAGCGCACCGTCCACCCCCTCGTTTCGGCGGCCTGTCTTTTCATCTGGAATTCTGCACACAGCTCTACGTCTTGTTTTGAAAGCGTCTTGTCGATAAATGTAAATTGTCGACCGGTGTTTGAGAAAGGTTTGACACATCTGTACCGGCTCCCTCTGTAATTAAATCGGTTTGCATATGAGAGTTAGTTGCACAGGTTTTGAGGGGTAATTTTGAAGGGGGCGCCACACTTTTATCTGCGAGAACCCAAACAGAGAGGCATCAGAAAGCCGTAATGAGACAGCTGCGCATAAACCTGTCATCAAAAGCCCTTTCCGAGCAGCTCTCATTACAAAATACAGCTTTGTCAGTATGTTGATCAAACCGCGTTTGTCGCACACTGTCTGTTTCGGGTTTTCTCACCGAGAGCTGGGACTGAATCATTTGCCTGTTCATGATCACGACATCATCTCATATTCTCACAATTACCGGCGTATTTAGATGTGCAGCACGAATAACCTGAGGCTTACATTGTTTTATTCTATGTGTTTTTGTCTTTATCGGCTCCTCGGGGTCCCTGGATAATTAAAATGTTCATCTATAATCCCAAAAGCTACGATAGTTTCCATCTGAATGTTACTTAAGCCTCGCTATCTTTGCAGAAGTTATTTCTCTTTAGAAAAAAAAGAAAGAAAACTCCACTGCTTCCCCAGTGAGCTAATTATCAGTCTAACGGTGGGGTTTGTTTGCTGAGGCTAATGCCCCATGGGAGGCTTAACGTGACGGAGTCTGGCTGCTCTTTCTAATGGCGAGAGGGAGGGGAGATGGGCTGGTCGGCATGCTGCCGTCCTGTTGCTCCACGTGCAGTTTTTTTCCTTTCAGGTTAATTATCCTTTTAGCGTTTATGTGTGTGTGGCAGTGTGAGGTCGCCCTCCTCGCGCATTAATATTTGAATGCGAGAGGGAGGTGTTTTTCTTCCGACAGGGGCCTTCGGAGACCTGTCTGACCCAGTTGCCACAGAGCCGTTCACACATGATGGCTTACACCGACCTGCGGGCTCAGACAAAAGCCTGCATCTGGAGTCACATCTGTGACTGGGACGGCTGCGATGTGACAAGCTTCCTCCTTTACAGCCAGAACCTTTCACTGCTCATTAGTGTAAGGAGCAATAAAGGAAAGAGGAGAGGCATTTTAAAGATACTTACTTCAACCTTGCTTTCTGGTTTGATGTCTTATGTTGGAAATGGGTTTAATGGAGGTTTAAATGGCTATACCTTTCCCTGATTGAACACTGAAATAACTAAGATTGGCATCTGAGCCATTTTTCAGTGCCTTCTTAAAACCTCCTAAACTTCTAATCTTTTTTAGATTTCCTGGCAACCTGTTCCACAAACTTGTTGCTACATACAAAAAGGACTCTTTACCTAAATTACTCTTAACTCTAGGAAGTACAAAATCATTAAGGCTGCCCCTTGTGGAGTAGCTGTGAACATCTCTCACTCTATTAATATAATTGATCAAATATTTGGGGACAGCCCCATGCACAGTCCTATGTACCATGCACAGGTGAACTGAGAGACTCGATCGTCTACTTTTAGCCACCCAATAGTCTCAAAATGAGAAGTATCAAGATGAGATCTCATGGGGAGGTTCAAAATAAGCCTTTAGTGCTGGCGAAAGGGAAGCGTTCTGAACCAGTGAAGCTTTCAACCCAATTGTATCGGAAAAAGGTTCATTACTCAAAGCTTTTTAAAACCTGTTCATGCTGTGGCCATCTTGTGGTCTTAAAAATGAATAACACCTTCCAAAGTGCTGTGATTCATTACAGCTGCTGATTTCACATCTGGTTCTACTACTGATTCCTTGTTTTAATTTATTGTATAAAAATAATGGCCATAGTTAAAGTCATTCATTTGTGTCGTGTACTGCCACAAAAATAATTCAAATAAATCAAACATAAGCTCATGAATTAAATCTGTGATCTGTCCAATGTTAACTCTGCCTAAGTCCTTAGACTGTTATTTCATGGGTAAAGTTAATTTGACCATAATATATAAATTAGGAAAAAAAGAAAACAATGCTAACGCATTATAATATAATATAATGTAAAGGAAACGGTGCTGAGGTTCGCTTCTTTTGAAGCAGATACTGAAGCAGTCACGTGGTTTTCAAGTGAATGAAGCTTCGGACGTCATAAATCACGTGCTTTTGGCAAAACGAATCAAGCTCCGATACAGTGCTTCGACGTGAGATGTTTTGTTTTTTGATACAAGCTTCGAAGCCTCGGTGTCGTACGTCACATCACTACAAGTCTTAACCTTATTTTGAGCAGTCTGAAGCCTATATTTCAGGTACTTTAAAGCACCATTATACAAGAGCAGCATGCATAGTCAAAATAATGTTGAATTAAAGCACTTGCCAGAGTTAACATCGCTTTCTTGTCCAGAAACCTTGAAATTCTGGCCAAGAAACGTACTCTTTGATTTACCTTGGTAATAACTTTTTGCTCTTGGCCCACTCCCGACAAGTGGCAGTCCAGCAAACAACCAAGGTAACTAACGGATTCCTTTACATTAATCTCATTATCTCCAACTAAAACCTTAAAGCCAGGGTATGCAGTATCCAGCCTTAACAGTATGGCTTCCGTTTTCCCTAAGTGAAGCGATAGCCTATTGTCTGACATCCACCTACTGACATTCGATAGTTCTACACTGAGGGTTCTTTCAACTGTTCTTATCTTTATGTGAAACCAATAACGCTGAATCATCTGCATATAAAAAAATTCACTTGAACATACAGACTTAAGGTCATTTATATATAGAAGGAAAAAAAGTGGACCCAAGACATTCCCTTGAGGGACCCCACATTCTATACATTGTGGTTGAGACATTGTTCCTCCAATATCCACCACCTGCTTCCTATCCTTCAGATAAGAACTCACCCATCTGACAGCTAAGTCATTAAAACCAATGACTTTTAATTTGCAAAAGACCAATGGCTTTTAATTTGCAAACCAAAATACCATGGTCAACGGTATCAAAGGCCTTCTTTAGGACTAAAATCACCATACCACAAAAATGACCTTTATCTACCTCCCTCCTAATATGGTCAGTTAGATACAATACACAGGTGTCAGTAGAATGAGATTTACGAAAGCCAGACTGGAACTCATAGTATAATAATACTACAATAAAATTTGATTACTTAATAATCATATATAAAAATAATATTTTCAATAATTTTTGACAAACTACATAGAATAGAAACAGGTCTGTAGTTTCCATATTATAATTTACTCCCTTTATTATAAAATGGAATTACTCTGGCAAGTTTAAAATCATTGGGGCAATGTCCTTGCTCAATAGACAAGTTTATGATATGGGTAATACATGGGGTGATAACCTCAGCAGCATCTCTTAAGAATCTGGCTGGAATATTGTCAAGGCCAGTGGCTTTGGAGCTATTTAGATTTTTAAGCTTCTCAAGTACAACTGCCTCTGACACCTTTTCAGAAGAGAAGCCGTTTGCTTTGACCTCTTGCTGAGAATAAAAGTCAAAACAGTGACTTTCACCGTACTGCCCTGACTGGTCAGGTAGTTTTTCCACCAGTTTACTAGCAACTGAAGAGAAGTAGTTGTTAAAACTATCTGCCACAGTCACCTTTTCTGCTGTGACATTATTCCCCAAATCAAGTGTTATGTTGCTAGTTTTTGTTTTCAACCTGCTACTGTAACCTAGCTGCTTGAGGGACTTCCATAACTTACCTGAATCATTTCTATATTCCACAATTTTCTCATTAAAATAAGCCTTTTTAGCATTAACCACTAATCTATTCACTTCATTTCTCACCTTCTTATACTCTGCCCAACTCTGATCATCCTTATTTCTCCTAAATATACCATACTTCTTATTTCTCAACCTAATAGCCTCGAGAATATCATCATTTATCCAAGGTTCTGTCCTCTGTTTAACTCTTACTACCTTGAATGGTGCTAAATTATCTACAGCTTCTAAAAACATACATTTAAATATAAAACATGCTTTATCAACATCATTACATTGCAACACAGCGGACCAATTTTTTAAATTCAAGCAGTCATCAAATGCTTCTTTGCTATACCTTTTTAGTGACCTAATTCTTATGGATCTATGACAATTGAGCACTGCTTTCTTTATCTTTCGAGTACAGAAAACAATAGAATGATCGCTCAATCCATAATTCCTTACCCCACTATCTGCTATCCTAGACTTATCTGACACTAGAACAAGGTCAATAATAGTTTGAGTGGAGGAACAGACACGCGTTGGTTCTTTGATCAGCTGATGTAAACTAAATGAGCGACAAAAATTCATTAACGCCTTATAGCCAGAAAGGTCCGTCTTTCGAATATCAGTATTAAAATCACCTATCATGATGACTTCCGAATTGACAAAGTCCGTACACTTTGAGCACACTTCGTCCAGAATTTCATAAAACATTGTCTGGTCAGGTGGTCTATAGCATGCTCCAACTAAAATAGGCTTGCTCTTTGGCAGCAAAATGTTTAGCCAGACCGCTTCAATTTGGTCATTATTCAAGTCCATTCTCTGATTAAAACCAATGTCCGATCTCACATAAACACATACACCTCCACCTTTTCGGTTTCGGTCTCTCCTAATTAAAAAATAGTTCTCTATTTCAATTTCGGCGTCCTTAATGGAGTCATCCAGCCATGTCTCGGTAAAACAAAATAGTCCCACCTTATTGCTGTTACTGAGGAGACGTATCTCGGCGATTTTTGGGAGAAGGCTTCTGATGTTAAGATGAAGCAGGTGAAGTCCCCTCGTTGAAAGGAATAACTCCACAGTTGGCTTAACCTTATCCTCCAGAACCGCACAGGATGACTGAACTGAACGGGACTGTGGGTCTGGATTTCTAGATTGCTTACACTCATCAAGGGATGCCGTTATGTTTTCCAAGCCCAGCTCCTTTCTCTCGATGACTCCATGCACTCCTCCACCCAAGTCGGTTGCATTCATGGACAAATATTTGCTCCCATCACTGCATCGACTGGAAGGCCGACATACCGTCTCACCCGTCCAAGGCTGAATATAAAAATGCAAGCTAGCTGTGCTGCAAGTTAAAAGTAATTCTACCTCCTATCTGCAGAGGACTCTTCCAAGAGCTGAATATAAATGTGCAGGATTTTACTTTCTCATCGGCCTTGTTTTTGATCGGTACAAAACAAGGTCATTATTTCGGCCCCTCATGCATGAGAGTTTCCTGTGTGAGGGTAAGAGACGGTCTAAATACGTAAGCCTTATACCTGAGAGGCTGCATAGATTTGCCTCATTGTTATTCTTTTCTCACAACAAGTGTTTCAGTCTTCAGGGCCTTTTATCAGGAGAGTAGTCACTCCGTCTGTACAATGCTCAGAGACTGAACAGTGGACAACCTTCTGGTTTTGCAAAGAATATTTTCTTCTCAAGTTCACACTCTCTTGCCAATGTCATATAATTGAAGACATCTGGGATGGATAAATGGCTAGTAATTGCAGTCTTTCTCTCGTTTTTTTTAGAACAAATGGGGAAAATAGGTCCCTAACCTTCAGATTAGTATTTAATACTAATCGCCATCTCAATCATCAGAATCAGGGGGTCAAACTACTTCAAATATTTATATTCTATTCTATTTTTGCAACCCTGTATAATACCATCTGGATCTAAATAAAGATTAAAACAGTTGTTCTGATGTTGTTCTAGCAATATACATTAAATAAACATAAAAAGTACAGACATTTTTTTATATATAGTTGAAATGTATATATATATTGCAGATTTGAAAATTGTTGATTTTGTTGTCTTATAGCAATTTACCATATATGAACATGAAAAGTAAGGAGATATAATGAGAACGCCAAAATTTGTAACAGAACTGCAAGTAACGGGGTTGTAGATTTAGCCTAAATTAAGCTAATTAAGCATTTTTCTTATAATGACTTGAGTAACAGGGTTGAGCATCAATAACTAGTATAAATTTAAGCTATAGATATGTAAAAAACAACAACACAAAAACACATTATAATGAAACGTTAATTTTATTGCACAACATTTGTGAATATAACATTTAAAAAAAACTCTTGGGACACCAGGTCTACTATATTCATGTTTTACCTTTCAAAGCTGTCAATGAAAATGCAACTGTCTAAATGTTGTTTTCTTCACTCTCTTTGCTTCTTTCTTACCTATTACTTCAATAGCTTGTTGGTCTGTTTTTCACCTCCTCTCTCCCTTGGTACCAAATGACCACTTGCAGATTGATGATTGGAGATGTTTGCAAAAGATCATGTATAATTGCTTAGAAGGATCTGGGGCAGGACAGAGAGAGGGACTTTTTTTTCTTATTGGTCCCTGTGCGGCTCCATTTCAGAAACATCACCAGCATTTCACTAGCTCTGTCTTTTCTATAGATTTTCCATCTCTGGCTAGAGCATTTTTCTCCCTCCTTTTTCTTTCGGTGCTATAAAAAAGTGTTTAGATGTTGACTCAGACCTGACCTGCGGTATTTGAAAATAGCAATGCCTGAACAAGCTCCCACTCAGTCAGACGGTTTACTCTGCAACGCAATACACAGCCAGTACGGACAGATATCGATGCCGCATGGTCCAAATGCCACTAAAAACCTAATATGAAGCGCTCAATATGAAAAATCTATTTTCTCATACAAAATGTGTTTTTGCCTTTTGTGCAAGATAAATGTGCATTACACGCCCAGTATAGAGGCATATGATTTGAAATAATTATATAGTGAAGAATCAATCCACCGCCTGTGGTGTTTAAAAGCCCTGTGGTAATAGTCTTTCTGACAGGGAGCCGCTAAATCCCTCTGTGACTCATATAACAGAACAGCAGTCCTAATACTGAGCTATATCTTCTTTTCCCTTTGACAGAGTCCACGGTGTTCTTTCCTCAGGCCAGCTTTGCTGTGGAAGAAGATATCGGAGAACTCCTGATCCCCGTACACAGGAGGGGAGATGTCAGTGATGGAACTGATGGTGGTCTGTCACACTCAGCAAGGTGCAATATATAGTGTATACAACCTTTTATACATTATGCATCAGAGAAAAGAGTATGCAGCCGTCTTTAGAATCTTTTATTTGTACTTCCATTTTTTTGTAAAAAAGTAGTCATGTAAAAATAATTAGCTGGTGACGTGGATTAATTTATTGTAGCGTTAACAAAAGTTATCATATGCATTGTAACATTTGAAATACATGTCATAACAAATGTCAGTAGACCAAAAAAAGTTTAAAATGAGCCGTTCATTCATAAATTCATACAGCTTCACCTTCATGCTTTGAAAATACTCATGGAAGACAGACAATGAGTGCGGTGCTTAATAGGGACGGTCTCTCTTGTTTACATCAGCAATCTTTAAATTACAGGTGCATCTCAATAAATTAGAATGTCGTGGAAAAGTTCATTAAATCAAGACCAATAAAAAAAAATTTTTTAGTGAATTGTTTGCCTTCTGGAAAGTATGTTAATTTACTGTATATGTACTCAATACTTGGTAGGGGCTCCTTTTGCTTTAATTACTGCCTCAATTCGGCGTGGCATGGAGGTGATCAGTTTGTGGCACTGCTGAGGTGGTATGGAAGCCCAGGTTTCTTTGACAGTGGCTTTCATTTTCCTCTTGCTCCCCATATATTCTCTATGGGGTTCAGGTTGGTGAGTTTGCTGGCCAGTCAAGCACACCAACACCATGGTCTTTAATCAACTTTTGGTGCTTTCTGTGGGCAGGTTTGAAAATATATATGGTCATATGCTCCAAAATATGTGTGTGTATTAATATATATACACTGTATATTATTGTTTATTATTATTATTATCTATATTATCACACACACACACACACACACACACATAATACCCTCCTTGCAATGTATCTTTTTCTTCCATTTTTCCTTCCACTCAACTTTCTGGATTTGTACCACTTCTTTGGCATGATGTGTGTACCCTCTTTGTGAGGGTGTCAATGATTGTCCACATAGATATTTATATTTATGCAAACTTTGTGTTTGCAGGTGTTTTGATTTATATTTGTTATTTATTTATGTATGTGTATATATTTTTATAATTAAACAATACAATTTTATTTCTGATGTCAATTTATTGTGTACCTAGTTTGTGTATATATTTCATTGTAACTTATATATATATATATATATATATATATATATATATATATATATATCAAATAAAAAAATATTTTTGTATGTGTAAAAAAATAGCTAAATGATTAATTATAAAATTAAATGAACAAAATAGCCTGTACAAGATCTTATAAAAAAAGTTATATATTTGTTTTTTCTTCCAACAATTTGACATTGTTGAAAAATTCATTATATTTATTGATCTTTTATTATTTATAATCTCAGGGGTTACAAGTACTGTAAAGTATTGAATGTACAGAAATCTTGACCCGACCAACATTCTCCAAAAAAATTTTTTTAAAGCAACAGTTAACTCTAAAAATGACCCAGTCTCACTAGCTTCTAACAGATAGACAGACAGATAGATCTGTTTAAGGCTTCTGTCAAACCTTTATTAATGTGTAGAATTCAAAAATAGTATTTTCAATGTCATTCATACCAAAACAACATTCAATTTTGTGTGTTCCTACTTTTGTGTTCCACAGGGAAAAAAAGGAAATGGGTTTGAAACTAGGTTGAGTAAAGAATGACAGCCATTTTCGTAAAATGACATCGTCATTTTTGGGCAAACTATGCCTTTTAAGATTTTTGCTTTCAATACTTCCTCAGATGTGTTATCCACATCCCTTTGAAGCATCTGTAAACGCTTTATATGGATTTGAATGAATTCCCTGCATGTGTCCATTCTGTGCTGCTGCAGGCTCCGCCACAGGAACCGTCCCCACTTCTGTTCTGTCCTACTCTGACTACATCTCCCGTCCAGAGGAGCAGGCCAGCATTCTGCGCTTTGATAAGGACGAGACGGAGAAGCACTGTCGTGTGGTGATCATTGACGACTCGCTGTATGAGGGAGAGGAGAGCTTCAACGTGACCCTCAGTATGCCTATGGGAGGCCGTCTGGGCCCAGAATACCCCACTGTGCTTATCCGCATACTGCCAGACCAGGACGACGGTAAGGGCTTGTTTGCTTTTGTTTGATTGCAAGTAAATATTTAAAGGAACATGAAGTCTTCACTCCAGGAAATATTGATATTGATGGTATATGGAATATTGTCATATTGATGATTTAATGACAATGTACTCGTGACCTGAACAAAGAAAGACGCAAACTCACTTCTGTGTCCTAAACAGGGTGAATAAGTAGGATCCAGTGTTATTTTAGTATTATTGGGATAATATTGAAAAAGTTTTTATTAATCTTTAAAATATATTTTTATTTTAACTGTCTCTATATAGTCATAGTTTTTATACCTTTCATAACTTTCTTTTCAGTTTAGTTTTTTTATTACCAATTTTAAATTTGAAAATTAGATTTAAAAAGGTGTGCATCGGATGCAATTGACAATTGTATTGCGATGCATTGTTTCTAGCATATTTGCATCGGTAAAAACAGATTTATTTTTATATAATTGCTAGTGGATGAGCTATAGCCTACTTTTTATTGTTTAGAAAGGGACCAATAAGCTGTGACCAATTTTCTATATGTATTTTTATATGTAGATTGATTTCTCCTCTATAAACTGTTTCTCAAGCGCGTTCTCTCATCACTGCTGCTGCGGGAATATGATGTATCACAACAGAGACTTAAGGAAAAGCGGTGATTAAAGTCCAAAACCTGACTTGAAATAACCTAACAAAGTTAGGGTAGAGCGGTTCCATAAACAACAAATGACGTTCACACAATCTAACTAATTTCTGGATGCTTATTCTTAAACAGCTCTTAATATCGATCATGGACCAAATCGATCCATGAATATATTTGTGCTGTTTAATGCATTTGATACACTGTTTTCATCAGTGCATAACTGACATTTCACAGGTATATTCTTCATCTGTAAATGTTAGAAAGTCATGCAAAAATATCAATTTTGCTGTCAGGTGTGGGCGAGTGAACGGGCGCTGCTGCGCTCATGCACACTAAACAGACGGAGCGCAACAGAATAATAGCACAATAATTCTATGTGTCATTCTAAAATATTTGTTGTTGGATATTAAATGTGCCTATTGTAGACTTTTAAACCTACATATGTGTATTTTATGATAGTAACTGTAAAGGGATTATTGCAATAGGTAGACTAAATAAACTGTAAGCCTAATTGTATACATATACAATATTATTTTATTATTTAATTTATGTATATTATTATTTATTGATATTTGTTTAGGTTTATTATTTTAAGTAATATGGTTTATTTTTTTTAACTATAATAAACATGGTTGGAGCTGTGGCATTGTGGTGTAGTGCTCATGTTGTAGTGCTTATGTGGGAAATTTGAGTTTGAGTCTGGCTTGCATCATTTCCTGTTCCACTTTTCCCCCCAAAAAATCAATAAAAGTGCAAAAAGTAACAAATAAAACCTAATATTTCTTCTTAAAAAAACGTTATTACTTACAATTTAGTCTGTAAACCATACAAATAGAGCTACAGTATTCACAGTCCATATCATGCTCAGACAGATATGTATGAGTTAGTTCAACATGCGGTGATATTCTAAGAGCCATTTATCTTTCCTCAAAGCCCCGTATAGCGGTGGAATTTCTGTGTGTCTCATGCACACAGCGGATGAACCCAGAATAGACACAATGCATGTAAATGGGCAATGCTGAAGTTTGCATAGGAGTCTCTTTTTCCTCCAGCGTTATGAGGCCTGAAATCACAGATAAAGTCGAGTTATTCTAAAACCTTCTTTCCTCAAAGCAAGAGAATTAATAATTTTTCAGCAGAAAGCGAATGGATTTTGGTTCTTTTATCTCTGTTTTGCTGTTATTATGGCACCTCTCAAAAGTTTGCTGAGGAAAATGGGAGCCACTGGCTTAGCCCACCTCAAACAGAAAGCGTGAAATTGCACTCATGAGAGAGCTGGAAGGGATAGAGTTCATCCTTTGGCTGGGAAACTATACATGCACATAAATGTATATACCGCTGTGCGACTGAATCCCTGTGCTGCTCAATGCTTAACGTGGATTAGTGCTAATTCCCATGTGACACGAAGGTGAAAGCTTTCATCAAGTAAAGTTCAGCTGAGCGTGCTGTATTCGGTATATCTGACAAATAGTGTTTATTAAAGCATGTGTGTGTGTGTGTGTGTGTATATATAAGTAAGAGACTGTGTAATTAAAGGGTGTTGTTGGCGCTTTGTTTTGGCATGTCTTTCTGAGTCTTTATCTTCCTTTTGAACCCCTCTTTTTCTCTCTCTCTCTCACACACACAAACCTCAGGCTACTGAAGTTTTTTCTGGGGCAATCCTCTTGTCTATGGTACACTATCCTAAGGGTATTAGATCTTATCTCGCTCTATCTGAAGCCGTTATTAGTAAATCTGGGCTAAAACCACCTAAACATCAATCAGCATCCTGCAGTAGCAAAACACTCCTTAAATTCAGTGTTAGAGCTGCAAATGAGCATAAAGTTTCAGCCTGTTGTGATTATGTATGCTTAACATGAAGGCTATGAGGTTCCTTGAGGCTTTAATTATTTACTTTGTATAATATTACAAGATAAGTGTAACTATATAAAACATGAACTGTGAAAGATACAGCAAATAAGCCTGTTTATATCTTGATTTCTCTCAAAATGATAGCTGAAAACATTAAGGACTCATAGGCATATTACAGCACCAAAAGGTGGGAAGCAACACTATTCTGCCCCCTAACACTCTAAGGCAGTGTCATATATTTAAATTTTTGCATTGCCTTGCTTTGCATTGCAACAAGCTCAAATCACCTAAAATGTACTTACATTTTATTATTATTACTAACAATAGTAATGTTGTAATGTAATAGTAAATGACTATTTTACTTAGTATACACTACAGTAGGATTTTTAAGCAATATAAAAAAATCTATTCAGCAAGAATGCATTAAATGGAGCAAAAGTGACAGTAAAGATGTCTCTAATGTTACAAAGGATTTCTATTTCAAATAAATTCCTGGAAGAAAATGTATCGCCGTTTTCACAACAGCACAATTGGTTTCAACAGATAATATTCATTGAGCAGCAAATCAGCATATTAGATTGATTTCTGAAGGATCATGTGACACTGAAGACCGGAGCAATGATGCTGAAAATTCAGCTTTGCATCACAGGAATAAATTACAATTTAAAATACATTAAAATGAAAACAGTTATTTTGAAATGTTCATGATATTTCATAATATAAAATATATTTTTGATCAAATCAATGCAGCAATATAAGGTGAACATAAGAGGCTTCTTTTGAAAACACTTTTGTAGTGTATACAATACATAAGTGATTTGTGTGTGTGTGTGTGTGTTGTGTGTGTGTGTGTGTGTGTGTGTGTGTGTGTGTGTGTGTGTGTGTGTGTGTGTGTGTGTGTGTGTGTGTGTGTGTGTGTGTGTGTGTGTGTGTGTGTGTGTGTGTGTGTGTGTGTGTGTGTGTGTGTGTGTGTGTGTGTGTGTGTGTGTGTGTGTGTGTGTGTGTGTGTGTGTGTGTGTGTGTGTGTGTGTGTGTGTGTGTGTGTGTGTGTGTGTGTGTGTGTGTGTGTGTGTGTGTGTGTGTGTTGTTTTTCAAAACTCTTTCTACTTACTGAAATGCTGACTGTGAATACTAAAAATGAAATTCTGTATGAAATTGTGCATACCTCCAAAATCTGTATCATGCCGTTCTCGGTTTCTTTTTCTCTCTTGTTTACACACTAGCACATACACACATATGAATTATTGATCTGGTGGCCCTAGTTGGGCTGCTCACGTAGGTTGTGTATCATTTCTGTATTTATTTTTCTGTTTATCAAGGTTTCAGGTCAGAATGGAGAGTCTGTGAAATGTAGGCTGTTCTCCATGTTGTTTAGATTTATGATGAGTGGTTAGCTGCAGATGGAGAGATAAACAGAACTCCGACAAAGCAAAGCACAACAACTCCCCCAAATGATCAGAGACGATGAGAAAAAAGACTGTGTGTGCGTGTGTGTGTGTGTGTGTGCGTGCGCGCGCGCACGTGATGTAGGAGTTTGCAGGCAGGTAAACAGACAAAGGTTGACTCCCTCAGGAAATGCAGGAATTATTTTATCTCTGAATGCGGGAGAGAAGATCTCAACGAGCAAGGAAAGAAGGTCAAAACTACAGCTGAAAATATGGTCCAAAACTCAATTACTCTCTTTCAGTTGTGTATGTGTGCTAAATGTGAGAAGTGGTTTGCTGCTGCATCTGTATGAGCGAAACTGGAGAGTAACTAAAACTATTAGCTCATTTCAAAATACTCTTGCTTTTTTCAGTAAGTCGGTGAGCCGTGTGGTGGACTGAGTCAGGAAGCTACACTCCATACTGCTGTCTCACTCTGAGAGCGAATGAACTGCATCAAAACAAACATGGTCCGGATGCTGAGCTCAGTGTTGTTTGGCCGGCAGCGACTGAGCACACTGCAGATTAAAACTGAAGAGATGTTCTGCTGCAGAGATAAAGAGTATCCAACAAAGACTAGTGGAAACTAGTCGGACATAGCCAGGCTTTTGACTCCAGTGAAACATCTGGTCCTCGCTGCAGGATGTTCTGGCTCCTTTAAAAGGAAGAGACCACCTGATTTATATGCAAAAATTACCATTCAATGTTTTTGTTATATGTGCCATTTGGGCCAGGGTCACTGCAATTGATTTTACTTTATTAATATATTTGCATAGGAAAAATAATTCAAAGATGCCATCTTTGTTAAAGGTTATCTTGAAAATAGCAGGAAATGTGTTTAGAATTTCCATTGTATGTGATTTACATATTCACATAGTTCAGTAAAGATGCATTAAATTGACCGTATTTATTCAAAAGTGACAGTAAATATTTTAAGGTTAAAAAAGATTTCTATTACGAATAAATGCTGTTCTTTTCAACTTTCTGTTCATCAAATATAATATATTTTAAAGCATTTGCTTCATCTGCAGTACATCTATGTTTACTGTCAGGTGTTAAATAGATTATAATATATTATATTATTTTAAGCTTTTGAAATACATTAACTAGATGCCATATAAACAAATGTGCTTAAAAAAAGATAAAAATGCACACTTCAAAAATTGTATCCACAATATTAATTTGCTATCTGAGATACTATATACAGTAAAAAAAAATGTGTGTCTAAGATTAGTTTCTGTAAGTCTCAGGTTTCTTGTGCCTTTGTTTGTTCAAAAATAAAGTAAAAATTATACTATTGTGAAACATTATTGCAATTTAAAATAACTGATTTCTATTTTAATATATTTTAAAATTTAATTTAATTAATTCCTGTGATGTTAAAGCTGAATTTTCAGCATTTTCACATGATCCATCAGAAATCATCCTAATATGCTGATTTGCTGCTCAAGAAACTTTTTATTATTATTATTATCAATGTTGAAAACAGTTGTGCTGTTTCAGTCTTTGAAAAACCACTGTTTTGTGTGCAATATGCATGAGATGGTGGGTGAATGGACTGTGAGAGGTCCATATGTGTGCTGCCTAAGGCTGAGACCATCCAAGAGCCAGAGACTGATGTTGGACATGATCATTTGTATGATAGTGTAGCCCTGGGTGAAGGTGGAGAATGCAAGAAAATATGGTGCACGTAACTCTTTGATGAAAGTATCTACAGAGACACCTGTCTTTAGTTTCAAATTAATGCCTGACAGCATGCGCGTTTGTTTGACAGATGTTCATAGTCTGAGAACAACAAATGTTTATGTCTAGAGAAACTCAAATATTAGCACACAACTCGGCATGCACTGCATGTCAATGAGTGTTACATTCACATTATGTACACTGAATCACCCCCCTCGTGCATTAGCTTTCACGGGCGTCGATATCAGAGCGTGGCGTGAAGATGCACACCAAACCCATGCAGATCATCAAGAACTGCTGCACACTCTCTGTCAGCAGTATCTGCAGCATCAGAGAGCCAGCTGTCTGAAGAAATGCTTTGTGCTGTTTCCTGTGCTGAATGTACACACAGCTATTATTGCTCACATAAATCTGTCAGTATTAAATCAGTGCTGTTGAAGCCTCGGGTCATAAAGACCACCTCTGCATTAGAAAACCACCTGTGTAGCTCCAGACTAAATCAATACTTACTTTAATGCTCAGATGTGGACCAGTGTTCACATGCTGCTACGTGTTCTTGCAGTTTATTTAGTTTATTTTTCTGTGGAAAATATAACCTTGTCGTTTTATAGTTGTTTTGGCTTTTGAGGTTTGAGGGGAAATAAATATAAATTGTAAATTTATATAAATATAAAATATACATTTTAGGTAAATAATTTTTCTTTATTCTGCAAAGATACACTAAATTGATTAATATTTCAAATAAATGCTGTCCTTTTGAACTTTCTGTTCATTTTGAAAATAAATGATCGGTGTGAAATCTTAAGCAGCACAAATGTTTTAACAAGTTTTAACAATGATAATTAAAAAAAAAAATATATTACGTATCAAATCAGCATATTAGAATGATTTCTGAAGGATCATGTGATACTGAAGACTGGAGTAATGATGCTGAAAAATCGGCTTGTCATCTTGTCAATAAATTGCATTTTAAAATATATTCAAAAAGAAAATGGGTATTTGAAATTGTAATAATATTTCACAGCATTACTGTTGTTACTGTTTTTGACCAAATAAATAAAGCATAAGAGACTTCTATCAAATACTTTTGAAAGTGTGCGTGTGCGTGTGCGTGTGTGCGTGTGTGTGTTGTATGCATAATTTAATAGAGTAGTTTTTCTCTAGAAAAAAAACAGAGTGGTTTTAAATAATTAAAAAAAGCAGGGGGTCATGTTATAACTGAAACATTTCAATAGAGAATCAATAAAGCCTAAAATAAATAAAATAAAAATACACAACACTGTTTATGCTTATTGATTATGGTAAAATAGTCGGTAAAAATATGGTACATTTATATTCGTTTAAAAAAAATAAGGGCTATTATTTTATTATAGTTTAATTTCTGGAAATAGAATCTATTGATCTACAACAATGAGGAGCAGTGCATGGTTTCACTTCACATCCCACAGCTCAGCTATGCTTAATATGCAAGAATGTCACAAAGAAAGATTCTACATGCCAAAAACACATTTATGATGTCTCTTTTCAGAATCAGTTCCTAGTTAACAGTAATGTCTAATCTTATTTTCCCTTGTAGTGTAAAAATAGCTTCAGTTTTTGACACAACTAAATACTGCACAAGACTCAATGCTTCTTTTCCTACTTATTTTTCTGAAAGATGTTTCACAAAGCTGTCAAAACTGCATAAACCCATCCTCTCTCCATGCTGCTAGCGAGTTCAAACATGAGTTTCCAGAATCGGAGAACACACAGACTTTTTATATCCGTCACCTGAAGCTTTAAAAAGCTGACAGACTCGTGGCCGAGAACAGGCTCCCGGAAATAGACGTGACGTGCTTTGATTGGAACGGGGCATCTCGGGGGAGATATAGCCGCAAATATTTGCCAATATAATGAATGTTTTGTATGAACACAAGCTACTTTTGATAGCTGGAATATGAATCTAATGGTGTGGTCTAATCGAAACTGTTTGTTTGGACACCTGGGTATGAATTATCCCCGTGTGCCTATATCCACATGGACTTGATCATTTGCAGCTTTGTCTAATTGTATCTTCTTCATAAAATTTTGCAAGTTTGCTCTCTGTGGTGCAGATGGCGTCATTCATCTGCTTTGCGCATGAATCATCCCTCATTAGCCCTACTGAGTATGATAACACTCGGATGATTCAGCACAGTTCATGTTTACTGTGATAAGTCCTGAAATGGGTTTGCTTGAGGCTTCCGCCTGTGTATCAAAATATAATGCAACATGAGATTTTACCCTAAGGGGCTTTAACATTCAGCTTCACCTTTCGTCTCATGCGGCTGTGAATATTTCAACACACTAATTCTTTTTTAATGCTTCTCCTCATTCTCAACAATTGAATCATATTAAAACATCTTTATCATGAATATTATACTTCAATTGTATTACAATGTTTGTGCTTTAAAAATGTCTCAAGCTGTATCTAGAGACCAGAATGTTTTAGAGATTTGGTCCAGTAAGAATTCACCTTGCAACACATGTTCAGAATGCCTTAGCAACCCAAATAGCAACACCCTTGAAATCACTCGCAGTACTTTAGTACCTTTTTCTTTGGCAATTGTGAGAAAATGTGAAGGATTCACTGTCTTATGTCAGTGTTTTAAATATTCAAGCACTGACGTACAGAAATGACTGATAATTGCATATTTGTGTCTCTAATAACAGTGAGTTAGAAAAATGTGGGATTAGTTTGTTTACATGAGCCAGAATCCAACACAAGTGTTATTATTATTATTATAATTAGTATTAGTATTTATTATTATTATAGTATCTAATAATACAAGTTAACTAAATCATTTATAATAATAATAGCTATAATGTTTTATATTTTCAGTTAAGTTTTCTGTCACTTTAATTGTAGGTATTAGTACTTTTGTATGTTTCTGTGTAGTTGGAAGCCTGTTTCAGTCACTAAATAAAAAGGTAATCAATATTTCTTATCTCAGAAATGCATGATATAAACTCACAATTGTGAAAAACAAAGTCAGAATTGAGATACAAACTTGGCATTCTGACTTATTTCCTTGGAATTCAGACTTTTTTCTCACAATTCCGAGAAAGTCAGAATTGCAAGTTTATATCTCATAATTCTGACTTTATAGCATGCAATTTTTCACGTGATTCAGACATATCTTGCAATTCTGAGAAAAAAGTAATAATTGCACATTTATATCATGCAATTCTGAGAATAAAAAGTCATAATTACGAGATGTAAACTCATAATTGCGAGAAAAAAAATCTGAATTGAGTTAAAAAGTCACAATTACCTTTATTTAATGGCAGAATTTTTATTTCAATTATTTTGTATTCTTTTTACTTGCCAAGTCAACATTTAAAATTTTCATTTGATATTTATATTTTACCTTTGTTTCAATTAAATATTATCAACAAAAAAATAGTTTTGGTCTGTTACCAGAGACATACAGAATCATCCGCAAAATCTTAGTTCAGGCCAAGTATTATTGGTATTTATATCTTGTATGCTGAATAAAGATGAATCTATTCAGATTAAACCCTGCAATGTGTGACCTGATCTTATGTTTGGAGTGTGTTCTGAACAGAGAGGTTAAAGGCATTTCTTTGTAAGTGGCTTCCTGTAGATAATGTGAGATGACAGCTGTTGAATCCCTCTCCCAGGGACCTCTGCTCTTAGACGCCACGGGTGAGAAAAACACAAACTTCCATACAAGGTGTCAGTTTGTTGTCATAGAAACCGGCGTCCACTGTTCAGGCGGCAAACTGAGCTGAGATGGTGAAGCTGGTGATTATGAAACGGAGCTGGTTTTAGCTGTTATACAGCTTGGTAGGAGGTTGATTTATTATTCAGTACATGGTTTATTCAAAGGTTTGTCTCTACTGTTACAATTAAATGTAAATAATAAGGTGTTCTTGTGTGTCAAAGCAATAAAATAGGTGGAGGAAGGTTGATTTCGAGGGTTGGTACATATATTATAATTTCAATATCTGCAATTAACCGGGTTCCTGTGGTCACGGAATATACATCTGAAAATACCACTTGGATTAATAAAATCTTAAAGGTCATGGCTGGAAAATGCATTAACATTCCGTAATTAATAAAACAAATGTGTAGTTATGTTCTGCTATAAAATACTTTTTAAACTGGTTTCAAATTGCACTTGTGTAACTGCGAATTGATTTTTTCAGGCTTACATATTTTCATATCCTTCAAAAGAAGGAAGTTATGTTTAAAAGTTCTGTTTAGTTATGATAAAGGAATATTGTAAGAAAACACTAGTATTAAACATAAATAAATGGGAATTTAACATAGCAATTAAATAAAGAAAAAAAACAGGATAATATTCTTTAAATAAAATAAACCATTTTTGTATTTTAGTGATTCCAAATGACTGTAGCAGTCATGGAAAAATCAATTCTTTGAAATGCATTATTCATGGAAGTCTATGTTGATCTTTTTGCTTATTTTCCCCCACAGCTCCTGTGTTCTATTTTGACCATCAGGAGTATAACGTCGATGAGAGCGACGGCCATGTTGAAGTCCGTGTGTGGAGGACAGGGACAGATCTTTCTAAAAAGGCTACGGTCACTGTAAGGTCCCGCAAAACAGACCCAGTTTCTGCTGAAGGTGTGTGATACCGTTTGATTTTCACAATAATCCATCCTTTTTCCCATCCTCAACCAGCACTGTTACTCATTTCATACAGTATGCTCTCCTAACAGAGGTCATTTACATATAAGATATCGAGTTCATTTTAATTAATGGCCAGTGAAAGAAAATATAAAGCTTTTTGGGGGTAGAGAAATCCTGACCTGTTTTGGAAAATGTAACTGCTACAAATTAGTCAAAAATAAATAAATAAAAATGTCCTCTTTACTTCTTTTAAAATGTTGTCTTTTCCTTTTTTCCCTTGCAAACAAAATAGAATGACCGAGGTTATTTCATCAGCGTGAGACTTATAAGCTAGCATTATTGAATATTACGGCTAACCTTGAACAAGTGACGTGTGGCATCAAAAATGCTGCTAGGAGCTCTCTGAAGAAAATCTGTTCATCCGAGTTCTCTGTGCAGTCAACCCAAACTTAAGCTGTAAGCTCTATTCTGTACATCGATTCCTTTAAAAAAAAAAGCCGAAACATCAGTCTCTCTGAGAGAGGAGTAATCAAAAGTGAGGCTCCTGCAGTTTAATATCGTATGACCTCTCTCTGACCTTAGCCTTTTTTCTGTGTGTTCATCTGCTAGCGGGGGTGGACTATGTAGGAATCAGCAGAAACTTGGAGTTTGCACCGGGCGTGAGTGTGCAGACGGTCCGGGTCACCATCCTGGATGACCTAGGCCAGCCTGTTCTGGAAGGAACAGAGAGCTTTGAGCTTATTCTCCGGATGCCTTCCAATGGAATTCTGGGAGAGCCAGCGAAAGTCACGATCTTCATCAATGACTCCATTTCAGACTGTGAGTATTTCACATTTTTCGAACAAAATTGTGACCGTGATGCATGCATACGCTGTTTCATAGACTTGGCTGTCACCCACAGAATGAATGACCCAGTTATTACTAGTTTTTGTCCTTGATGTGGAGGTAGATTGTTATATTAGAGCGTTTGGGTTTGTTTGTTCTCTTTCTTCAGTGCCAAACGTGCAGTTTAAACACGCTGTGATGACTGTGGAGGAGAGTGAAGGTCACATTACTGCTGTGGTACACCGCAGCGGAGACATCACACACAAGTCCACTGTACGCTGCTACACCCGGCAGGGCTCTGCACAGGTGGTGTCCGACTTTGACGAGAGGCCCAACACTGACACGTCCATCCTAACTTTCTTACCCGGTAAATAACCTTTCACTTGATATCTGCCTTTCATTTGTCAAATATTTGTCCAAAAAGGAGGTCATTCTTTGTTTAAACGCACGACGTTGACAGTTTCACTTTTTTATGAGTTTTTTTAATAGTACTTAAACGTTGAGGTGGATTATTTTTCGTTCAGTCTTTGGTCTCCATGTTTTGGTCTCCAGGTGAGTCTGAAAAACCCTGTGTGCTGAAGCTGGTGGATGATTCGATTCATGAGGAGGAGGAGGAGGAACTGAGGCTGGTTCTGGGGAGTGCGAAGAGCGACTCGCCGTACGGAGCATCCATAGGCAACCAGAATGAAACGCTCATCAAGATCAAGGACAACTCTGACAGTAAGAAAGAAACAAAAACATTTCATCAAATCAACTTGCAATACATGCTAGATTAATATTAAAATAAATACCTGACATTTAGGTTCAGATTTCTAGAATTTGGGTCAAACTTCTGTAAACTCACTAAACAGATTCTCTTTTGGCTAAGAATGAACAAAAACTCCTCAAATCTCATAATCTTCTCATCTTCCTCTCTCAGAGCCCATCATCAAGTTTGCCGAGACAAAGTTCAGTGTTAGTGAGCCAAAAGAGTCGGGGCAGATGATGTTGGTGAAGATCCCTATCTGCAGGACGGGAGACGCTTCGAAAGTGTCCCTGGTGAGGGTGCACACGAAAGACGGCTCTGCCATTTCTGGAGAAGACTACCATCCCATCTCCCTCGGTGAGGCTTCTGGAGGCCAGAACGGGTCATTTGCATTTTGAATATGGCGTATCTAATTATCCTATGTAGATTGGCAGGTGGCTCCAAGCTGCTTCCACATGCATGCATTTCCCGTCTACATCAGGTTATTTAGAGTTCAGGATGCAAATGACAAATGCAATCAGGTGTGGAAGCATTTAGGAGAAGAAACGTTAGGATGTGTTTATCTTAGTGGATGTAATCATATATCTTGTGTGTGTGCGCAGATGTTGAATTCAAAGCTGGTGAGATCGAGCATGTAGTGGAAGTGGAGGTTTTGTTTGATGGCGTAAGAGAGATGAGAGAGGCCTTCACTGTTCATCTGAAACCAGACGAGAACATGGTTGCTGAAATCCAGGTAAGAAATGTTCCCTGTGGTTCGTATCTGGAGTTAACATGCAGTTAATGTAACTTGAAAAACTGTCTCTCATGTTGGCAGGTGACTAAAGCCATTGTGTACATTGAGGAGACCAACAGTATGGCTGACGTCACGTTCCCTTCACTGCCTCATGTTGTGTCACTGCTGCATTACGATGATGTCAAAAGAACCAAAGAAAATACTCACCCACCCGCTGGATACCCTGTCGTCTGCGTCACGGTATGTTTGTCAGAAGAAAAAGTCTGTGAGGAACATTTGTGACCAGCGTCATTTCGGTTTTCATTTTAAATGCATTTTTAATGCTAATTATGTGGTTGTTTTTATCAAGTTTTTAATAGGTCCGTGAAGTACAAGTGAATGAAAAATATAAGATTATAATGATTTTTTAAATCTTAAGCAATAAAAAATGTAGTAATATAGGCTTCACAGTGATTGTGCTTTTCTTAAACCATTAGGACTTGAGAAAGAGCGCAAGAAGCACAAACAATGTTTAGTCTTTCAATCCTCCATGTTGTTTCCTGTGATAAATGATTAAACCGGCGTCTGTTGTGTGCAGAAGTTTGTTGTGTGGAAGTACTGTGATGATATCACAGAACAGTGATGGTAAAACTGTGGTAGTCTGATATGTGTACCATGGTATTCAATTATTGCCATATTCCTGTACTATTATATTTTATTATAGTTAACACTTAACTTAAAGCCTTTATGTATAATGCATTGTAAATGTATCTATAATGTATGCTGTAATCCTATATATATTAGGCTATTATATAATATGATATAGTATTTCAATGCATTATATATATATATATATATATATATATATATAATTAATTTATTGAGATTCTGCTTTTTTTTCACAGATCAGATAATTTTTTTCAGATAAGTAAACTCTGTATTTCCACGCTGTCTGAAACACGTCTCTAAGCTTGTGCGTGCTTTGATTGTGTGCGAGAACAGCACGCGAGTATCGAATTGAGCTCTCTTTCGTTTCTTCTACATGTGGTTTAAAATTATTTGAACATGTAAATTGGCAAGTTAATTTGCCAATCACGTGCGTGCCCGACAGTAGGGTCTCGTCCGTACGTATCACGGATCAACTGCGATCCGTTTAACCCCTAATATGTGACAGATCAGAGCAATCTTTTGTTTACTTATTTAACATGAAATCGTCAAATTGCTACTCCATATCAATCGCATACAACGAAAATACAGAATAATAAGAGCAATCATTAACACGCAATAAATAGAGTGTCATATCTATGCACATTTTTCCCAGAACGTCCTTGTGACCCGGTAGCAATTCTTCCATGGCCCGGTAGTGGGTCGCGGGGAGCTCTGCTGAAATGCATTAAATCTTTGTTTTCAAAAATAATAGTAACCAAAGTTAAAATGCATTATAATATTTGAAGGTTTGTTTTTCATGTGTTTTAATGCAATTTATGCTTTCTAAACGTATAACAATGAATAGATAAGTATTATAATTTATAATAACTTTATTACAATTATTCATGAGGTCATACAATGCTTATAAGATGCATTGCAAGGCATAATTAATACACTAAAACTAATTTTATAATTTATTATAAATAAAGGCTTTAATTAAAGAGTTGACATATATTATATTTTATAGCATATTATGTAAACTTTTTTTTGTTGTTGTTGTTGGGTTTTGCGCTTTTATATATATATATATATATATCAACAATTGATCAAAACTACAGTAAAAACAGTGATGTTGTGAAATATTACTGCACTTTATTATAACTGTTTTCTATTTTAATATATTTTAAAATGTAATTTATTCCTGTGATGGCAAATCTGAATTTTCAGCAGCCATTACTTGATGTATTTTCTCACGATTCTTCGATGAATAGCAAGTTCGAAATAACATAATTTATTTGAAACTGAAATCTTTTGTAATATTAAAAATATATTTACTGTCACTTTTGATCAATTTAATGCATCCCTCCTGTTTAAGAGTAAAAAAAAAAAATCTCTAATTGAATTTTTTTTTTCTCGAATAGCATTTTGTATTTTAAAATGTAGTTTTCATTGTCAGATTTTCTCTCTTGTCCTTATTTATTTCTCTGACTTATCCAGGCTTGCAATCTCAAATATCCAGACTATGACAAAACAGGCTCCATCTGCATTAGCGAACGCATCAACGATACACTGACTCGTTACCGATGGCTCATTAGCGCCCCCAGTGGTCCTGATGGCGTCAGCAGCCCAATGAGAGAGGCTGACTTTGATACCTTCTTTACTTCCTCCAAGATGATCACCCTAGACTCCATTTACTTCCAAGCGGGTTCTAGAGTGCAGTGCGCGGCCCGTGCCGTGAATTCTAACGGGGATGAAGGGCTGGAACTGAGCAGCCCCATTGTGTCTATTAGCATGGAAGAAGGTGAAGCCCAAAACCATCACATTAAGTGGAATCATATAAAAATGCTTTGCTTTGTATAGCGGCACCAAAGAACATTATGCTCTTCCTGAGCTGCTGGTTATAATATGAAATTTGCAATGTGGAATTAGACTGTCAGTAGGTGGTAATATGCTTGAAGTAATGTTTCATGTCTTTGATGTTCCTGGGCAGGAATGTGCCAGCCACGTAAATTGGGCACAGTAGGTGCTGAGCCCTTTTCTGCCAAACTGCGTTATACAGGCACTGAAGACCCTGAATATGCCAGTCTCGTCAAGCTTACCGTCAGCATGCCCCACATTGATGGTGAGAGAATTACTTCCCCTCTGGCTGCCAGGTTGTTTGCTTAGTTCAGCCCCTCTGAGAGAAACCCCTGTCACATATACCCTTGGGGAAAAAAGCTGACATTCTTGTAGGATTTATGCGTTATTTGCTGTCAAAACTAAATATTACAGCTCTCTTCAAAAGCCTAAATCAAAGCCTGAATGATGCATAAACATGAAGTGTCATGTCACACATTTGCCAACAACATTTTCCATCAAAATCATGTTTGTCTTCCATCAAAATGATTTTCTGGGAAGAAAATAAATAATAGAAGGGTGCAAAGTATTTTAAAGTATTTTGTGGGAAAATTGTCACTAGGTTCACACCAGAAATCTGGGCCATTTGACTAAATATGGTTGCATTAATTTTACCTTCCTAACCAATCAAAAGCTGTTTGCTTTTAACTGTGTTTCCGTAGCGTTCCTACAATACCTTTACCTTTACTGCAGGCAGAATGTGCAATTTAACGATTATAAAAAGGAATGTTTTATCATCATTTACATGTTGTCCTCATGTTGTGACTTTATTTCTTCTGTGGAACTCAAAAAGATACACTTTTGAAGATTGCCCAAAAATGGAAAGCTATACATTTGTATCATACTGATAAAAAATAAAGTATAGCCTGTATAGTCGCTTTGGATAAAAGTGTCTGCTAAATGCATAAATGTAAAATGCTAATTTACTGTGTTGTTTTTTTAGATTGTCCAAAACAACACTATAAAAGTAGCCCATATAACTCATACACTACATTCCTAAACTTCTAAAACCACATGGTAGCTTTGTGTCAGGAAAATATGAACATTTTAAACATTAAGTGAAAATCTTCCTGTCTGCAGTAGCTCTCAAATCACATTTGCGCTAACATTTAAGTATACTGTCGGTTCTAATCCAAAGTTCTGACATGAAACTCTAGATGGCGCAGTCCGATAGATCTAACTCAATCTGACTTAATGATATCATTATCACATGTCACAGCTGATTGGTTCTCTCCTGTACTGGTAGCCAATAAGCTCAACATTCAAATACTGCAGAAACCCTTCACATTCCCCAGCTCCACCTGTGTAGATCTGCTACGGGGTGATCATGTTTTATGTGCAGCAGCAGTATTTCTTACATGCTCACAGCAGCATGTTGTGGATGAATTGGCAGTAGCAAGTCGCGGACTTAGCAGTAGCATAGCAGATCTATTCCGCTAAGACCAAACAGATTAACATTGTAATGTACATTACCATGCCAATCCTTCCAAGAGTTGTCATGACAGAAATGTGTCAAAGTAATTAGAAAATTAGAAAAGTCAAATGATTTACTTGTATGGTATTTTTTGTTTTTTAAGTGCTGATATGTTGAGAAGCATGCACATTCTTCAAAATACCTCCTTTTTTATATTTAAAGTAAATAATAACATCACACAGTAACATAGTGAGAAAATAATGACAACATTGTCATTTCAGGGTGAACTATATCTTTAAATAGTGTCAGGTAATGCTTCTAAATCTCATAAGATTCAGATTTTTCTTTTTCAGATTCGCATACCAGTGCTATAGCTTATTTTTAGTAGAGTGACATGTTCATCTTAACCGATGCAATATTGTGAAAGTGATTTTAGTTTGTTAACTGTCATTTATTTTCAATGCGGTCTGCTCCAGGCATGCTTCCTGTGGTCTCCACTCGTGCACTGTCCAATTTCGAGCTGACTCTGAGCCCCGATGGCACTCGCGTGGGAAACCACAGGTGCTCCAATCTGCTGGACTTTAATGAGGTGTCCACACGCCATGGATTTCTAACCAAGGCCACCCGGAATATCGAGAGTGTCGGAGAGACTCTGCCGTATCAGTACAGCCCTGTCCTCAGAGGCCAGACCACGCTACGCTTCTACAGGAACCTGAACTTGGAGGCCTGTCTGTGGGAGTTTGTGAGTTATTTTGACATGTCTGAGCTGCTCACAGACTGCGGGGGAACGATCGGAACAGACGGGCAGGTGAGACGTCGCCGCCGCTTTTAGAATCCTCTGAATTGTGAATAATTAGTGGTTCATAAATTGCAACTGTTCTTGTCCTAGAGCTAAAAGAATGCACAAAAAAGGATTCCTATGTTTGAGAAGACAATATATATTCTGATTCCTTATCTCATTTGTCATTTATAGTTTTAGCCAGATCATATGCACGAGTTAGTGCACTCTCAGGGCTGGGTTGAAGGGCATCCGGCGTAAAAACGTGCCAAATCGGTTGTGCGGATCACTCCGCTGTGGCCACCCCTGATAAAGAGAGCAAGCCGAAGAAAGAGAGAGAGTTTTAGCCAGATCATAGCAAAATTCCATTAAGATAAGTTCACAAGTTCACAAGATTGGGGGTCAGTTATTATTATATTAATTATTCAACAAGGAGGCATTAAAGTGACAGTAAAGACATCTATAATGTTACAAACGATTTCTATTTTAAATAAATAATGTTATTTTGGTTATTCAAAGAATCCTGGGTGGAAGAAAATATCATAGTTTCCACAAAATGATTAAGTAGCTGAACTTTTTTAACGTTAATAAAAATAAGATATGTTTCTTGAGTAGCAAATCAGCATTTCAGATTGATTTCTGAAGGATCATGTGACACTGAAGACTGGTGTAATGATGATAAAAATTCAGCTTTGCCATCATAAGAATAAATTACATTTAAAATATATTAAAATAGAAAAAGTTATCTTAAATTGTAATTTTATTTCACAATATTAATATTAATAATTCATAATATATTATATAATAGAATTAATAAAAAATAATATTAATTAAATCTAGTTCAACATTGCACAGATAACTTCATGTTTGGCTTGCCATAAAAAAAGAAGGAACTATACTATATTAAGTATTACACAGAATGATGCAAAATTAATGTTAATTTAAAATAAATTAAAAGCTATAATGAAATCTGTATAATGCAAAAGTTGAGGAAATTTATGTAAAAATAATGCAAATTTGAAAGTATATCTGATTTAAGCAGAAAATGAGAATTTGGTGTGTATGTAGCCCATAATTTCCTTTACTTTCTTCATTGTATGTGTTTGGTACCAGTCATCTGCTGTACTATAGACCATGTATAGACTGGGAACTAGCATGTTTAAAAAGAACTCCCAAGTTAAACTTGATTAACACCTCTCCCTGAACACACGTCTCCATAGGTAGGTTTCTTCATTTAGACGTTTTCTTTGTTTTCTTTTGTTTTCTGTGACATCCGTAGCTCTCATTGGGTTTTATCTCTACCACACTCCTGATTGTTCTCAATAGAGGAGGAGATTGGCTTCGTAACCTGTTGAGATTTTTTATTCATTAATTTCAGAGTTTGAGGTCTTGCTTAAATGGCTCCCCCGTAATCTAGCATCTAAATGGCTGAATGATCTGTTATTACAAAAATAAGCCTTAAAGTCTGCAATAGCTCCGTAAAACGAGACATGAATTCAAAACACTTCATCTAAAGGACGTGCTCGGTTCCTGCCGAGGATATTGAACGGAGCCGGTTGAATATGAAAATCCTGGGTCTTCTCTCCCTCAGGATGGGAATTTGACAATGTTCATGAGGATTTTTCTCGTCTTGATTAAACCCATTCCAGCAGGTGTTCAGACCGGCCTCATTACTGAGGAGCACATTTTTATAGCCTGGTATTTTGATTATAATTGACTATGTAAATTAGCAAATGTTTCATTCAATCAAAATAGATTACGCTTTGAGACAGCTAATCTCTTCCTCTGACAAAATGCATCCTGGCTTATTGATGAACTTTACTTTGACTAACAGCCAGTGCTGATTAGTAGCAACCTCTAGTGGAGAATTTTTTCTATCTTACATTTTTTTTTGCATTATTTATAGCTATTTGTTTTAAATATCATTTGAATGTGTTTTTGAAAGGTGCTGAACCTGGTGCAGTCGTACGTGACCCTGCGAGTTCCTCTCCACGTCTCTTACGTGTTTCATTCCCCTGTGGGAGCAGGAGGCTGGCAACACTTCGACCTGCATTCTGAGCTGCGGCTTACCTTTGTGTATGACACTGCCATCTTGTGGAGGGATGGAGTCGGCAGCCCTCCACAGGCAGAACTGCAAGGCAAGTTGTGAATTTATGTGTAAAAAATACATAAAATATGTGATTCCTTAATTAGGGGATGTTTTATGCCCCACGTGATGAGTAAAAATTATATATTAAAACATATATATAATTCTAGTTTTAAAAGATAGATTATGGTAGCTTTAAAGGTAACACTTTACAATACGATTTTATTTGTTAACATTAGTTAACTACATTAGTTAACATGGAGTAATAATGAACCATTTTTCTACAGGATTTATTAATGTTATGTTAATTTTAAACATTTACTAATAATTTTTTTTAAATCCAAAGTATTTGTTAGCATTAGCTAATGCACTTTAAACTAACTTGAACAATGAACAATTATATTTATACTAACTAACATTTAAGGTATAGTTCATCTAAAAAATGAAAATTCTGTAATTAATTACTCACCCTCGTGTTGTTCCAAACCCATAAGACCTTTGTTCGTCTTCAGAAAACAGATTAAGATATTTTTGATCAAATCCTAGAGCTTTCTGACTCTGCATAGACAGCAACACAACTACCACTTTCGAGGAGACTTTGTTAAAATAGTCTGTGTACAAAAATACAGACTGATAGGGAAGAGAAGAATTGTTGAATACATTTGTTATTTTGTTTCATTTGCGCACAAAATATTCTTGTAGCTTCATAAAATTAAGGTTGCACCACTGATGTCTTATGGACTATTTTAACAATGTCCTTACTACCTTTCTGGGCCTTGAACGTGGCAGTTACACAATGAAAGTCAGAAAGCTCCTGGATTTCGTCAAGAATATCTTAATTTGTGTTCAGAAGATGAACGAAGGTATTACGGGTTTGGAATGACATGAGGGTGAGTAATTAATGACAGAATTATAATTTTTGGGTGAACTATCCCTTTAATAAAGATTAATAAATGCATATTTAAATATATTTTAGTTGGTTTGTGTTAGCTAATGCATTGACTTATGTTAAAAAGTGGTACTTTTATTGTAAATTGTTACTGCTTTAAATATTTTATTGTCTCTTAAATTCCCTTTTCCTCAATTTTAGGAGTGTTGATGTTAGTTGGCCAGAATTTCTCTGTTTTTGAATTCTATTTTCCCTTCTGTAATAAAAGTTAAATCAGGACAATCAGCATCTATTTGCCAAATCTATGCCAAATTCTCATATTCTTGAGATAATGTCAGATATCACGTGGACATTTAGAGGATTACAGAACTAGTTCAGGATGTGGAAATTGGAACTTTAAATGGGAAGTCATATAATATTTCAAATAAAAAGATAATCACATTGGGCATGTTTTCTCTGCAGGAGCTTTATATCCAACCAGCATGAGGATTAATGAGCAGGGGAGGCTTGTGGTGAACTTCCGCACAGAAGCTCGCTTCAGCGGGTTGTTTGTAGCGGCACATTCTGGTACGTTTTGGTATCTCTGAAATCAAATTAATTATAATTGTATTAATTATATTATATTAATAAATACATCAACATTTATGGAAGGAAAGATGAGTATTTGAAGATGAATGAACGTTTTGCCTTATTTCCAGCAGCCAATTTGAGGGGTCTGAAGACTGCAGGTAAAATCTAAATATCATATCTCTCTTCTTAAATGGTTTATAGAACAAATGCCTTGACTTGTTTAAATGAACTTGCTATCTTACCTGATTACCCAGCATCCCCTGTGAAGTCCATTGTATTGAGTGCAGACCACCCAGGCTTGAGCTTTAACCTCACTCTGGTTAGGACTGAGCCGACCTACAGCCAGCCTGTCCAGCAATGGATGTTCATTTCAGACTTTGCAGTGAGTTGACCTCTCTTTCCCCACTTTGTGGTTTTAAGGACATTTCTGTTTACTTTATGTGATAAACAGTTGTTGAGTCGCCAAATGATGGCCAATGTAAAATCTGTGTGCTAATGCAAAACCATTTGAGAAAAACTAATGTAAAACAACTAATGCGATGTTAAACTTGTATGCCTGTGTGTCTGTGACCTGCAGGTTCGTGATTATTCAGGCACATACATCGTGAAGTTGATTCCCTGTACAGCAGCGATGAATGTGGAGTACACCATTCCTCCGGTCTGCAACCCTAGAGAGCCGGTTACTTTTGATATTGATATCCGCTTTCAGCAGGTAAACTAGAAAAATATTCTGTCAATAAAGCAAAAGTTAAATACATTTTCAAATTCAAGTTTGTGTGTGTGTGTGTGTGTGTGTGTGTGTGTGTGTGTGTGTGTGTGTGTGTGTGTGTGTGTGTGTGTGTGTGTGTGTGTGTGTGTGTGTGTGTGTGTGTGTGTGTGTGTGTGTGTGTGTGTGTGTGTGTGTGTGTGTGTGTGTGTGTGTGTGTGTGTGTGTGTGTGTGTGTGTGTGTGTGTGTGTGTGTGTGTGTGTGTGTGTGTGTGTGTTAAATAATATATATTTTTGTATAATATTATAATTAATCAGTTGCTTGTATATCAGAATGAAATATGTATTTGTGATGCATCTTATCAGTTTAACCTGAGTGAGTCTCTTGTAAAGAAGTATTATTGTATTGCTTTCTGTAGGTGAGTGACCCTGTCGCAGTGGAGTTCAGTCTGAACACACAGATGTTCCTGTTGTCTAAGAAGGCATTGTGGTTGTCAGATGGATCTATGGGCTTCGGTCAAGAGAGCGATGCTGCTTTTCTGAGGGTACGTCTAACTGGAACACCTTACTTGATTAGTTCAAGACACTGTGTGATTGAATACAAGTCAAATGATCTAATTAGTCTTTTTTTATAGTCTAAAATTTAAATTTCCTGTTCTGTGTTATGCTGACACTGAGCTTGTTCTCTTCAAGGTGACACAATCTATGGACGGGTGATGGTGGACCCTGTGCAGAACTTGGGTGGCTCTTTCTACTGTAACATTGAGAAGGTGTATCTGTGCACCGGCGCTGATGGATATGTTCCTAAATACAACCCCGCCAAGTCTGAGTTTGGATGCCTTGCAGACTCTCCGTCCCTGCTGTACAGATTCAAAATTATTGTGAGTATGTTAGCAGTGTTGTTAGTCTTGACTAAAACTGATTGTTAAACGAAATAAAGCTGAAATAAAATAGAATTAAAATGTTTCGAAAAAAACTTTGAATTAGAACATTTGAATTGATGGCAGCTAACTGAAATTAAAACAAGTTATAATTGTGTAAATATACACAGTACACACAGATATTATGTAAACAGAAACTTTTGGATGCGATTAATTGATTTGACAGCACTCTATTTAACAATGTATTTAAGCGGTCTGTTAAGAACTGTTTCTAAAATTTTCTGTGATGTTTGTTTGAAAAAAAAGTCCCATTTGAAAATGGTTCCATGACTCCACCTTGCCTCTAGGACAAAGCCCAGCCAGAGACTCAGGCCAAGAGTTTTGGGGACGTGAGTTTCAAGGCCCTGCTGGCTGTAGATGACCACTCTGCCCTCTCTCTGGTGAAGCAGCCCGGATCTGACGGATTCAGGCTGGATTCTACTCCTCTTTTCCAGGTCTAATCTTTTTGATGGTTTATTAGTTATGGTATGAATATATACAGTGGCGTACTTCAAAACTCTAACATCCTGTTCTGGATTCCTGTCATTTACAAAGTCAACTCAAATCCTCTGTTATCCTTCTGGTCTCTAGGTGGCAGTAGGAAGGGAATGGTTCATTCACACCATCTACACTGTGCGTTCAAAAGACAACGCCAAGCGTGGCATTGGCAAGCGAAGTGCAGAGTACCACTCAATAACATCAGCTGACCTTGTACCAGCCGAGGCCAGAGGACGCTACAGACGGTCCAACAGAGAAGTCCCGGTCCTGGCGGAGGAGATCGGACCCGAGAACAACCGAGGAACGAATATCATGCACATCGCTCTGGACCGCAGCCGTCGGCGCGCTGCGTCTGGGGAGGAGCTGTTCACAGACGGACTGTCTCCACGGGAGCTCAGTGGACGAGGTGCGGAAGAGGACGCGGTGACTGTGGCAGGAGCCGTCGTGGGACTGCTTCTCACCGTCCTCGTGGTTATAGTGTTGGCACTGATGGTTCGCTCAAGGCGGATGCCTGTGAAGAAGGCCCCAAGAGTCTCGTCCAGCCTACAGCCTGTTATAGTTAGAAGTAGCCTTGATAATGGTGACAGCTCAGAGGTCTGAAGGACTAATGGTCTACTTGGAAACTCTACTGTTCTCGTTTGTCATACATGGGATCAGTTTGTTTTCTTTTCTTTGTTTTAAACAAGTGCCTCTGACAGGTTTTATCTTACGGAGAACTCACAACCCAGTTCATCACCAGCCCAAAGAAATCATTTTAAATTACGTTTTATGTTGTAACTGAATTTTTGCTTGTCCAACAATGAATTGTTGAGGTTTACCCAGTGTTCGGAGTTCTCAGGGGTCCCAGTAGTGCCCTACTCACTTTTTTGGAAATAGACTAGAAAGAATGAACAAACTAACTTAATTTATTTTTTAAATATGAACCATTTTAATATTATTTTATGCCAGTGGATATATTGATAGAAACCAGATTTAATTTGGTTCCATTTTAGTTCCATTAAATTCCCCCCCAAAATGTTTTGAATCCATAATAAAATATTAAATAGAATAATAGTAGTAATAGTAATAATAAAAGTAATAATCAAAATAAAATATAAAAGGACCACTCATTAGATGAATTAAAAAATATATATAATTTTTCATGTAAGAAATAATAATAATAATAATTGAGGTTTGGTGTCTTTTTCAAGAAAGATTCTTATTATTATATAATATATAATAATTATTATTGTTGTTGTTGTACCCTAACTTGTTTTTTTTTTTTTTAACCTTTCAGCGGTTGTGAATTCAATTTTTTTAATAATGGCACATTCCATACAAAGTGTATGAAAGATTAATTAAAACAATCTCATGGGCCCTGTCACTTTGAACACTGAGTGACACCTGATGAAAGAAAGATGATATCATTTATAAAGAGGAGAAGATTCTGAAAGGAAAAGTAAGTTTAATAATGTTAAGTCATTTCTTAAGGGTCAAATGAACTGATCACGACACTGACACCTGTATTGTGTGCTTCACCTTTATTTATCTCAAGTGTTAAATATTTGCTTGTATTACAGTATTGGCTACTGTATTTTGGGATATGTTTGATGTCTTTGGAGAATATGACTTTTCCTCAATTGCTCAGTGTGTTTCACAGATATGCTGGTTTTTAACAGCAAGTGCCAAGCTTTTAATGGAGAAATGCTGAATATATATTTCATATCACAGTCAAATAGTTGTTGTCACACAGTTTACATTCAGTCTGTCAAATGTTGTCAAATTTCATCTCCTTGCTGCTGTTTTTAATACTTGTTATAATTTAAGTGTTAGTATTCATGAGAACCGCATGTATTAAATATTGCAGTCTTATCTCACGGAGTGTCGTTTTAAAGTAAGGGAAAAACTGTGACGGCATCCTATTTTCAAATCCACTTCTCCTCCTGACAAATATATTCCTCATCAGGCTGATGATATTAAAAAAGAAATGTGCTATGCAATAAAATCAGTGGGTTGTTTCCATATTCACAGGTTAACAAACATGAGCACCACATTTTGGGCACAATGAAATACTCTTTGTTTGAAATGGTATTTATGGTGAGATATTGTGTTTTTTGTACATGGTTCACTCCTAAATATTTACAGTGCTAAATGCATTTTATGTACTGGGCCTTGAAGCACAAAATAAACAAAGTCTTGAGACTTTAAATATTTGAATGTCTTATAACTGCTGAAAATGTGTTTGTTCAGTTGTTGTGAAATATTTACCTTTCCTATGATCGAGTGAGTCTGTCGAATCTGTTGAATATGAAGCACTGTTGGATGCTGATCTCCTGGAGCACCGGAGGGTCCTAAAATCTGCTTTAGTCTCGCTAGGACGGAGACTCAGGACATGCTGCATCTGTTGTTGTCTCGCTGGACGAAGACTTTGAAAGTAAAGTGTCTGTTGATGTCTCTATCCTCACAGGCTTAAAACTCAAATGTGGTTGAATCTGTTGCTGCCTCAAAAGCTGGAGACTCCGAGCGTGGTGCATCTGTTATTGTCTCTCTGGATGGAAACTGAGAACGCTGTGTATTGTCTCACGGGAGACTCAGAAGTAGTGTCTGTTGGAAGGGTACATTTATCCCTTTCAGATGGGGAAGTGATTACAATTTGGCACTGTTCCATTTCAGTGCTGTGATTGGCTGCTGATATCAGAGAGGGCACACACAGTTAGAAGCTTTTAAAGGTAGCTTTTTTATGTCTTTACCAATGCATTTCTCCTTTTCCAAACTACTACCAGAATACCTTTGGAAATGTTCTGAACGCATCAAGTCCAAACACGATGGAAAATGATTGAACTCATGCATGCATTCATTTGTCCGTTAACAGCTAAATTTGTGTAAGATGTTGCGCTACACATCTCACATCTGTCACTGAGAATACTTAATTCTCTGAGTAAGTGTAAAGTGTAAAAAGTGTTGTAGGCTAGTTTGCATCAGTTATAAGGTTTAAAAAATGTGGATGGATCTTTGTGATCTCTCTCGGTTTCACCCAATACTGCTACATCCAGAGGAATGTTTATGGTGGTCACAGGCCAAAACCTTAAGAATCAGTCTCTAAATGGGTGAAAGGCAGAAACTGCATGTGGACCAATAAGAAGTCCTGTCCTTCCCAGGCTTGGTGCCAGAGGTCTACTTCTTGCCCTCCAAGAGGTGTCATAACATCTGATGGTGTTGGGCAGTTTGTTTGTGTTAGTACACCAAGATTCAATCAAAATGTAGCAATCCTTTTTCCACTGTTGTGGTCAGAGCGGGGCCCAGTTTGGAATGTGCTGTTCACCACAGTTAACACAATAAAACCACTTTATTTAATAGAACTGTATTAAAACACAACATGTACCCACATATTAATGGCGTTCAAAAACAAAATGTGAATACAATAACAGTTGATTTACAACAAGAAACTAACATAGGATGCTCAAAACACCAAGCTTTTTGTGAATGAAGTTTCTCTTACTAACCTAACTTTACCCAGTACTGTAATCCGGAGCGTCCTTGTTAAGGAATTACATCCTTTTTCTTCAAATTAAAAAATTCAATATTCCAATATTTCTCTAAGGATGAAGTTAAAACTTTAAGAACTAAATATTGGAATTTTCTAGTTTTTTCTAAATTTGAAGATTTATCTGTTTTAACAAAGGAAAATGTATTATTCTGTTTATTTTTAAAATTAAACACACGATTTAGCAATTAACACTTTTACTATTATTGGGAAGTTATTTTTGCATGAGAACAGATTCCTGAAAATTCTTCCAGATTTCTCAAGGCTATTTCACAAAGAACTGTCAATAGGCTTTTTGCCGCTGAAACGAATGAAGAAAAAGAATGACCTAATAGATAATCTTAATCTTGCTGAGAAACCCTAGTAATTGTTTTCCCCCTTATGTTATGATGCTTGTCTGTTGTGTGATTAAGAAATTTTGCATTTTGTACCAGGCCATTTATTTACATTTACATGCAGTCATTTAGAAGACACTTTTATCCAAAGCGACTTATACATGAGGACATTAGAAGCAATCAAAACCAACAAAAGAGCAACAGCATGCAAGTGCTATGACAAGTCTTGGTTAGCCTAACGCAGCACACATAGCGAGATGTTTTAAGAAAACGAGTAGATAGAATATAGAAAAAAGAAGCCTAGAGTTTTTTAAAGAAACAAGTAGATACAATAGAAAAAGAAAGCTAGTGTTAGTTTTTCAAGAAAAGCTAGCAGTAACAGAATAAATATGCTATTGATAGAGGGTCGTGTGTGTGTGTGTGTGTGTGTATTTTAATAAAAAGAAGACAGATACATAAAATAGAATTGGAATAGAGAGTGCTAGAGTTAGAGGGTCAAATAAAGATGGAAGGGACGTGTTTTAGTCGTTTCTTGAAGATGGCTACGGATTCAGCTGCTTGGATTGAGTTGGGCAGGTTATTCCACCAGGAGAGAACGGTTCATGAAAAAGTCCGTGAATTTATTTATTTATAATTTATTAAATTTATTTTCCATTTATGGTTGTAAAGTTTATATTGTTCAATTAAGTTCATTAAAAAGAAAAAAGCTCAAAACAAATCCAGTTAGATCAAATCCTATATTAAAAAAAAAAAAAAAAAAAAAAATGAATAACAATTTAGTGGGTTGGGATTCTTTGAAATAAACTGCTCGAAAGAACCTATTCGATAACATTTCTCTGCACGCTGCTGGATAATGTAACCAGTCAGATTCACAACAAGCCCTCACATGACTGGACCAGGAAGTGAGTCCAGAATAGAGACACTACTGGTCCTGGAAAGCAGTTACACTGTTGCTTGGGAAAACATGGCCACTGCCAGAGATTCTAGAGTAGAGCTTCAGAAGGAATTAGTCTGTTCTATTTGCCTCGATTACTTCGACGACCCTGTTATTTTAAAATGCGGCCACAATTTTTGCCGCATGTGCATTTTGATGCATTGGGAGGAAAATGGAGGCGATGATGTGGGTTACCAGTGTCCGGAGTGCAGGATGGTGCGTGGTTTGTTTCGATAAATGTTGCTACTAGATTCTGCGTTGCTTAGTTACAGCTGCTCGAATGAATTTACCGGATTTCTATACCGTTACATTCGCGTCTAAATCATGCACAATGAATTAAACTGGCAGTTTAAATAACAACCGGACTTTACTGTGTTGACAATAATAGGTGTGATTTCTCCGACCTCGTTTATTGTATCATAACATACAAATCGCCGCACGAGCCTTTTGTCAATACAACGCCGATACTTTTCTGCGTCGTACATGCAACCTTGTCCTATTCTGCAGGTGTTCGCGAAAATGAGTTTCACCAAGAACTACCTGGTGAAGAACTTAGTGGATAAACTGAGCGACTTCGACTATCTGAAGACGTGTAGGCCCTCTGCACCCGCAAAACCAGTGAAAATGGACGGGAAATGTGAGCGACACCACGAGGAACTCAAACTGTACTGCCACACGGACAGAAAGCCCATCTGCGTGGTGTGTCGGGAATCCAGAACCCACAGGTGAGGCTCAGTGACCTGAATATCCACTCAAACACAGCCGCAAAACCTAGTGAGCTATCTACCTAACTTACACTTCATGCTTGGATTTATAACTGTCTGTGTGGGGAGCTCAGTAGGTTTCAATGCTTTGACCTCTGTTTGAGGACCAGATGTACCTCGTATCATTTTAGATTAAAATGTCTTTAGAAATGAAGCATCATATGTCATTTTATAATTTTTCTAGACACCATGATGTTGCTCCTGTACCCGAGGTTGTTGAAGACATGAAGGTTTGTTTGAAAAAGCTTGGTTTTGTCTGTTGTGTAACGTTTGATTTAGCATTTCTGTCTCTGTCACTTGTTTGTAGTGTCTTTTTCTCTTCTTGACCTCCTTCTTGTTATCTTGGTCTAAATGCCTGAGTGTGCTCCTGAAGCCATTGCCATGCCATTCATTGCTAAACCTTGGGGCTGGAATAAGGAGGGACTATCTGTCACTGCAGTGTTGTATGTACATGTGGCATTTAGCACTTACGTTAAGTATTTTTACTTACCAGATAGCCTTGTAAATGTCTAAGTTAATTTGTAGCCATTGTTTGATTGTGGTGTTTGCAGTCTTGAGTTTTTTATTTTTATTTATTAACACCATATGTATATACAGTACTTTTTGCACTGTGGTGGGTAATTTTGCTCATCTAACAGCTGCTGGATAGGATACACAACTGTGTGTGAAGAGTTTGTTTTCTTCATATTTGTAGTCTAATGTGAACACTAGAAATGAATCTTGAACATTTGCAATTTTAATTAGCTTTGAATCTAAGTTGCATTGTGAACGCAGAGCTCTGTGTATATATATATATTAGAGGTGGCTATATATATATATATATATATTACATTCACAGTATATTCATATTATATTATTTAAATAATTATATTAAATTGTATTTTAATAAAACATTTAAATGTAATTTTTTTATATAAATAATTTTTATAGTTGTATAATTCCAAATATACTGGCTAATATTTGTTGTTAACCTAAGTTATCAAAGGGCTCTTTATACTAATTAATTTACATTTATTTTTCAATAATATGTAATATGAAATGTTTATATTATATTATTAAAATGTATATGTTTTTATTTAATAAAGTATTAAATTTATTTTTTTATTTTCATATACTTCCTCATATATCCTAAATGAAGTTCCAAATTAAAACTCTGAATGGGAAGTTAAGTGGAAATCTAAATTAATTTTTTATATTATGTTATTATTTTATATACACACACACCACGGTCAGAATTGTTGGTATTCTTGGTAAATGTTATCAAAGAAGGCTGTGAAAATAACTGTGCATTGTTAATCCTTTTGATCTTTTATTTAAAAAAATCACAAAAATCTAAGCTTTCATTGGAAAATAAGAATTTAAAATGGGGGGGGGGAATATCATTATGAAATTTTTTTTTTCTCAAATACATGTTGGACACAATTACTGGTACCCTAGAAATTCTTATAAGTAAACTATATCTGAAATATATTCCCATTCATATTCACAATTTTGAGCACACCAGCGTGATTATGAACATGAAATTATCCAGCCATGGCTTCCTGTTCCACAGAAATATAAATGAGGGAAAACAAAGACCAAATTCCAAATTAATCATCCATCACAATGAGAAAAACCAAAGAATATATTTGTGATGTGCAGCAAAAGATAATTGAGCTTCACAAATCAGTGAAGTGGTTTTAAGAAAAGAGCTAGAGCAGTGAAAATTCCCATTTCCACCATCAGGGCAATAATTAAGAATTTCCAATCAACAGAAAATGTTTTGAAACTGCCTGAAAGAGGACATGTGTCTATATCGTCCTAAAGCACGGTTAGGAGGAGAGTTTGAGTGGCTAAAGACTCTCCAAGGACCACAGCTGGAGAATTGCAGAAAAAAAACAAGAAAACTTGAAAAAATATTCAAACAGCACCTACATCACCAAAGGGCTTCAAGAACAAAAATCAAGAAAAGAAAATGACTGACTCTGTTAGAAATCTTCTAATGGGGTTTGGTGAATACAGGGATAAAAGTACATGTTTGGATCTTCCTGGAACATCAGACACACTACAATAAAAAAACTAAAAAGTGATTGACCAAATGTTTGGATCAACAAAACCTTAAAAACAACACAAAAACCACTGGGCACAAAACCAAGCTTCTGCTATGGCCATTTCAGTTCCCTGACCTGGACCCTATAAAAAAAGAATGAGGTGAACTGAAGAGGAGAAGCACCGTCATGGAGCTGGGAATCTGGAGTGATTCTGGATGAAGGAATGGTCTCTGATCTCTTGTCAGGTGTTCTCTAACCTCATCAGGCATTATAGGAGAAAACTCTTACCATTTTGGCAAATGGAGGTTTCAAAAAGTATTGAATAAAAGGGTACTTTTAATTGTCCAATGTGTATTAGAAAAAATTTTTTTTATTTCATAATGATATTTCCCCCCATTTTAAATTCTTATTCTCCAATGAAAGGTTTCAAAAGGATTAACAATGCAGATTTATTTCCACAACCTTCTTTGATCATATTTACCAAGGGTACCAACAATTCTGACCGTGTGTATTTGAAAGCTGTGACTAAAAAATCACTGTTGTTGGTGGGCAAAGAATTCTTCCTTTATCCTTCCCTTCTGGAAATTTCCACACAAGTGAAGTAGGACACGTTTCACACGCGTGAATTATCTTTTCCCTTGGATTATTTTTATACTCCTTGTTCAGAGCCCAAGGTCGAACATGCTCATATGTTAGATGGAGTGTAAAGCAACAGGTGAGTGTCAGAATGAAAGAATGTTCTATTGCAGACTGAAAAGAGATATGTTGTTAGAAAATGAATCTAGTGAATAAACACAATAAAATGTAAATCAACTCTACAACACATTCCATAGGTTAATGAAGTGTGCAGTCGTTCCCTCATAGTGTAGTGTGCAGTTTCATTATGTGAACTGTTGCTCTTAACTGTTTTAACTCTTTGGTTACATTGTTTGTGCTGCTACGGTTAATAAAGTCCGTATATGCGGTCAAGATCCTTCCCAGAACCATTTATTTTATTGTACTTTGAATAGTACATTTTGTGCATTAATACTTGAAGTTGAAAGATTTCTCTCTTGTTTTAATATGCAGAGTGAGCTGAAGCTGAGACTCATCAAGCTGAACTGGCAGAAGTCCATGTGTACGAGAGTAAAGAGCACAGACGAGCAGGCCAAAACTGATGTCAAGGTATGAATGCTCAATTGTTCCCACGCTGCCTTTGCATCCATACAAATGACTCAAAAATCAGTGGTTATATAATCTGCTGTGGAGGTTATATATGTGTGTCCACGAGGAGGCCTTGATGCTGAATCTCTAATATCTCTATCTCAACAGCTCAAAAAACAAGCCTTGAAGGAGAAGATCGATGATGATGTTGGTGCCCTGGTTCAGTTTTTGTTGGATGAGAAGGATGATCTGTTGGAAAGGTTGGAGGTCGAAGCGGAAGCCACTCTCGGGCTGATCGATGCCAACCTGAAGCGGGTGGAGAGCGAAGCAGCCAAAGTGGACAAAGCCATCTCTGAAATTCAAAACCAGCTAAGTGACAGCGCTAAGTTCGAGGTGAAGAACTTCATACCTCCAGTCACGGTCCAAAGCAGCTCATCTGTTATAAAATAAATGCTTCTAATTACATATATATTTTTTGTTATTTTGGACATGACAGGGCATTAAAGGGATAGTTCACCCAAAAATTATAATTCTGTCATTAATTACTCACCCTCAAGACCTTCGTTCATCTACGCGCACGCGTCGTAATACTCTCGTGAAAGTGCGACGAAGACTGACACGAAGGAGAAGAATCCGTTGAATAAAGTCATTATTTTAGTTTTCTTTGCACACAAAAAATATTCTCGTAGCTTCATACCATTGCAGTTGAACCTCTGGTGTCCCATGGACTATTTTAACAATGTTCTTACTACCTTTCTGGGCCTTGAACGTGGTAGTTACGTGCTGTCTATGGCGGGTCAGAAAGCTCTCGGATTTCATAAAAAAAATCCTAATTTGTGTTCCGCAGATGAACGACATGAGGGTGAGTAATTAATGACAGAATTTTCAATTTTGGGTGAAATATTTTCCACATTTTCTGAACTAATGTGTGTGCAAAATATGCAGAATGTGTTTACACGAATAATGAATTGTATTATTATAAAGCATTCTGGATTGTATTAATAAATATAACGTAAGTAAATAATAAAATGGGTTAAATGGCGACAAACATACTACACTTATGGTTGTAAGCATAAAATGGAAATCTTAATTATAAATTTGAACAACCTATAATTTCATATTTTTAATTTGAAGCCAATTTACAGTAAAAAAAAAAGAGACAAATTCTTGTATTTACATATTTATGACGGTTTACACAAAGAACAATAACTAACTTTGCCACCTGAAATGCTCAAGCTATTTGAAGATGGATGGACTCTGATTGGCTGTCAAGGTTTTAACATTCATCAGCTGGAAAAAAAAGAGTTCTGGAAGTGATTCCAACAATATCTTTCATCTGTCATTATCGTTATAGTTGAAATCTGGACATTTCTATTCTCATAGAATTAGAACAAATGATAAAACGGTATAGTTATTGTTATAGTTGTCCTCTTTTGTGTAATTATATTATATATCATAGCTTTACATTATATCTGGCCATGTGTTTTTATATTTTGTTATTGCTGCTTTGCTTCTCACAAATATGACTTTATATGACTTTGCAGCGTGACACTATTATTATTAACGTTTAACTTTTTTATATCCTTCCAGAGTATCAGTAATTCATACTTAAGGTATGTGAATCTGTGTTTTTGAATCCGTAATTCCATAACTTGTTAGCTGTGATTATATCTGCCCTGCTAATAATCTGGGTATTTTTAGTGTCTGTCTCTTATGGGTTTTTTTTTTTCTCGTAGCCCCTGTCACATAAACGTCAGCGTCCAGGCCTCTAACTCTCCTCCAGACTTCTCAGAGTTCACTGGCCCCTTTCAGCTCATCATGTGGAAGAAGATGATGCACGTGTTACACACAAGTAAGTACTCTTGGTGCATTAAGGTGCGGTCACATTGTTTGGGGAATCTTTGCAGGTGAAATCCAGTAAATTTCAGTGGGAATCTATGAGATTTGGAATTTCGTATGAATTTGTCTCGTTGTCTTTGACCAACAGAAAGTAGCTTCATATGTCACTATACTATTGACAATGGACCTTTTTTGCCCCCTTCGAAACTTAGCCAAAATCTCACTAATGTGACCACATTTTTACCCCCTCAGTAGCTGCGTTTCCATTGCCCTTCAAATTGCGCAAATTGAAATTGCGAATTGAAAATACACCCAATGTAAACATCATTTTTGCAAATATATCCATATATCACAAAAAAGCTCACATGAGGTGGTTTTTCAGGCAATTCGTAAAAAAAATATTTTGCAAAACTGCAATGGAAACCGTTTTTTTTTCAAAAGTCAAATGTTCATTCTTCAGTGTACTATAACCTCCAAAAAAAAAACACCTCATGCGTGGCCGCTTTTAACCCCTTATTTATACTGCACACGTCTGCGGTGCATTACAGCTCTGACACGGCCACCGGAACTGATCGTGTCCATGACAAATTTCAGAAGTGGCTCTCCACACTGCTTTGCTAAAGATACTCGCCAATGTCTCCTTCGATTAAAAATAATGGATAGTTTGGTGGCTGCGATATTTACGTAAACCTACCAACATCCGTCACCATGACTTATCGCGAGAGGAAACATTTTACATCGCATAACATCGGTTAATGGAAATGCTGTAATTTCGTAATAGTTTTATCAGCATTTATAAAATATTGCAAAGGTTTTGTGCAAATCTGTAGTGAAAGCAACAATCTTAAATAAAATAGTATATTGTTATTAATTTTTGCAACAATCTTGTTGTTGGTTCTTGGTTACTAAACAGTTCTTGGTTACTAAACGGCTAACCAGATCTTCCCTGTTTTCCAGTGCCTCAGAATCTGACTCTGGATTTAGACACGGCTCACCCCTCATTGGCCATCAGCGACTTTGACACCAAAGTGGAGGAGGGCCGTGTGCGTTCCCAGGAGCCCGACATGCCGCAGCGTTTCACTCGTTTCTTCGGGGTGCTCGCCACCGCTCAGTATTCCAGCGGGCAGCACTACTGGGAGGTGGACGTGCGGGACAAGGGGGTCTGGTATCTGGGCGTCACCACCGAGTACAGCAACCGCAAAGGTTTTGTAAACCTTTCGCCCTCTGCTGGCTACTGGAGCCTGTGTCTCCAAGACCGACTGTACGCCAACGAGGAAGATTCGCGCGTGCCTGTAGCGGACTATTGGAACTCTCCCCGTGTCGGCATCTTCTTAGATTACGACCGGGGCCACGTTACTTTCTTCGATGCCGTCACTATGAAACGCATCTATAACTTTATCACGTACTTTGACGAGCCCGTTTCACCCTTCTTCAGCCCAGGGAAAAACGACCCGGGCAGCCGGCTACAAATATGTCATTTCTACTGAAAATGAAGCGACACGTACGTACATGTGTACAGTTCGCAACAAAGAAAAAAATTATGATAAATGCTCCTGTTTTTGTGTTTTGGTAAACATTTCAGGGCATTTTCCCTCATGGAAGTAGGGAGGATGTTTGTTCTTGAGCTCTGCTGGGTTTTTGTATTCAGTTGATCTGAATTTACTGGTTTCATAGAGCTTTGATACACCATAATCTGAAGGAGTGAATTGAATTTATCTTGCTCTTGAATTATGATGTAGCCCCACTGAAATTCAGGTAGAGAGGCTTTGTAGGTTTTTACGCAAATGTCAACTTTAGCTGCTCTGTGTCGTCTTATGTCTTAGACCTCAGTGTTGTCTTTTGTACATCAGTGTAGAGGGGGGAAAAAATGATTGTTTCTTAACATTTCAAATTGGAGAAAATTGTCAAATGATTTAGAATTGTTTTTTAACTGCTGTGTATTCCATTATATGGCGTATTATCACTTTTTCCCCGTTGCATTTCTTTTCATTTTTTATACTTTTTGGCAGTTTTATCTGTAAAGGATGTAATATAATGAGAGTGTTACATAAGGCTCTGTGTTCAACATTTCGTAATAGTTCCGACTGCAATAGGTGCTATGCAACTTTAAATATGACAAAGTAGATCAGATGTGCTGCGAGGAGCATCCTTCTGTTAATTTAATTATGTAGAGATTCATTTTTATAAAGGAGTACATCCGGAAGCTGTGTGTCGTTCATGTTACATCATATTAATGTATTTTTCAAATCCATTATATTAAATATCTTAATCTCTTGTTTTAGCAGTAGTCTAATCTGTGTCATGGGCTGATGATAAAGAGAGATGCTGGAAATGTTGGTTTGTGTTTCTGTTTGGACTGAAACGAGCACAAAGTGACATTTCAGCACTTTTTGACTGCGCTCAGATGGTTTCATGTTTGCATTTACAGAACTAGTTTATATACTAGAATCAATGCAGTCATTTGTACAAAATGTCGTTTGAGCTAAGAAAGGACCAGATGTTTTGTACATATGCTGTGAACATGAACACTGTATTGCCTAGCTATGAACTAAGTTTCAGTTAACATTTATTGTACTTTATTAATCACTGTCTATTTTTTTTCATAAGAAATAAGTTCAACTTGAACACATTGACTGTAATGTTGTTTTTGTTTGGATTCCTTTCAATCGCTGATGTAAGAGAACTGTTACATCACATAACTGCTGGATGGCATCACAAGTACATTTGACTTTTGTGTGACTTGTTAAAAAACACTGCTATGTGTTAAATGTTTTTCTCTGCAGTAATAGTCATTTTAAAAATAAAATATTACAATGATTTTTTTTCTTAATATTTCGTATTTCATAGAACCTAAGTTCCATCTTTAAAATATAAAAATCCATGGTACATAACATTTTTAGAAGTGAATGGTTTGCATTAAAAAAGACCAAATGTAATTTTCAAGGGACTTGTATTTACAGTTTTATTTCAAACTGCAGTAAAATGAACAGATGGTTGATTCTTCATGTTATACAAGATGTTCTTTGTTTTGATGAAGCACATTTATTAAATCATCTGTCCAAGCATTAGATCATGCATTGGATAGAGTTAAGGTCTGTTCACAATAAGAAAAACTATATAGCGCTTGCACCAATGGATGATAACTTGGATAAAAGAGGAAAATTCCAAAACTATTGCTGTGGTGTGACTTTGCGGTGACAGAGAATTTTTGAGAGGAAAAAGTCCAGTCTATTATCAATAATTTCACAATTCACAAAGCACAGTGGATCAATGCACCGAATTCATGTGACCAACTTGAATTTATGAAATCTGTGTTTGGAAATATTTTGCTTTATAGAAAAATTCCTAATCTTGTGTATTCTAAATTAAAGTAACCCTGAATTTTGCTCGTGAAAACTAAAATTGCCATCAACTTTGCAGCGAAAACGATTTTATTGTTATAGTTACTATTACAGTTATCATTCTTATTGTGAATGGGCCTTTATCGCAACGGAAGCAGATAATTGTCAACTTGCAATTCGCATATATTATTATTATACAGAATATATTTTTTTTAATTTCCAGCCTGGCAATAGCAAATCATTACAGGTATCTCACTGCTGCAGAAATCATATGCCAATGCTAGTAAAATCAGTAACATGCAAAAATGTTCTTTGCACAGATATTAAAATATACGCTCACCGTTTCAACTGAGCCACCGTTCATTAACCTTGTACAGTATCACAGAGAGCAGCCTATTAAGAAGATTTGGTGTCACATAACCTTTAAAGAGACAAACTTCACAAAATTAAAGGGAGGTGATTTTTTTTTTTAAATCGCTCGCTGGTGATCAATTCGGGAAATTGTGTACAAAACATTAAATAAATAGACAAATGAAGCATAAACTATAATACTGACTAAAGACGACATTTGGTTGCTACACTGTGAACACAAGGTATGATTATTTACAGAGAAGAGATATAATTCCACATAGCTGATCATCTATAGAGAACATTAAAAACCAGAGGCAATATATGAGAAATACTTGGGTTTGATTATATTTATATTTCTTCGTTCAGCTGGATTTTTCAACGTGTAAAGTAGCCTTGTGCTTTAGAAAAATAAATAATTTGGAATGGAAAAAATATGTCCTTTTTGGCTCCTTTTGTTTAGTGGTTACATTTTCTTTAAAGAGCACAGCAGGGATGCGCATCACTTCCTGTGCTGAGGGATGATCAGCTCTGAATGATTTGAACTGGAATAGCTCAGGTATAGTGAAATCTCAGTGGCAAATGCTGTCATAGGACAATACAAGAAGCCAGTGTCATTTACATGTTACATACATATGTTAATATGTACACAAATTTGTATATTTACAGATGCAGAACGTAATTAAAATAGACAACTGTTGCAGTCATGGGAAGGTCAACCACTATGAAACGAGGAATTTTGGAAATAATAGACTTTTCTGCAATGGTTGAAGATGGCTATTAACAAAATGTTTGGCTATATAGATTTTATTTATACACAACTTACATGATTTCTAATAAGAATCTGTGCTTATTGATATGGTTTCTGTTATTTACAATAAACATTCCCGTTTTAATAAAGAAGCAGTTCTTAGTTTTGGAACATGAAAATCAGCAGAAGATTAAAGAAAAGTGCAATCTGTTCATTCGATTCTTCCTCTTGGGTTTGGCGGAGGATTTCGCTGATATGACTGCAGACTGATGAGCCGTTACTGCAGGTATCGATAGACTTTGAAGCAGTGGTTACCAGAATCTGCCACCACAACATGGCCGTCGGAGGTTAAAGCGAGGCCCTGCGGCCCATACAGAGGGTCAGCACTTGTGTTGATGTAGGAGAGGAACGAGCCTGAGCTGTCAAACACCTGAGGAAAAAATTAAAACGGTCTCAAAATGTGCTTCTAAAGTTACTAGTTTCCTGGAGAACTTGTAAAGAGGAAGTGGGTGTTTAGAGAATGCATTACTTGTATTCTGCTGTTGCCCCAGTCTGCTACAATGATGTTGCTGTTAACATCAACAGCTACCCCTGTGGGGGCATTAAACTGTCCGTTTCCCTCTCCATGGGACCCGAATTTAAACAAAAACTCCCCATCTGCACTGTAAACCTGAGGAGATATAAATTTTAATCACCAATACTTAATAGAATATGATACATTGTCATTTTTCCCATCATTAAAAAGTTTTACTAATAAGAAATGAATAATAATAAAAAGTAAAAGGAACATCAGTAACTGAAATGTACTGGTTTTCTGTAAGGATGCATCCACACCACTAGGTGTCAGTCAAGTCAAACACGATTGCCAAGTAAAACAACTTAAAAGATTGCTAAATGCACCTTTTTCCATTAACCTGTTAAAATATGTGATGGTATGACCAAACAGATGACGGTCTTTTATTGTCGACCAGGTGAAAATTTGTAAGTATGACCTCAACATCACTCACCTTGACGGAGTGGTTATGAAAGTCTGTCACGACAATTTCATTTTTGTTGTTGACAGCAACAAAATGTGGACCTGCATGTGAGAAAACAAAAATGAGGGATAAGAGACATTCAGACACGATAAAGAGAAAGAGAGGAGAGCAGGATGTCATGTGATCAAGATCTCCTAACTGATCAGATAGATATTGTGATGCTCGACAGTTTGATTTCTGGACAACTTTTGATTAGATACACAAAGCACAGAATCATAGACTCATGAATTCAATTCAATAAGATACATCACCACATTCTGGGATGAGAATTCACTCAATACTTACTGAACCCAGGGCCAGATTTACTAAACTTTTGCTCCAGTGCAAACTTTGCACCACTTTTTTCTAAAAAAGGAATGGGAAAAACACAAACAAGGGTAAGCGGAGACAAATAAACAGCAGCGCAGAAGGGATTCACACGAATACAAAAAGTGCAAGAGCTACTTCAAAAACATGGAGCAGACCAGAAGAACAATGGAAGATGCATATCCCAAACCAATCCGCATGCACTTAACAAGGGTTAGGAAAAAGTTTACATGGTAAAATAAGCAGCAGAAGGGAAGTTTTTAATGAACTAAAAAAGCACGACTAATATGTATGCATCTATTAGACTATAGTCTCTCAAAAGTATGCATGCTAGGGGTGGGCGATATAACCAAAACCTTATATCACGATATGAGTGATTTTATTTCACGGTAACAAACAATTGCTTTAAATAAGTTCTATATGATAACAAAATTTTGATACCATAGAAATTTCATGATTCTTGTCACCAGTCAACACCACAAAAAAAATAATACTTGCCTAAATTAAAAGACAAAAACAAACTCAAGCTCACTGAAAATAAATAAACTGTCAGTGATTGAATAAGAATAAAAACTAATTACAAGCAATAGGACAAAAAAATTAAATAATTCACTGAATATTCTTCACTGTGTAAATTAAATAGGCTATATGTTTCTTCCATTAAAGTTACAAAAGTGATTTAGTCCAGAGCAGTGAGAGATTTTCTCTCTTTTGTTGTTTGATTAACATGAATGACAGACAGCAGGAATATTAGACTGCTGTCACTTTAAGAGCTGCCTGGATCCAATATACTGTCACACATGTTTCTTTCTCAGCTGTTTGCTTTCACCTACTGTGTTTACGAGGATACTTGCAAACACGGGCATTTTTGGCACATACAAGTGTGTGTATTTAACCGTTCAAGGCCTATAAAGTGGCAGAAATAACTCCGTTCCATACTCCCGTGCTCTATGAGCACCGTCTTCGCATGCACGCGCCTCTCCGACAGCGCTCACATATAGCGAAATTAGATCTCTTTTGTTGCTGATTGCATTTCAACCACAATTTTTTAAAAACACATGCAAACAACAAGTGTTCGTGTCCATGTAGCACAGCAACGTCACGCGAGCATGTAACCTCAATAGAGATGATAGTCCAAAATCTCTACCAGTTGACATATTTCTACTGGTTAATCATGTATACCGGTATATCGCCCATTCCGCATGCACTGGCTTTCATTATTTATCATACAGATAGATAATGCAACTGAAAATATGAGTTATGCTAAAGTAAAATGCAGGAACAGAACTGACACAAGTTTACATCCTTTCAGACACTGGAACTGAAGCCTGGGTAAATCTGGCCATATCTGTATAAAACAAAACCGCCTTCTGTGGCGTTTGTCTTCCCAGAATGGTTATTTGTTGTTGCTTTTGTAGTGAAATCAAGTTTTTTGAGGTTTATTGATGAATTGCAACATTTTAGGTTACAAGAAGAGATCCTGAGCTAGACAAATGAAGTATTAGGAAGATATGTTAGAGGACAAGCAGTCACAGCACACAACAGGGGGTGCTAACAACACTTCTGCGACTCTTTAGTGCGGAGATAGGTGAACCACCACAAACGCACGACATTGGCTTTATTATCATTGTGTTGCAGTTTCTGTCATTGTGTTCAGTTATCCCCCCCGTACCTGCAAATTGTCTGTCTGAAGTGCCTCTGGCTCCAAACTTGGTCACTAGTTTACCATTAGATTGAAAGATGAACACACAGCAAGCTTTATTATCCACTGCAATGATATGACCGTTCCTGTCCACAGCCACTCCTTTGGGTCCCATCAGACGGCCTGCACCGATCTTATTCTGCATAAGGCACAGACAAAAAGGGAGAGAGGACCTTATTAAATGGCTCTTAAAAATACTTTATTCAGATTAGTCGATCATGGCACGGAGTAAGTAAATGGAATCATTTAAATGATATAATGTCATATGTAGAGACATTCCATACAGAAGATTAAGGTCAATAAGATTTTAAAATATCTTTATTTATTTCCACATTCACTGATGTTCAAAAGTTTGGGGTTGGTCTCTATCTATTTATCTGTCTGTCTATCCAGCTATCTATCCATTAATTCATTCATTATGATTTATTTATTTAGTTTTTTTTAATGAAGTCTCTTGTGATAACCATTTATTTGTATCACAAACACAGTAAATTACAGTAAATAACAGCAATACTGTGAAATTTGCAATTTAAAATAAATGTTTTCTTATTAAATCTACTTTAAATGTAATTTATTCATGTGATTTAAAGTTGAATTTTCAGCATCATTACTCCAGTCTTCCGTGTCACATGATCCTTCAGAAATCATTCTAATCTGCTGATTTGATACTCAACTATTATCATACAACTATAATTCTTATATCAAACAGCTTTTGATGTTTAATATTTTGTGGAAAACATTTGTCCTCATTTTTTCCTCTTTGATAAACAGAAAGTAAAATAAATCAGCATTTATTTGAAATATAAATATTTTGTAACATTAGAAAAAAAGAAACTCAGAAAAGAGATCTTAATTATTCACAAACATCTTAATTATTCCAAACTTTTGAGCAGTAATGTATACACACATTTAAAGGTCCCATATTGTGCACCTTTCTGGAGTTTTATTTTAGGTGTTGATGTCCTTAAGAATATATATCTGCGGTATAAGTACCAAAAACCATCTCAATATATTTTTGCAGCTTTTTTCTCAGGAGCAGCCGATGAAAACAGATCGATTTGTCCTGTCTAATTAATATTCATGAGCCTCTCTTCTGATTGGCCTGTTGTTTTCTGAGTGACGCAAGGCCAGGCCAACCACAGGTAACTAGGGTCATGTACGGCCGATGTCATAATTACATCACAGCGCTAGCTGCAAAACAAAGGAGGCGGCCCATTCAAACCAGCACAGATTCGGCTACTCAAGGAGCTTAAAATATCATCTTGTGATGTTGGGTGCCAGAATCGACGTAATACAGCCTCAAATTAGAAATTTGATCATATACCTGCTGCCACTGCCAGACAAAAAAACGAGATAAAACGAGCGGAAACGATTGTCAAACATGATCGCTTTTGCAGACCACACTTCTCAAAGTTCAATAAAGTATTGTCTTTTGTTGTTATGGACGCGTCTGAAGATTTCTTGCATTTCACGACTATGCTGTGTATGAAATAATGTCTGTGTGCAAAACAACAAACTGACGATTTATAATCATTTGTAATTGTATATACAGTGTTATGATTTATTGTGGCTGGAATAATAATGTATCTAAATAGTTGCCTGCTGAAATTGAAATGTAACGTTATTTACATCATGACTAGATAGACGCGGTGAGTTTGTCTTTACTATACATATTACATTTACATTTATGCATTTAGCAGACGCTTTTATCCAAAGCGACTTACAGTGCATCCAGGTTATACATGTTTTGTATGTGTGTTCCCTGGGAATTGAACCCACAACCTTTTGCGCTGCTAACGCAATGCTCTACCACTGAGCCACAGGAACAGGAATATTAGACGTGATCCACCTCATAGTAACAATCCTGTCAGATCGTCCATCCTTTGAGTGAGAGTGTAACGTTACAGGTCGGCCGATCTGGTTTCATCTATAAAATGTAACATTTTCTACATGTTTCCGTGTTGTTGTTGCTCAGCAATGGCATGGATGCGATGCTGTCTGGGGGTTTGGCAAAAGGACGGTGGGCAGTGCTGAAGGCGGTGACTGAGTAGTTCTGACATCATATTTTTACGGAAGTCACAAGGGCTCGTGAAAAGGCACAGCTACTTTATGCAGGCTGTGTGCACTTTACTGTGGATTGACTGTTTTGAAACTTATATGGTAGTTACATAGTCCCTAGACCTCTGTTATCATGAAAAAAGCCAAGACATTTCAGTTTTGACAATATGGGATCTAAACATTACCTTGAATTTCCCATCAGGGGAAAAGATGCTGATCCATCTGTTATCATAATCAGCTACTATAATGTCTCCATTTGTGTCGACTGCCACTCCTGTTGGCCTCTGCAGTTGTCCTGGAGAACGACCCCTGACACCGAAGCGTGCTTTGAACTGCCCATCATTGGTAAAAACCTACATAAAAACAAACAAATCATCCAATTTTGCTCTAAATGCAATAAAACACTTTCTATATGTCTTTATTGATTCTAAGTAAAACACACCAGCTGATTACTTCCATATCCAGTAAAACGCTTTGGATAAAATGAAGCCTATAGTTATTATCATATTACCATGCATTGACTGACCTGTATACACTGGTTGTTGCTGTCTGCTACAATGACCTTCCCATTATTGGAAGCAGAGATGCCCTGTAGATTGGTGAACTCTCCCTTCTCCCGTCCACGAGAGCCTGAGGGGTCCGACAAAAGAAATTCACAACCATTCAAAATCAAAATAATACATGTAACACAATAATACATACAATTCGGTGTTTGCAAACAGTGATGACGTTTTTGTGGGTGGAGCCTATATGGTGGCAGAAAATGGGTTTTCAAGTAGCAGTCTGGAATAATAAAAAAAAGGTACATTTGAGTTCATATTTCAAAATGCTGACTATTTTCGCAATTCCAAAATTATATCTCAATTCTGATAAGGAAAAACAACTCGTCGTTCTCTCGTTTCTCCTCGGCTCAGAATCATGAGTTTGTTTCCTGACTTCTGGGTTTTTTTCTCAGAATTGGCAAACACTATTGTAGAGTTAAATCAAGTTATACGTCCAAACTAGGAGAAATAAACTTGTATTTGAGAGTAAAAAGTCAGAATTTTGAGATAAAATAGGTCAATGTTATGTAAAATGTTAATAGTAATATGTTTAAATAGTTTTTCATGCTGTAACTGCACACGCGCAGCTGCAAGTGATGTCTACTCCAAAATCCAAATGGGTCTATATCACAACAATTTATAATCAAACGTATTGTGCAAACCAGGGTGATCATCCACACCAAAGTTTCTTACCTACTCTATAAATGAGCTCATCTTCAATAGGGTTTTCCTTCTTTTTGGTAGTGCTGTACATGCTGGAGGGTCTCCGTACAGCTTTCTGCCTGATGTGTCCTCCTGTTCCGCTGGGAGATTTTACCCTCCTCTTCACATCATCCGGAGACTGGGGCACGTCCGACAGCTTTATCGCCCGCAGTCTGAACGGGCTGCCCCGCACAGGCTGTCCGTACAGCATCAGAGAGAACGAGTACTCCCCTTCGCTCTTAAGCGTGTACCCTACCTCATACGTTCCATTTTTATTGTCCACTGCCTCCACGTCCGTCGCCCGCACTCCATCCTGCCCCGTTATCTCAGCTCGGAGGACCGCGTTACCGGTCCGCACAAGCTCACTGTCCTTATCCTTAGTGGTAACAGTTACAGTCACGTGCTGACCGACCAGCGCATGTCTGAGGCCTTCTCCTGTGGCCACGCTGGTGTGTCCCACGGCTCCCGTCGTCAGCAGCACGCCCAGGTTCTGGATGGAGCGTCGCAAGCCTTCTGTCTCTATCTGGCAGTCCAAGTGGGCGTTCTCGTGTGGCCGTTCAGGGAAGTCGTGACAGGCGAGGGCGCTCACACGCTCGCTCATCTGCTTTTGGACCAGCAGGACTTCGGTGGCGCTGCCATGGTTCAGGGCCTGCTCAGTGAAGCTGCAGCTGCTCTGGATGTGCTCTTTTCCCTGCAGTAGGGACGATAACTGCGTCTGAAGCACCTGCAGAGGACACAGCAGAAAGGACCGTTAGAGAGATAGGAGAGTACAAACTGTTAAACCTATCAAGAGATTTCTGACCTTCTGCTTGGTGCTACAAATGTTCTCCAGATCGGTGATGAGTGCAGCTTTGCGTTGGTGCAAGGCCCTCTCGAGCTCCTCAAATGTCATGTTGATCTCATTGACGGCTTCGTTCTTCCTCTCTATCAGCTGTTGAGAGATTTCATTCACCAGCTCAATGGCAGCTGTTAGCTGGGGCAGCCTGACCGAATAAAAACAAAAATCTCAGGTAGAATACATTTTAGAAGAGAAATTATGGAAAAGAACTAAACAGTCTGCAATATTATTCACAATAATGATTTAAAACAGCATTTTATTCTGTGTAGCCACTTCAATGATACTTAGTAATTATCACATATTATTTTATATTTAAGTTTTTAATATACTATTGTAATTCTTTTTTTTAATATCTAAACTATTTTTATAAATACTTATTTATATGTATATACAAAACATACAAATGATATAAAACTTAAATAACTAACATTTTGTTCCATACTTATTAGTAAAATAAGACTTAATTATCATATATTATAGTTAATATAATATTTTAATCAGAATGGTTTCATGCTTTCTAATATTATATATATATATATACACACACAATTTTTTATAAATACATATTTAAATTATACACACATATATATATATATATATACATAAATTATATAAAACCAATACAATAACATTTTGTTCTATATTTAGTCACTAGTATAATTAGACTTATTTATTATAATACACTATTCTATCATTAAAATATAATCTTTAGTTGTATTAATATCAAAATATTTTACAACAAGCACACACACAATATATTATCATCATTATTAATATTATTACTAACATTAGTGATGTTATTTAATGATACAATTTAAAACAAAATACACACATCACACACACAAACATTTATTTCGTTATTTATAATATGTCTACATATAAAATTATATATGTATGTAATATGCATGTAGTGTGTTAGTATTAATATAATTATTATTAATAAAGGGATGAACTGTATATGACATCTGACTGTTAAGTATGTATGACATGTACCGGTTGTGTATAGCATCCAGCTGGTTCTTTAGCGCTGCTTTGTGCTGTTCTAGAACATCCCGCAATGGAACGGTCACATGCTCCCTGTGTTCCCCCTCCGTGCAGTCCAAGCACATGGCCGTCTCACACGACCCGCAGTAAAACTCCATCACCTGCAGGGGCACCAGTGAGCAACCCATTCATTCAGCATCCTAATGATTTATCAAAGGCCGCTAATGAACGCTAACAGGCCTGAACAGCATTAACACACATGTATTATGACTTTGAAGGCACATAAAAGAAAGAAGCTGGCAGCTTTCAGGTGTTACAGAGGAATGAGAAAGAATAATGAGGAGAAAGCGACACCGGAGCCTCTGCCAATTAAAAATTGGCTCAAATGTAGACAAAATGAGAGGTGGTAAAGGAATTCCCTTTCACTTGTAGCTGTACAGGCAAATCTACATTCTGGCTGCAATTTTACCAACAACTCTTTTGATGTTTTTTCCTTCATATTCCCACCAAATGTTGCCAAATTTGGTTTCAACAACAGATGGTAAGAGGATTACCTTGCCCTCGTGATTGGGGCAGGAGAGCGGTTTCCCAGCGGCTGCTGCGCTGACAGACTCCAACACGCTGCAGGCCTCTGGCCGAGAACATTCTGGGTCTCTCTGCAGCACCTCCATGAGGTTTGTGATGAAGAAGTTGTTCTGTAGTGCCGCCACACCTTTCTCGGGCAAGATGGAGGTCTGTCTGCACACTGGGCAGGACATCGTCAAGGACTGAGGAGGAATGTAGTTCTGTAGGCACCTGTGAGATAGAAAGACATGATTAAAAACCTCAAACAAAAGCGACCAGCCACTATTATCGGTCGATATTTATCTTAAAGGGATTCAAAATAAATAAATAAAAATAAATGATGAAGATGTACTCGTATTGTTCCAAACCCTTCTGTGGAACACAAAAGGAAACCTTTTGAGGAATGTTCACACTACTAACAGTAGACGGAGACTAAGGTTGTCAAGCTCCAAAAAGGACTAATAAGTGCCATAAACCATCATAAAAGTAAACCATATGACTCCTGCATTATATTTCAAATCTTCTAAAGTCATAGAATAGCTTTGTGTGAGGAAACAAAAGAAACTTAAGTAACCATTCACAATCATTTTCTGGAAAGGGGCAGCTTGAATATTCTGCTATAAATAACTTTTTTGTTGTTGTTCCTCAGAAGAAAGAAAGTCATACAGGTTTTGAAAGATGAGAGGGTGAGTAAATGACGACAGAATTTCCATTTTTGGGTGGATTATCCCTTTAAGCAGGAATAGGCCAAAGTGTGTGTGTATATATATATATATACACACACACACACATTTCACCTTAAAATATAATAGTATCCTAGAAAAAAACAAAACAAACATTAGCAACTGTTAACATTTGCCATCACAGGAATGCATTACATTTTTACATATATTAAAACAGAAAAGTTATTTTAAATTGTAATAATATTTCACACCATATTACTGTTTTAACTGTATTGGTTTGATCCAATGAATGCAGCCTCTGCGTGAATGCTTTCAAAAACATCTGAAAATTTTACTGACCTCCAACATTTGAACAGTAGCGCATCTCTCATATTTCATAAGTGATGTACTCTTGTGTGAAGGAGTGAGAACGAGAGGACTAGGAGGGCAAGTGTAGCTGAAATTTCAGTCACAACATGAACAATCACAGTGGAAACACTCCACTGACAGACAACCCCACCGAAAGCACAAACCACCCAAAGAGACACAAAGACGACACAGAGAGTCTCACTGCACACTGATGCAGAAGAAAATGTTTGTGGTTGAGACAGAACATCCATGCCAAGGAATATCAGCAGTAAGTAAACATATGCCATCCTATCAAAGGGTCACCAACTGATCAATGCTTCAATCATTAGGCATGTTATTAAAACTGTGACAAGTAATTTTGATATGCTCAGGCTGGAGCTATAGCCTAGCGGCAAGCAGCAACACACTAAAGCCATGATGCCCATGTGCAAAATTTGAGTTCAATTGTGCCCCTCATAATTACCCAATCTCCCCCCGTAATTTTGTGTTCTCTCTCTACTTATAGCCACACCACAAAAACATCATATTCATCGTAGTATGACATAATAATATAACTTGTTTCTTAATCATTTTTTGGTGCCGATTCCAAAAATAGGGCCTGTTTTGCTCTAGTCACACTATCTCACAAAATATGACGTTTGTAAGATGAACAAGTCTTGTATTATCCTTTAATCACCAGAAAACCTGCCACAAGACATGGCATGATGTTCCTATATGCCTCTGACCTAGGTTACATTTATTTGTTAAATTCTTATTTTCACTTGTTTGAATGATTCTAAAAACATTGTGTAAATTTGGATTAAGCATAAAATATTCTCGAAGCACTTGCATAAGTTAATTAAGACCAAAACGTTTGACTTCTGATGGCTTTTGTTAATTTGATAAGTGCATTATAGCTGATTTATACAGTTGAAGTCAAACGTTTACATACACCTTGCAGAACCTGCAAAATGTTAATTATTTTACCAAAAGCCGGGGGTGAAAACTTTTGAACAGAATGAAGATGTGGACATTTTCTAATTTGCCTAAATATCTTTTTTTTTTTTTTTTTTGGTACTGCCCTTCAGAAGCTACAGAAAATATTTACATGTTTCCCAGAAGACAAAATAAGTCAAATGTACCCTGATATTCAAATTCAAAAAGTTTTCACCCCCTGGGTTTTGATGCATATTTTTTCCTTCAGGTGCATCAGTGAGTGTTTGAACCTTCTGTAATGGTTGCAAACAAGTCCTTCAGTTGTCCTCAATGTGAAAAGATTGATCTCAAAATCATAGTCTTTTTTGGAAATGGTTCAAATACACAAAAAAGCTAGAAAACCAAAGAATTTGTGGGAGCTGAAGGATTTTTCAGAAGAACAGCAGACAGTTTTACTGTTCAGGACAAACAAGGGACTCACAAACAACTATCACTCAACAAAAAAACACAGCTGTGGACCATTCAGCCGTGGCCTAATAGATGGCAGCCGTGGCCAAACGGGGCAGCCGTGGCCTAATGGATAGAGCGTTGGGCTTGTAACCCGGGTTGTGGGTTCAAATCTCTGCTCCGGCAGGAATTGTCCACAACTGAGGTGAGACCCTTGAGCAAGGCACCGAACCCCAAACTGCTCCCTGGGCACCGTAGCGTCGGCTGCCCACTGCTCCAAGTGTGTGTGCACTTGGATGGGTTAAATGCAGAGAACACATTTCACTGCTGGTTACACTCCATATAATTGTGTATGTGACAAATACAAAATTCTTCTTCATTCAGGTAACAACAGTATTAAGAATCAATTGTATGTAAACTTCTGAACAGGGTCATTTTTATGTGAAATATCTTATTCAGGTCAGTACTAAATAAACAATAGCATGCATTTTGTATGATCCTTCTTATTATGTAAAATAATTAACATTTAGCAGATTCTGCAAGGTGGTATGTAAACTTTTGACTTCAACTCTACATGTAATTTGAAAAATCCTCATTCTTATTTTGTGAGAAAAAAAAAACTTTACACGATGGAAAGTTTTTGTTGATATTTTTTTACTCAGCATCGTCAAATTAGGAATTACCAGAAATTAAATGTCTAGAATTATTTTTATAGATAAGAGGCATTAATTATGGCAACAAACACAGACCTTTCGCAGAAGGTGTGCAGGCAGGGCAGGACTTTGGGGTTGTGGTAGTGGTCCAAACAGATACTGCACACCAAGAACTGCTTGTCTATCTGGCGGACCACTGGACTTGTGCGGCCGGTCTCAAACTTCGCCATGGTGACAGACATCCACAGAGGGGGCCTGCGGCCAGGACACACCTTAACCTGAAATAAAGAAGATGCCATGTTACTGAAAAAACCCACAATGCTTCATCATTTTAACTTTGAAATGATGGAAAAGCTCATAGTATGGCATGAGAAGACAACCTCCAATATGAAGAGGAACACATGAGAGTGAGACGACAGTTAACGCCTGCTGAGCTGCTACCAAACCAGTAACTTTAATACAGGATAATAACTCGGATTCTGCAGGCCAAAGAACACGCTGTTTTTCATCAGAAGAGAGGAGCATGGAAAATTGGATTATGTAGTGGAGGCAAATAGATACTGTCAATTTTCATGCCACTTTTCCAGATGAGACAACAGCGGGCAGACAGATAAGTACTGATACAAGGACATGAACTAATGCAGCGGCCATTACTAGCTTCTGACGGTGGTGGTACATGCTGTGCCAATTTTTACTTTAGTTGTCCTCTAGGTGAAGAGATATGAGACTGAGGTAAAACTAATAATTCGGGATTAATTCTATTTCAGGATGTTAAAGAAAAGTGTCTAACATAGAACATAGTCCTTTCAAAGGACTAAAAATAAAACATTTATTAATGTAAAAATAAATATACAAATAAAACAAACATTTTCAATCTTTCAATTACATTTTGCTGCACACAGTATATTGTGAAACATAACAACAAATGTATTTGGAAGCAAAATCATTATGATCCACTGACACAGCATGTATCAACATATCTGACACACTTTACCCCACAGCTACCATTTTTTATGAAAAAAGCATATCGGCGTGGCGCAGCTGACACAGAGCAGAACATACGCTGTTTGCGTTCAGTGGATACTCTCCAAAATGGGGCTAGGGTGATGGCGAAGGAGACAAATTGTTGAATAAAGTCGTTTTTTTTTTCGTACAAAAAGTATTTTCGTAGCTTCGTAAAATTACGGTTAAACCCCTGATGTCACATGGATTATTTTACCGATCTCCTTGCTACGTTTCTGGATGTTGATCGTGTTAATTACATTGCTGTCTATGGGAGGCATCAAAAATATGTGTTCCGAAGACTAACAAAGCTTTTACGGGTTTGGAACAACATGGGGTAGGATGGGCATATGGGCTTAAAAATATATCACGATATTTCTGGCATTTATTGCGATAACGATATCAATGACGATAATTCAGGGAATCCGTTTCTTTAGAGAAAAGTATTATCTTTTCTGTTTTTACTCCAAATAGGGTGTTGTGAGCATTACTGAGACACATGTATGCAATGACTGTTTAATTCATACTGGACGCCGAGGGCGCCCTTGCGCAGAAATTTCACAAATCCATAGCAGAAGAAATACTACTGAAGACGCTCCATGAAGGTAACCAGTTATCGCTGAATAAAACGCACACGAAGATAAGATAAATTTTTAACTGATGAAACTTGAAGACAATAAACATACGTTGCACAAAATATATAGTTTGTCTGTGTTCTTCAGTCTTGGGGTTTTTTAAAAGGAAAGTATATTTATAATGCAATGCTAATCGACATAATCTTTATCACTGATATAATACTATCATTCTGTAATATGAAACCACGTCTGGTCACAAATGAAGTATTTCAAACACTCGACTATATTATTGTTAATTTGGAGGAAAAGAATGTCAATAAATGATATCTTTATTGGACAACAGGTTTGTAAACAGGCCAATACACATGCAAACCTGTATCGCACACATACTGTACTACATTTATTCAGACTGATTTTTTGTGCACTGTACAGCTATAACCAAACCAGTAACAGATTTTAAAAAGCTCGAGCTCATCATTTAGTGATAAGTCATCAGTTTCACGTCTGCCTTCCGCGATGTCGCTCCGCACTGTCGCACACAGAAATATGTCAACAACTAGACTTTATCGTTATTATCGCGGGAAGACTAATTCTTATCGTGGGGAGAATTTTTACCGGTATATCGCAAACGATAAGATATCGCCCATCCCTACATGGGGGTAAGTGATTAATGACAAAATCTAATTTTTGGAGTGAGTAACCCATTAAAACCAAATCATAATCAAATAAAATCACTTTTATTGTCTCATCACCACAGCACGTGTGCTTTGGTGAGTTAAATACTTGAGAGCGTGCTCCAGACAGTGCAGAAACAATTTACATATAGACAATAGTACATACTTTTTCGAGAAAGACAATGTGCAGAATACACATACATATACTATTAAACATTCTTACAATTATCAATACACGTTATGCACCGTATGTACACATTTACACACATACACACAATAGTATGCGAAAAAAAGTTGCAACAGATTATTCATAGGCCGGATACGCAATGTCATGAATGTACGTTGCATGGTATCCAGTGGTAGCAGATAGATTGTTCTGTTAGTTGTTGTGTTAGTGCAGTGTGTGCGTGAGTCTAAGTGCAGTGCATATAGTAAAGTGTGCTGTGCTGTATTAGTTTTTTTCTGTTCATTAGCCTGATAGCCTGAGTGAAAAAGCTATCCCTCAGTCGGCTAGTGCGGGATCGGATGCTGCGGAGACGTCTCCCTGAGGGCAACAGAGAGAGCAGTCTGTGGGACGGGTGGCTGGAGTCCTTGATGATCCTCTGGGCTTTCCATGTACACCGCCTGGTGCAGATGTCCTGGAGGAGGGAAGCTCACCTTCAACAATGTGGCGGGCAGTTCGCACGACCCTTTGCAGAGCTTTGCGGTTGCCAGCGGTGCTGTTTCCAAACCAGGCGGTGATGCAGCCGGTCAGGATGCTCTCCACGGTGCAGGTGTAGAAGGATCTGAGAAGCTGGGGCTCATTCCAAACTTCCTCAGCCGTCTCAGGAAGAAGAGGCGCTATGTGCCTTCTTCAGCACTGCATCTGTGTGAGCAGACCATGTGAGATCCTCGTGATGTGAACGCAGAGGAACTTAAAGCTGTTTACCCGCTCCACAGGTGTCTTGTCGATGGTGATGGGTGTGTGTACTCTGCTCTGTCTCCTGAAATCCACCACCAGCTCCTCGTCGATGTTGAGTGAGAGGTGGTTCTCCTGACACCATTTAGTCAGGGTACTCACCTCCTCTCTGTAGGCCATCTCATCGTTGTCGGTGATCAGGCCTATCACCGTTGTGTCATCGGCAAATTTGACGATGACGTTAGAGCTGTGTGTGGCTGTATTTTTAGCTGGTGAAAATATGTGTTTTAATAATTTGGGCCACCACTGTATTAACATTGCATTGCTATTGGCTTAAAAAATAAGAAAAGATGTGGGATCTAAAATCATGCACAATTTACTAGTTTAAGGGGGTGACACATCTTACCCCACTCTCCCCTACAAGTGAGATAAAACGGAAACATATAGTAAGGCCTTTAATTCAGGAAAGAATAGTTTGCACGCCAGTGTTTCATTATCACTCATTCAGTCTCTCACATGTTTTGACAGCGATTGTCTTGTTCTCAGTTTACTCTTAGTCTTAGTGCCTCTGGTCCCAGTACTGCTCTGATAATTCTGCAGGACTGGCATGTGCTCTCATGGACGTATGAGTGATGGTAATGTGAGAGCTTTAAACACCAGTTCCCTTTGCCCACTCTATGTAATCCTCATCCCCCAAACCCCCTTTCCCTCTCTGATTTGATGTGTTGATGTATGCGGGCTATATTTAGACACATGTTTCAGTGGGGTAGGCTTAATAAGGGTCACGTCCAGCAGCGAATGGCTGAGATTCTTGTGGCACAACACAGAAAGAGGAGCCAGCGCAGGTATCTGGGCTGACGGGGATCAAAAATACACTGACACACAGAATTCATGATCATGTGACTAAACATGTTGCAAAACATTTAGAAATTAACTTTACTAATCTGAAATAAGAAACACATATGGAAATAAGAACAGAACCTTTCCTGCAGTCAATGACTTATAACAGTGTCCATAAAAAAATGTATTAAGTCTGCATGCATGCGAGAGTACACACCTTGATCATTATAATTAGAGATCGACCGATATATCGGTTTACCGATATTTTAGCATTTTACCAAAAAAAAAAGAGCTTTTTTTATCACATACACAATTATACAGAGTATAACCAGCAGTGAAATGTGTTCTCTGTATTTGACCCATCCAAGTGCACACACACTTGGAGCAGTGGGCACTGTTCACTCAGCGGTTGATGCCCAGGAGAAGCGCCAGCACGGCCACCGCATGTAACTTAACAAGATTCACTTGTTTGAAACACGCTAAACTATATTAACATTTACTATAGAACCGTTATTTCGCCAATAAACATCTAAATAAATACATCTCTATCTAAATTAATTTTATTTTCTCTATAGTTCTGTGTAAATGCATAGATAAAAACTGCGCTGTCAGCATTTTTTTATAATTTAGAATGACAAAAAAACATTTTAATAATTCTGATAAACATGCCAGTTAAGAAATGCAATAAAATACGATGTTTTGTTTGTTATAGCTTATTTCAATATTCCAGGAATATTATCAGTGAATTAACCATTATCCAGTGAATTATTCTCCACTCTTTAGTCTATTAAACAGCTTATAAAACCTACTAAAACTGTAGTTTAAAATGAAGTTGATATGACTTCTGTCCTTTATTTTCTCCATTTGAAACATTCGACATTATTTTGCTTATTGTTAATATCAGTGTTACTGATGATGCTTTTTATAAATAAAATGTTTTTATTGTTGTAATTTTAAGATAAAATTTTACATGAAAATGTAAATTTTCAACAGTTTTTTGTTGTTGTTAAGATGACTGAAAGAAGGAAAAACCAAAGCGAAGAATCTTCACTCTGTTATATATTTACTTTATAACAGTAAATAAATATTGGTTCTGCATATCGGTTATTGGGTACATAAACGTACAAATTATCGGTATCGGTAATATTGCCCACCCCTACTTTAAACTAGGGCTGCCACTAACGACTATTTTTATTTCGATTAATCTATTGACTAATTTATCAATTAATCTAAACAATTAATTTCCTACCAAAAAAATCTACAATTTTACTTAAGAATATTTTATTAAACTATGTTATTAAACCAAATTAAATCCAAATTTCTATGAAATCCTTTTTTAAAGCAAAAGTAAAGTGCAACAAAGCGCAAGAAGCAAGTGTCCAAATCACTGAAATCAAAGTTCAGTATTATAGTGTAAGAATGACAACATATCCACGTGTTCTAGTCTAATAATACAATTATAACCAAAAAACACCTTTTAAAGGAGTATTTACCAGAAATATTATTTACCAGAATTTATTTAGGCAAAATATATATATATTATTTTTATATATATAATTAATTAATTGGAGATGCTTTTTATAAAAATTTTATGGAACCATTAAAATGGGATCCAGAAAGAATATAATGTAAAACATAATTTGATACAGATAAAACTAAAACTCAATTAAATAGACAGGCTTTTTGATTTAATACAATTTTTATTTAAACATTAAAACAGAGTATAGACAAATAAAAAAAAAATTGGAAATAAAACGGATTTCATATGGCCCTATAATTATAAAATTTTTTTGTGGTAATAAATATAGATGCAAGTTAACAATAGCTTTTAAAATGACTTAAATACATATAAAATAGCAATGATGCAATAATAATTAGTTCAAATAAAGTATCAAAAGCAATAAATCATATGTATTTATTGAACAAAACTGTTCAAATACATAATGCATAATAAACAATAGAGCTAATGTAAATTACGCATTACAACAAAGGCCTGCAGAGGGCACCAACGGTCTGATAATTATTTCTACACATTACTGCGCGATCTAATCCTTGTTTAATATTGACCAAGCACCGTTTGATTCAAATGTCCACTTAATATTTGGCCATTTCTTTAGGACAGAAATGCTATAGCCGCTGTAATTAAATGAATATGTGGACATCAAAACGTGTAAACTCAGAGTGAAGGGTTGAGCTTTTATTTTGAAACCGCGATGTATTCTCCTGTGTTTGCTTAGGTTTATAAATGATTTACCTTACAAATCTGATGAAATGGCGCATGTTGCGTTCCCAGATGAACGTTATAATAAACCCAAACTCACAACAACATGCAGAGATGGAGTTTGAGACGCTCCACATGTAACTGATAAGTTTCTGTGGAACTACTGTGAAAGGAGCCGCTGTGTGAGCACGCACTTAACCTACACGCATCTAAACAATTAAAGCGCATATACACTGTATTAGAACTGCATCGCATATAATTATTTAATTAAATCGCGACAGCCCTACTTTAAACACTTATTGTCTTATTAATAATGCATCACTGTATAAAGGTCTGCTTTTATTTATGTACAATCACAATGAAAACTAAAAATAAAACCAATAGAATGTTGCTTTCTGGCATTTGAGTTTCCTTTGTGTGAACAAATTAAGCGTGTCACAAAAATGAATTGAAACTCGTCAAATATAGACTGTTACGTGTTGCACTACATATTTATATATATATATAAATAAACAAAACAATGTAATAATATTTAGTAAATTCACATCTAGGTGGGAAAAATAGTAATTTGTACTACTGTCTGTTCAAAATAAATGAAAAGAAAGCGAGCATAGTAGATTTGTTTTTTTCCCTGTTGTACCGAAATCATATCGAACCGAGACCCCCGAAACGAGGTACACACCGAACCGTGACATCTGTGTACCATGCCACCCCTAATATATATATATATAGTATTAATTTTTATACTAGTTTTAGTTATTTAGTACATCAATTTAAACTAAATGAAAATGACAAGTGTTTGCCTCAGTTGATTGAATTTTAAACATTTGTATTAATATTTTATTTTCTTTCATTTCAAATTATTTTATTTCAAGCAAGGAAACTGTTTATGGTTTATTGTTAACTATAATCCTCCTGTATGTATGTGTATGTGTGTAGATATTTATTTAAAAAGTGTATTCAAGTAATTGTATGTATAACCTGCATAATGTATATATTTGAATGATTTAACAGATAATGAACAAAAATTTAGTGTTCTGTCATTTGCCCACGTGCATGTAAACCCACACATGATTTGCTCTAAACAATGACGAAAATTCACCTGTTCCACTAACACGAGATCTGCAAGAACTTCTGGGTCAGGCCAGCGGTCAGCAACCTGACCCAGATACAGCCACAATTGAGAAACCAAACACTGTGTCATTGTTTGAAAAAAAGAAGTCAGCAACAATCAGCAATTGTATCATGCAGCCTCTTACAAATTATCTCAAAGTCCAATCCCACACGTCGCTGTGCGCATGGCACGTGTATACACCTTTCAAACACACTCAACGCCCAACGAACTGCTGACATCCATCCGCCTTCCATGAGATGCCAAACAGTTTTCCAGAACTAGAGCTTATCATCTCAAAAAATGACATTTCACCCATAAACAACCTCAAAACATATATTCAAACTGCTCTTCCACGTGAGGGTCTCCTGAAACCCTGATAAAATCAGACGTGAACATGATACAACCCAAAGTATAAAACCGTTTCTAAACCTCAGACGAACACTGACCAGCTGCTTTCAGGCAGGAAACCAGACACAGAGACAAAAGCATTCTTCTCTTTCATTGCTACAGCTATTCACTGCTCCAGTGAGCACACACAAACACAAAGATGACTGTTCACGTGCACACACCAAGACTCAAACACACTTTAGGGTTAAACACACTTACACTCAAAAGCAGAGTGGACGCTTCTCAGGCAGGTTCCATTGTTGATTTCTGAGACTTCAGCAGGGTCTGGTTGCTCAATATCACAACAGATCTCCTTCCCTCTTTCTCTAGCCCCCCTCCCCAGATGAACGTAGTCGCTCGTCGTCCTCACGCCTAGGCTAGTGCACTCTCGGTGCCCGAGAAACAGCGTTGATGTCACAAAGGGGCGGCTAGACTAAAGCCAAACCACGTCTACCGCGCTACGCCATTGGCTGAGGCTGAATGCACAGCTTTTGCTCCTCCCACAAGCTCTGTTGTGATTGGCCGTTCAGTGTTATCTTCCTAAAGGCATGGATTGCCTCAGAGAGAAACAATTCCTACTCACAGATTGGATTGGGTGGGAAAGGGAGAGGATTTGAGTTGAATGCCAGCCTTTTAGTTGCAAGCACTTTAGTGTGAGTGAAAGCTTATGACGAATAATGATCATATAAAAAGACTAGTTTGGTTTAAACAACATCTCAAGTTCAAAGTGTTCAGTTCCCTGTGCGCCTGCTTGGGGGGGGGGGGCTTCTATGTGGATAAAGCTGCTACTTTAAGTGAGCGAATCATTTCGAGTCAAAAAAGTGTGGGATGTTTCATTACTGCAAGATTATTTACAGTATGTTCCCTTTGTTGTTCAACTATTTCAACATGACAAAATCATCAAAATGAATGATAATCTTGGTTTAGCTCAGGACATTGCCCTACTTGCATGTGCTTGCTTGTGAACTGACTGACATATAAAGTCTTAAAACAATTGCTTGGTATGATGGTTATATAAGAGATGATGCCATTACATCTGGGTGGAGTGACTCCAGATTGCAGGATTATGAATTTCAATAGCTCTGATTCATGAGAGAGAAAAAAAAATAATAACCAATAAATACAATTTACAAAAATAATAATAATAATAAAAAAAAACATTTGTATGCATGTATCAAAATAAAGGCCTATACTTCCACTTCCACAAACATATACGTTTGCATATTTATGAATGTAATTATTTGTTTAAAAAGATATGTTAAAATACATTGTGAGTGAATGACATATTTAATCCATCAGCAAAGTGTCTGGAGATTAAATGAAGAACATCAACTGTCATTAATCTGAAGGGATTGACTGTCTGATTTCTCCCACGGTGGTTAGTTTTCAGATAATACCCACACCCCTGACTGACGCCACTGCTCCAAACTTGTACCAATACAGCAGGCACAACAGAAGCTGTACTTTTTAATCATGGCATTTTTGGAACACAGGCTGTAACTTGTGTTAATGGGAAATTAAAGACCTGTCTGTGATCTTTCTAACAGAGTAGCTTTGTGGTTGATGATCTGGGCTGACATGATAAATATTGCTTCTAGGCACCCAGAACTTACTGACCCTAAAAAAGTGGGAATTTTGTTCAACCAGATCATCAGAAACAGCCAATTAAAATCTGAAATGCATTTCCACTGCAATTACCAAGCAGGGTAATATCATCTGTCAGGGTTTTGCACTATCCAGTAGATCAGTAACTGGCTGTGCTTACTCAAAAAGCAAGGAACTATGGGATACATTCATGCAATGCCAATCATTTCAGTTAAATTCCATCAAAATCAGTCATTCCAGTTAATTGGAGAGATTAATATACAAATATTATCTTCACATAATTTCCACATATCATTCGTGTGATAGCCAGACATATGGAGCACTCCCACACAACACAAACAGTGAAGCGTAATTAAAGTTTCCTGATGATTGCATGAATTAATCTTTACTTAAAGTGCAATAAGATGCTACATCTAGTCCACTCGGCTCAGATGGAGCCCTCAGGCACCGTCCTGCTACTGTGTCCTGTTATGTAATACAGCATGTCACTGCAATTGCAGAGAGGGAGAGGTAATCATGCCACAGGAAACATGACTCAACAGAATGCTGTCAGGATACCGCAGGGCAGAGAGAGAGAGTGAGATTCGACAGAAAGAGAAAGATCTGGCTCTACCTAGGCTACAGTCTTGTAGTGGTCATTACACAGATTTGGGAGTTTAGAGCTCCACTGTTTTAATTCTTACATTCACAAGCTGGTGTCACCCTAGATTAATTTATTTTGCTTAGTGGTTTCTCATTTATAGCAAAGGCTATAAAATACAGACACATGCAGTTGTATTACGCTAGTTATGCTCAGTTTTCTCTTAGACGTTTCTTCTCAGAGCTATCAAAATGTATATGCAATTCACAGCACAGACAGTTTGGTTTAAGGACAACTTTATGGTTTTTCTTCAAACACTAGCAAGTGCCCCTTGCTCTATTTGATTTATTTAGATAAAGTGATGGCCAAAATAGTTAGAACACCTGATAGATCTGAAATTATTGACCTTTTGTTGCCTCCAAAATATTTAATTTAATAATGTTCAGGAAACATACAGATGGTTGCTCTGAGCAAATATTAGATGAAGTGAGTCGTGCTGTTTTTATCCACTTTTAACTTTAATATATGTCCACCTTTTGCAGTGTCTTATAGTGTCAATATATTTCCTGAGAACTTCAACACTATGATGTTATCCCACGCCTTCTACAACTAAACTCAAGGAATGGACTTTGAGGGGACCAGTCCAACGTGATCATGAATGAACCGAGGGGGGCCCCGCTCCCTACCTCGCACCGGGCCACGCTTCAGTTAGGGACGGCCCTGGTGATCTTTATAGTTAATTCAATAAAATCTTTTAACTATTGCTTTAATTGGACCTGGTCCTGAAAGTAGACCATGAATAGCTCATTTGCATGTCCTAATCATTTCTTGCTATCTCTCTCTCTCTCTTCTCTCTCTCTCTCTCGCTCTCTGTACTGTGGGAATATTTCTGGAGGGAATGCATGCATAGCTGGGTACATGAGATGGGTCAGAAATAATCTGATCCTTCAAATAACTTTTGTTTTGTTTTGAGTGCGTGTGTTTTCAGAGGAGATAAGAACACTTACTGCCCTAAGCATATAAACAATACCAACAAACAGGTCAAAGACTTCACCGTTTAATAAAGAACTTGCCATATGTAAAGTGGAGAGTTTTAACAAAGCTAATGATGTGCTTTTCGCAGATGGGTGTGAGTCACCCTGCGGATCAACCTCTGGCGTTTCAGTGGAAAAACTCACTTATACAGTATGTTTATCAGTTTAGGAGTATAAATTATGCAAAAGTGTCCTCATTCTGTGGTTCGGGAATGAACAAGTGTTCTCTGAATAGTGAGTAGAGGATCAGCCCCTGATAATTCAGAGGGGTTGCGGTTCTGGAGGGCTCTGACGCATCCACCAAAAAAATAAAAAATAAATTAAATCAGAGCAAACACAGAATAATAAAGCACTGCCAAGGGCATTACAAGATGCATTCATTTAATATGCTGAAAATGTTAAATATTTTAAATATTAAATATCTACTTTTCTCAAAATGTAACATGCTGAGACAAATTTAAAGTTTAAATAAGCAAATTAAAGTTTGTATTCCTGAGGAGTGTGGCTGTGGGGCTTTCAAAAAGCACGGTACATCAATTTCTCCTCAAAATATTGGATGAGAAAAAAAATGTAATACAAAAATAAAACAATGCAAATATTACAAAAACATTAAAAAGTGTAGAAATCACACATTTTTCGAAAGAAACGTTGTCCAACAGAGACACCAGCAAGTAAAGTTACAGCTGGAGTCTACGACTCTCTCACCTCCCCAGAGCCCATTGAGTTTTAACAGCGTGCATTGATCATGACTGGATATTTGATATGAAATACTGTGACCAGAATTTACAGAGCTCTGATGACTGATGATCCAAAAAAGTTGTAAAATGTTAATTACTAAAAAGAATTCCAATTTCCTCCAATTTCAGTGACAACATGTATCCTAGGCCATAGTCGAATATTTAATACCAATATTTTAATATATAAACCAATCGAAAAAAAGCTATTTAGAAAATATTATTACAGAACTCTCATTTAGGACTGGCTTCATTTTTGCAGTAGCACAAATCCAACCGATTCTCAATGGGTAGGTGCTGCACCCCTTTTTCCCATTGAATAATATACAGTAGTTTAAGTTGGAAATACATCACATTATGCAAATAAATTCTGTTAAAAATGTGATGTGTTTCATGTTCAGTTGATTTAATTTAGTATGCCTTTTTTTAGTATGCCTTTACTCAAGCTGTAAAGCATGGCACTACCAATGCCAAGGTAATAAGTTTCCGAGGGAATGCATAATCTAATGAAATGTTTTGAACGCTTAAAAGCATGTATGCCAAATCCATAAATGCAGTGAATTAGCAAAGCAGTTGTGCTACCAAATTGTATTCAACAGGAACATTACATTTGATCGTTATTTTCAACAACTCGCCATCATATTCCTGCTGTGTGTGGCAGCATTTTTTCAAGCTCTCCTGACCATTCATTAATACCTCCTTCCCCCATTTCTCTCTTGCTCCCTCTTTCTCAGAAACGCCTTCATAGTCAAGGAACAACAGTCAATAGTATCTATAACCAAGCCAAGAAAGATTTATTCTCCCTAAGACCCCTCGCACTGACAGAAATAACACAACACTCTGATCTCTTGGGAATAATTCTGATTAAAAATAAACCCCAACAAGCCTGCTGAGAAGTAAGATGACTCGAGAGTGCTTTAAACGATTGTTTTGTAGATGATGTGCATGTTGTCATGCTCGTTTTATCACATTACAGAACGCTCGATCTCATCAAACACACACACACGCACAATGCAAACACATCCATGCATTGCTAAAGTGGCTCTTTTCTCATGCTGCTTCACATGAATGCTGGCATTCACAGTCAGCTGCCTTCAAAATAAAGCTTCCCTGGTCTCCTTCAGGTATTTTTAAAACTAAGTTTGTATCTGTCAGTGAGTTCAACGTGTTCAGAGATCCCGTACTGTAAGCTGCTGTACAAAAACAGTTACATTTTACTTACAAATGGCTAAAAATAATTTTTTAACTAACAAGTTCAGACAGTGATCTCTTTTGTCCCTGTCAATCAAACTACTAGCTCAAAGAACGACGCCTGCATATTAAACTATGCCATACATTTCGGCTTAAAGTCAGTGTGATTATGTAGGCATAATGTATATAATTTATATTACGCGTTTTATATTACTGGTCACTCGAATAATAATATGACTGAAGGAAAAAAAACATCTGCCATAATTCACTGAGACTGATTGTCAACAGACGTCAGGAAGCACAATTTGTTTCCCTTTTGAATAAGAACAAAGATAGTGTACATATTTTAGGCACAAGCAGACACAAGAATCAGCAAATGCTTTTCAATAGAAACTGTTTGTATTATGATTATGAATTTCACATCAAACTAGCTGTGCATTTAAGTGCATTTATGAACTGGAATGGCCACTTGGGTGTCTAGAAACCAGGTTGAATGAGCTAAACTGGTTCTGTTGACCATATTAACAACACCACAAATGTATCACACCTAGCAGATGAAACTCACATCACAAGTAAATTGCTCTCGCCTATACAAATGCACAAACAAAACACAAGAATACCCTGAAGGGGATGGCTAGGTAGAGTAATGGTCACTCGGGAAGCCATAACTACCACAATAAGGGTTGTATGTCACAGGAAAGGCATTTAAAGTGATCCTACAAGGGAAAGAGCACAATAACACACACACACACACACACACATACAATTCACTTCACTACACTAAAGCAGAGACTGCCCTTCCACCCATTATAATCTCCAACCAAAGGATGCAAACGCTATTTGTGAGCATGCCAATCCCTGTTCGACCTCTCAGCACCAATCAAGGGAAGTTTTACAGTCAAACCTAGTGTAAAATCGGTCTAGAAAAATATTATATTTGGTTTTACGACAAAAAGCCTGATGATTGCTTCAGAATTCTGCCCAACTGCATTTGTATGGATCCAAACTGATGGTTGTGTCAACAAAGACAAGATTTCTATGCCATTTACTTTTACCTCTAAAGGAGATGTTGAATACACGGTCTAGTCTTATTTCATTTTCTCAGGAGCCATTATGTCAATCTCAGCTGGACATTTCTTTGAGTTCTTCTTTCTAACAGGCTTCACTCTTCAACACATACGCACACATAATGGCATGTAAGTGCCATTCACTTGTTTATGTGTTTCTTACAGATTTTATTGGACCACAGATTTGATACAGAGAGGAGGTCCCACTTTATATGAGGTGCATAGCAAACTATGAATCTTAATGTCTGTGAAATTGTTATGTAAAAAGCGTGTCATATATTGAATGTTTATATCAAAGAAATGGCGGTGAAAGCAAAATCACAAAAGAGATCTTTGTATCTAGAAAGAAAGGAGATTACATGGAGAGCAAATGGAGACATTTGTTAAAGTCTTACACATCTCAGATTTTTCTCCTGAAAATTCCTCTATGATTCTTAAACATATATATATATATATATAATTGAATAGAACATTACTCTTATGTCATCTGTTGTCTAATTGGTAATTAGAACGAAAACTATGAAAATAATTTAATTTAAAAACCTAAAATAAAATATGAACATATTTTTGAAAAATTATTTATTTTAAAGAAAAAATAAATATTTTTTCCAAATGAAAATTAAAATACAAAAACAGTTTTAAGTACTACATTTACTAAAACTGAACTAAAACTAAATTAAAACTAAACTAAATTATTTTTTAAAAAACTTTAAAAATACCAAAAATGAAGCTACTGTTAAATGGAAAATGAAAACACAAAAAGCTAATTAAAAATATTATTAAATAAATACTATATTAATATATATAAAAAACTGAATTTATAGATATAAATAAATCCTGTCTGATAACTTTGATAATTGTCTTGAACTATAAAAAGAGCAACCAATAAGCAATGTACTGTAATTTCCCTCTTGGGAACTATCATTGATAATTAAAATAATTAAAGACGGATCATTTTTTAGCACATCAACAGCTGTATTTAAGTAATGTCTACAAAACAATATTATGATGAGTTTCGCCTGTCCTGCCCCTTGATTGTGCTGTTATATTGTTATTATTACATTATCTGCCTGCTTAGATGATTACAATGACTGTAACACCATGTCACTATAATAGGGTGCAGCATTCATCAGTAAATGGGGCAACTCTTGAATACATCAGAAGATCAATTGCTGGACCATTAAGATGCATCACACATCTTCAGTCTTGAAAGCAAGCACAATGATCACACACGTCACAGGAGTCAGCTAACATGTGTTCACACACACTCACACTCACCTAGGTGCACATCTATACATTTCTCAGAACACAAGCACTGCTGTTTTACATAAGCGCTGAAATCCTGGCAGGTGTTTGTGATTACAGTATGTCCATTCACTCGTTTTTGTGTGTGTGTGTGTTTGTGCATGCATGTATCAGAGATGCCCAGCTGACTGAAAGGGAGAGGCCAGACACTGCAGTAAATTATTCATCACAGACAGTCCTTCTCAAAGCTGCGTGAACGACAACGTGATTAAACCCACAAGATGGATGGAGAGGATTAATGGAGAGAATGAAAGCACAGAGAAGAAAGAATGAAAGATAAGGGGGGAGCTTCCTGAAGCCGTACTCACGTGAGTTCTCGCAGCTGTCAGAAACAGTGAGAAAAAGATACAGACAGGTCTCAGCGAAGCATCCAAGCACAGCCCAGCCCCTCATCCCAAAGAAGAAGATACAGCGATATTAAAGGAGCAAATCCAGAAAGCGGGAAAGACAAGCAAACAGGAGAGAAGAAGCAGCAGGGCGTGAGCAAGCGAGGGTGTATAATGTGTGTGTGAGAGAAGAAAGGGAGAGACTCTGAAGAGGAAGGAAGGGAAGGGTAGATAGTGGAAGGGTATTGGCTGAAAGGAAGGGAGGTGGGGATGTGCTCAGCCAATGCTCTGAGTGAAGGTGCAAGGCAACAGGAAAATGGCAGAGAGAGAACACATCCTTTAGATACAGAGGAATCTCTCCCACTGTATTACATTCACTGCAAAATAAATCATATTTTTGTCTTGTTTTCAAGTCAAACTATGTAAACAAGTCAATATGAATATGAAATGTATTTTGTTAATGCATGTCTCTGATGTTACTGTTAATAATTATTTATATAATATAGTTTGTCTTTCAATATTAAATGAAAATGTAGTCACGCTTCCCTCTGAAACGACTTTCCTTTTCTGCTGATGTCACTTGGGCCACACAGGATATTGGATAGTGATCGCCAAGAGCTGAATAGTAAATCAAAGATTATACAAAAAGGGATTTTGATTAAATTGATTTAAGTGACAGTAGAGATATTACAATGTACATATATTTCAAATAAATGCTGTTCTTTAACTGAGAACCATTATACCAATAATAAAACCATTATTAATTATTGATCACAAATATAAACTGATAATTAAGCAGCAAATTGGGCAGCATTGGAATTATTAGAAAATATTTTAATATAATGAAAGCAGTTGTGTTGCATATTTTTTGTGGAAAGTGATTTTTTAAAGATTTTTTAATTCATAGAAAGTTCAAAAGAACAGCGTTTATTTAAAAAAAGATATCGCTTATAACATAATTTGTAATCATCCCTCCCCTTGAAGGCGGACTACCCTCGAGTATCAGTTGCATGCATGAAGTGTTGGTTTCATCCTGCATGTTGTCATCCACAATAAAATTTATTTTATTACATTTCCTGATCAAACAAAACAGAGAAAAATGATTCCTAGATTATTCAACCCTAATCAAATGAAGGATGGGCAATAAAATTTATTTTATTACATTTCCTGAATCCAAACAAAACAGCATAATATTAAGACAATATTTAATCTGAAGCAGAACTTTAATATGCTCCCTCATTAAGTTACTTTTAATCTGCTCAAGCAGAACGTTAATGTGTGCCTTAGTAAGGTATCTGGCTAAACCCTTAAAGTTAGTAAGTCATATATTCTCGCTAATGTACAAACCTAAATAGATCAAAAACACATAAACGAGGTTCTCGCGTCTTGTACATGTATGTTTTTTTCAATATTTTTATGTAATTATCCCATCGATGCATGAAGATCCTGCATATTCATGAATTATGAGACCCCCGCTTGCATTGAGATCTGTAAACCCTCGTGATTTACATATGTTTTTTCAATATTTATAAATCTTAAATTCCCATTTGTCCAAAATTGTGCAAAAACATCATGGGACAAGGTTTTCACACTGCAGCTGTCATTTTAAGACAGTGAGCAACTCAGTTTGTTTGTCCGAGGGAGCAACATTAACTAAGGGCTTACCGATAGGTCAATTGAATGCATCCCTGCTGAATAAAAGTATACATTTTAAACCCCAACTTTTGAACAGTAGTGTACACTTTTATTATTGTACTTTTTTCATGTTTTTAACATAACATACAACCCGAATTTCGGAAACGTTGGGACGTTTTTTTTATTTAAATAATATGAAAACTAAAAGACTTTCAAATCACATGAGCCAATATTTTATTCACAATAGAACACCGAGAACATAACAAATGTTTTACACTTTTATATACTAAATGAGCTCATTTCAAATTTGATGGATATTGGATGTCCGTGGTCTTCGGGCCCTCAGATGACACTGCATCATTCATCGGCATGATTCTGTCATTGATATTAATAAATGGGCCCAGGAATACTTCCAGAAACCACTATTGGTAAACTCAATCCACCGTGTCATCTGCAGATGCCAACTAAAGCTCTATCAAGCAAAAAAGAAGCCATATGTGAACATGGTCCAGAAACGCTGTCGTGTCCTGTTGGCCAAGGCTCATTTAAAATGACCTGTTTCAAAGTGGAAAAGTGTTCTATGGTCAGACAAGTCCAAAATTGACATTATGGGGGAAATCACGGATGCCGTATCCTCCGGGCTAAAGAGGATGGAGACCTTCTAGCGTATTATCAGCGTTCAGTTCAAAAGCCAGCATCTCTGATGGTATGGGGGTGCATAAGTGCATATGGTATGGGAAGCTTGCATGTTTTGTATAAGGCACTATAAATGCTGAAATGTATATAAAGTTTTTAGAGCAACATATGCTCCCCTCCAGACGACGTCTATTTCAGCATTCAATCTTGATGCCCAGATGTCTTCAAATTGTTTTGAAAAGAAGAGAAGATTCTACACCATGGTAAACATGCCCCCGTCTCAACTTTTTTGAGACCTGCAGCAGGCATCAAATTTGAAATTAGCTAATTTTGTTCATAAAATGTAAAAATGTATCAGTTTAAATATTTGTTATGTTCTCTATGTTCTATTGTGAATCAAATATTGGCTCATGTGATTTGAAAATCTTTTAGTTTTCATTTTACTCAAATTTAAAAAATGTAATGTATGTAATTTAAAAAATGTATATATTATTTTTATGCATAAAAAATAAACTTAATCCAAACTAAATCTTATAAAAAATATAATAATAATAATAATTCAGTTATGTTCTCAATGTAAATGTCTTGTTTAGATATTTGTAAAGGAAAACAAGACAAAAATACTGATTAACAACATTTTTTTTGTAGTGTACAGCACTACATGCCTATAGAGAACACACACACACCAGACAAACGCACACATGCACACTCAAAGGATATGTCACATGTTCGTGATCTCAAATAGAAAGTCCATAAGAGTTCAAATCTGAGAGGCAAATGTACAAGAAAACCAGTGACTCTCATGTGCGATGAAATTGCATGATGGATTTTTTTCTGCGAGCACATGGGCATCCCAAGCCCTTTTGTTTGGTTTCTCAGCACGCTGTTATTCACAATCCGGGAAAAGAAGAGATAGCAGAGAAGAACATGATAGGAGAAAAAAGGGAACAAGATAATGACTGTTTAACTGCATGAGAGCTAATGAAGATTAATGACTACAGAGGCAAAGAGAGAAAGATATTCACTACATAGGACATACAATAAGACCCAGCAGAGCAGAATGGAAAAATAATAGTGCTGAAATTCCAACTTGGGCAACACGATTCACTTAAGTCACATCAGTCTTCCAAGACAAGCTAAAAATATCCTTTATGTCAACCCAAGGAGAAAAACACATGGTGACATCTTCAACTACAAAGTCACAACAATTTGAATAAGTATCCTTGACATCTAGTGACAAATTGAGTTCATTTCATCACTAAGTACCAATCTAAGGGTTAGAATGGGCGGAGACAAGCTGCTGGGGGCGTGGCTTAATTGATAAAAGCAACAACTGCATCAATGCTAAAGGAGGTGGGCCAGGCTTGATCGCATTCCTTGATTTGATTGCACGAGAGAGCAATGTTACCATGGAGACTGCATCCAGTGCAGCAGAACCCAGATGAGAGACTGCCCCCCCCCCCACTTCTCCCCTCCTCCTCATCCCAGAGGCGTCATGCCCATTCAAAGTGGGTGCAGGCTGAGCACGTGTCCCCTCAGATTTTTGAGCCAAGTGGATTTTGAAAGCAGCTTCCAAAAGACAAAAAATTGCCAAATAATATTTGTTATATGTGATACCATCATGTTGTATCGTTCATGATTAGAACAATCAGTGCTGTCAAATCACCAGCTGCTAAATTCAAATCTGCGTTCGCTGGATGGCGCTGAGCCAGAGACAGGCGCGTTCATACAGCTATGTGCATTATAACCAATCACACACGAGTCTGTTGAGCTTATGAATGCAATGACCAATCAGAGGCATTTAGATGAGTCAGGTGAGTTCATGGCGCGCTAGCTCTGACTGAATTCCCTGGTGAATTCTCTCATCAGAAACAACAAAGTGCAGAAGTGCGTACGATGTAAGAAGATATCCATTTCACAGTTCAAACAGATTCAGCAATTATAATGGGAGTTTTTGAGTCTTGATAATGAAATTATAATGTTCTTTGATAATGTAATGTAAATGTAATTTGCTGTGTATTTGTACAATGAAAGTGTTATAATTAGCAACTTTCAACTTTTTTTTTATTATTATTATTAAATTCACATTAAATACAATGTCCGTCATATAAAAATATTTTAAGGCACGACACCCATACATGGTAGGCCTACTTAAAGGGATAGTTCACCCAAAAATGAAAATTCTGTCATCATTTACTAACCCTCAAGTATTTTCAAACCTGTAAGAACACAAAGGAAGACATTTTGAAGAAAGTTTGTAACCAGGCTGTTTTGGGGCACCATTAACTGCCATTGTAGGAATAAAAATACCACAGAATTCAATGGTGCCCCAGAACTGCTGTTGTGATTCCAACATTCATCTGAATATCTTCCTTTGTGTTCAGCAGAACAAAGACATACATACAGGTTTGGAACTACTTGAGGGTGAGTAAATGATGACAGAATTTTAATTTTTTTGGTTGAACAATCCCTTTAAGCAAAAAGACGGATTTTATGTTAATGTGTCATTCTACAAAAGTGTCCACTTTTGGTATGGCAATGTCTTAAAATGTATATATTTTTCTAACATTTAAAATTAGCCTACATTATTAGATAAACTTTTGATTTTATGAATGTACATAAATGACAGGTTTTGTTATTTCTTTCTTTTTTGTGCATTTATTTACCCATAAGGTAGGTTAGGTGACACCAGTGACAATAGACGCGTTCGACTTTAAGCGGCGCTGCACAGAATGGTCAGTGTATGACATCAAAGTACCGCGAGAGCCATTCGAAAGCATAAGATCCATCTGCTCTTTTATCGCTCTCGCGGTACTTTAATGTTATACACTGACCATTCTGCGCCACGCCGCTTAAAGACGAACGTAGTATAACACCACTGACAATTTTTATGAAAAAAGCATTTTACAAAACTAAATGAAGTTTAATCCATTTGTGTTCTAGTTTTTTACAATTCCCTAACAATAAAGCAGGTCATACCGGTGAGTTCAACTAAAAGCTTCATATGAAATGTAATTTACATAATATATTTGATAGTTATGAATACATTATTGTATTTTAAATGGTGGACCTCAAAATAAAGCACTTTTCCTCTGTACATGGCTGTGGTGGCGAGCAAATTTCTGGTGCTTGGAATTCTATATAATTAAATAAAAAACAATTATTGCCACATTCATGGCTCAAATTTTTTTTCAAATAACATTGTTTCATTTTAAAATATAAAGAAATCATAACCCTAAAATGTTTTTCAAGTGTAATATTTCTGTGAAGGCTAGGGACAGAAAAATTGACTTTTCCATAGAATGACCCCAATAGAACAATTTGACCATTGCCAGTTATAGGTTAACTAACATGATATACAGTTTAAAGGTGCACAATGTATTTACTTACAGTTTAATTACTGGAAATATTTCGAATAGCCCAAAAATAGAAAGACTAAATAAAACATTAGCCTACTGTACTGGGGGGCCCCACCCCCACCTCCTGTGCCCCCTCAAAAATAATAAGTGCATGACACCCCTGCCTCATCCCTTTCTTTCTCTCTCTCTCTCTCTTTCCCCGGAAGCCTGGAGTAGATTCATACAGGAAGAGTACAGACCTGCAGGACCCATATTGTAAATTGCATGTGACTGCAACACAAAGCCAGCACTCAGCACTGTGTGAGAGTGTGTGTTTGTGCTCTATTAATGGTATGAAGGCAGACCTCTTCAGAAAGCCTGAGGGTGTTGATGCCATCACATGTGATGCTGCAGATCCCCACGATGGGGTTTGGAAAATAAAATAGACTCTCCAAAGAGCACTAAAGAAATAAACTGGACAACGCTGCAGTCTGCTCTGGTTTATTATGATGTATGGATATGAACACTTTTTTTTCTTGTTTCAAGTAGGGTGCTTCATCAACAGCAATTGCTTTTTACTTTTACCATATCTCAGTTGATAATATTTGATGTTTGCATGATACATCTCCATATCTCAGTTGATGAGATAGTATAAGTATATATATATTTATTTATATAAAATGGTCTTTGTCTCGCTCAAGCCAATTTCATAGCTTTCTAAATACACAAAATCATATTTTCACAGTTTTTGAAATACTTGGATACTCCGATATGACACAAAATCGAAATATTCTGTTCATACATAATATTTATCTTTATCTTCCTTCATTGTATCACTTTACATGTCTTACATTTCCATTAAAGCTCTTCCATGACACTGTTGCCCTCGGGTTATCCAAGTATACTAACTTTCAAATAAACTGGAAATTGTTGGTGGAAATGACAGCAACTTGCATAAGAATTAAAAATAAATAATTTTCACACAAGAAATATAAAAACATATTAGTTATTTTGGCATCATTGTTTATATGATCACTTTTAAATTAAAATTGTGCTAAAGTAAGTATTAAGATCTAAAATTAGACACAAAATCTATAAGTATAATCATAAAGGAGAATAAATAAATAAATAAAGAAGGCATACCTAATTTTTTTTCAAGTTTCATAACAAAAATTTAAAAGTTTTTTTGTTTTTAAATAAATTTAGAATATTTTTGCACCACAAACTTCTAAAACCTTTTTCTTTTTTTTTTTCTCATCAAGTATCTCATCGAAAGAATGAGATTATGTTGTGTTACATATAATTGCACTGTCCATTGAGCGGACCTGACTTACATTTCACTGCTGATTATATTCTGTATAATTGAGTATGTAACAAATAAAACCTTGAAAAAAAGAAGTTGTTCTTAACCAGGGGACCAGGGACCCATTAGGGGTCCTCAGCAAAACTCCAGGGGGCCCAAATAAGCCTTAAAATGGTTTACATTTAGTTATATTTACAATAATCTTCATTGAAAATGCTAAAACAAGACACTAAAAATAAACATGTATAAGTGTAACATTAGCTATGCCAGTAAGGGCTGTGTGTATCACTCTCCTGACCTAAAAAGAGGCGCTTTGGCGCTAGAGGCTTAGCCTTTGGCGTGACTTGTTAGAGCGCCCTTCTCCCGCAAAATCCCGGGTTCGAGAGTCTGAAGTTGTGGCAGTAGTGGACCCGGGGGGGTTACATTGGTGCCGTGACCCGGATGGGAGTGAGGTTTAGGGGGGTGAGTGTAACGGAGTATGCCAGTAAGGGCTGTGTGTAAAACCTCGCTCTCCTGACCTCAAAAGAGGAGCTCTGGCAACTGACGAGAGGCTGTAGCCTTTGGCGTTCCTTGTTAAGCGCCCGCCTCCCGCACTGTCCTGTACATTGGAGTAAAAATGGTTAAGACCCATAGATAACAAACCGCTTGCATGTCTGATGTCTGTGACATACAAGACAGCAAAATACAGCTAAACATATGCATCAGCATTTATCGGGATCTTTTATTATGTTCAATATTCTCATATATGCAAACAGGGAATCCAAGTGCTTAATTACTTAATAACTGACTGGTATAAATTAACTTTAATAATCACTACAGTTAAAAATAGGTTTAATTCCCAGCTGCCACTGTCTGCACTAATGAGAGCATCGTACTGAAAATAAACCACAGGGATTAAAAACCATTTTACAGCTCAGACTTAATCAATTTAGGAACAAAGTTCACCTACAACGGTCCTGCATCACTTTACTTACTAAGCAATATGTGTAGGTAGAGTATGAAACTGGTGTGATGAAAGCAAGTAAATCTGTATTTCTCAATTTCTCTTTCAAATACTACACCCATTCATTACGACACTTAAGGTTGAATGATTGAATATGAGTCATTTGGTTATCATTGTTAGTATGCCTTTGTTTTTAACTGTGTGGGAGGTCAAATAGAGGTAATATCCAGCTTTACTCATGACTCATGTAATAACATGGACCCGGAAATGACTCTGTGAATGCCCAGCATTGTCCTGCTATCGGCTGAAACCTTATTCAGCTTCCACCCATGCATGTCTATTGGACCATGAATTGATGCTGAGCCACAAACAGAAGTCATATTGAGAAAATCAAATTGTGATTATCACAATTACAGAATTTAATACCAAAATACCAACATTGTATCCACTATAAAGGATTCATTTCAAACACAAACCATCATAAGGGACTTATCAACTTACCACAACATTTTGCTGCTTTCACTGATCAAGCTGAATTAAAGAGAGGCATGATTCCAACGGATCTATAAAGAAGGACAAAACATAGTCTAATTAAGATTAATATATTAATATTAAGACAGGAGGACATGACAACACTACTACTAGTTTACTAGCAGTTCTACGAGTATAAAGAGCGAAAGGAGTTAACTTTACTTTTTTTAGATAAAGTTCTCACATTAAATAACAAAAGTTTCCATGGTTATGTTACCGACGTCCCCACACGCAGTAAAAACCATAAAAAATATAGCGACATCTCCTGGTCTTTTCTGATAACACAAATAATTACGTGGTGTGGGAAAAGCCCAGCTGAGCCCACTAACACTACATTTCATTACAAACGTAAACATAAATTATTATGTACTATTAATTGTTTAACAGCCCGAAGGCAATTTCAATGTTATTCCTTGTTTAACTTGCTCCACAGCTTTATAGCCTAATTTCTTACTTTGAATGAGACATTGATGATGACATGTCAAAAAAAAATGTATTCCATCACAATATCAATATATTAAAGCAATTTTTAAAATATATGATAATCATTTAAATAATCACACACTGCTGGCTGGCCCTCACAATGTAAATTCATGTTTTTCTATTCTGTGTGTCTGACTAACACTCATGTAGTTGAGTAAAATCTTAAATGTAATGTATAATCTAATATAATGTAAATTATTGCAGTAGTCAGGCAACATGCAAACTTGTCTCTCCTTTTTTAATATATAAAAAAATTGTCAAATAAATAGGCTAGTGTACTTACTTTAGATGGCTCAAAATGTTTGTAGTGTTCAGGCTGCAGTTTTGTCAAAGAGAGAGCTAATCCCGAATGAAGTGATCCTGTCCTCCTTTCCTTCTCTAAAGCTCAGGTTTCTTCCTTGTTTTTTTTTCCTTCTATCCTTTCTCTCTTTCTCACACACGGCACGCACTCTTAGCATGCCTTTTCCACAAACAAGATGCATTACAAAAACACATTGCAAAGACAATCATCCCATTAGTGGTCTAGGTGGGGTACACAAATGGAACAAGCGAAAATAGGATTAAGATTATATTTACTGTACTTAAGGAAATAAGTTCTTAGTCTAAAAATATATACATCAACAGAACAACTTGTTAAAAGTTTTAGGAACAAAATCAGCATTCATTGTGAGAGCGATGAGACTGTATGAAAGAAGACTCTGTGCTCTGCAGCTTTTTCCAGGGGGTATTATTTCACTGAAACACCAGCCAAGTGAGATCATGTACTGTAAGCACACACCATCACCTAGACAACATGGCAAATTCTCCTCATTTCCAATTTGATCTTGATGAACAACAGCAAAGAAAGAAAAAGAGTCTGTTACGTTCAGACTGTAGCAGAAATAATGTAGAAGGGAAACAGACAAAAAAAAAATAACAGATACATGACTGAATATTGACATCAGCACCATTCTGTACAGGCGGCCATATTATCTTTAGGCTGGCAAGACTAGCAGTCCCGCATGCTACAGTGGAAACTTTTTATTGCTTTCTCGGTCATTGCCCTCTTGTCAAGAACTGCTGATTTAATAAGCACTCCTTTGTTGAAAAACACCCTCATCATTGTCTCTAGAACACAACAATGCCTTACAGAAAATGTGACTCCAGGGTCTAATTCTTTGGGAACACTATTGTATTTTTATGCATACATAGAGACACGCGTAACACATGCTTCAAAAGGTGGGATCCACACTTTATTACATAAAAATAAGACATTAAATACCCTGAAATTCAGTGTTGTGAACCAATAAAAGCAGCTAGTTAGAAATAACAATGCTGAACTAAAAACTAATAAAATATCAAGACATTAGCATCAGCAAGCATCATCATAATATTTGCACAAGAACACAAAAGAAATCAAGAGTGTTGTAAAACAAGTTCCCATTTGTCTACATTCATCATATCCTTTATGGCAAAGTAAAATCCTTGTAGGACAAGCCATGTCATCTTACCCAACAGTTCCTGACCGGTTTCTTTCCCCGAAGCGTCGAAAGAAAGATACAAGTCCTGAGCTTTCCGGTCTCTTATCTGGAGGAAGTTCCTGTCCAGTGTGTCTCTGAAAGATCTGTCCCAGTTTGAAGTTAGGTGCCGACTCTTTTTCATCACCCAGTGATGCAGACCTTAGAACTATCCCCTGTGCTGGAGTTCGCTTTGAGGGACAGTCTGGTAATGAGGATGAAGTCCCCACTCCTGCATAAAGGGAGAATGAGGGCTTGTCACGTACAGGAGTGTCAGGTAACGCCCAAACTCCATCATCAAGGATGTCCACCCTGGAGAAGGAGTAGGAGCGTCTGCGGAGGGGCGTGTTACAGGGAGAAACTCGAGGGCTGAGGATTGTCCACGGTGAGCTTAGACCTCCCAGTCCATTCTGCAAGGCCAGATCTACCTCTTTTATATCCCTCTGTCGAGGAGTGGAGGTGCACACGGCATGGCCTCGGGAACGATCAGGTGTAGCAGTTGTGTTCAGGCTGTCAATGCCACAATCCTGAAAGCGGAGGATCTTGCCGGAGAGCTCAGGCATTTTGTCTGCTTCTTCTATTTTCTCATTGTCCTCCTCTTTTGCTTCTCCTTTATCCATGTCTCCAATCTCCTCAACTTCTTTATTCATCGTTCCATCTTCAAACTCTTGTTTAGCTGAGGTGTTGCTACACCCACCTTCTTTGAAGTCATTGCTTTCAGGAATCGGTTCATCATGAATGCACTGGCCTCTTTTGGAAGCAGCTCGTGCCCGCTTAACATCATTAACGGCACAAGGTGGAATCTCCTCCTTTTGGCAGATGTTATCTGGTTCTTCCAGCTTTGAGATCTTACATTTCTCCTCTGTTTTCACAGGGCTGTCCAGATCCCTCTTGCCCTCACGCTCCTCAACCTGAGGGCAGATGTTCTTGATGGGGCTGTCTGTGACAGGTATGAACCCACCGGACCTCCTACGAGAAGTACGCTGGCTGAGAAAGCTGGTCAGAACAGATTCCAGAGCGGAGGCATCATTGGTCAAATCCCGATTGGAGCATGTGCCGGTGGATCGGCGCTTAGCCGTTCTGGTCAGCATTTCTCTTTCTCTCTGCTGCCGCTTGCGAGTCTCAGCCGCTTCACGCTCACGGTTTTCCTGTAGAACATAGAAGAGGATGTGGGTGCCAGATATGAGTTATACATTTTTTTGCTTATATATATATATGCGCACAAAAACACACACACATACAGGTGCATCTCAAATTAGAATGTCGTGGAAAAGTTAATTTATTTCAGTAATTCAACTTAAATTGTGAAACTTGTGTATTAAATAAATTCAATGCACACAGACTGAAGTAGTTTAAGTCTTTGGTTCTTTTAATTGTGATGATTTTGGCTCACATTTAACAAAAACCCACCAATTCACATCTCAACAAATTAGAATATGGTGATATGCCAATCAGCTAATCACCTCAAAACACCTGCAAAGGTTTCCTGAGCCTTCAAAATGGTCTCTCAGTTTGGTTCACTAGGCTACACAATCATGGGGAAGACTGCTGATCTGACAGTTGTCCAGAAGACAATCATTGACACCCTTCACAAGGAGGGTAAGCCACAAACATTCATTGCCAAAGAAGCTGGCTGTTCACAGAGTGCTGTATCCAAGCATGTTAACAGAAAGTTGAGTGGAAGGAAAAAGTGTGGAAGAAAAAGATGCACAACCAACCGAGAGAACCGCAGCCTTATGAGGATTGTCAAGCAAAATCAATTCAAGAATTTGGGTGAACTTCACAAGGAATGGACTGAGGCTGGCGTCAAGGCATCAAGAGACACCACACACAGACGTGTCAAGGAATTTGGCTACAGTTGTCGTCAGAGGCGTCTTACCTGGGCTAAGGAGAAGAAGAACTGGACTGTTGCCCAGTGGTCTAAAGTCCTCTTTTCAGATGAGAGCAAGTTTTGTATTTCATTTGGAAACCAAGGTCCTAGAGTCTGGAGGAAGGGTGGAGAAGCGCATAGCCCAAGTTGCTTGAAGTGCAGTCTAAGTTTCCACATTCTGTGATGATTTGGGGTGCAATGTCATCTGCTGGTGTTGGTCCATTGTGTTTTTTGAAAACCAACGTCACTGCACCCATTTACCAAGAAATTTTGGAGCACTTCATGCTTCCTTCTGCTGACCAGCTTTTTAAAGATGCTGATTTCATTTTCCAGCAGGATTTGGCACCTGCCCACACTGCCAAAAGCACCAAAAGCTGGTTAAATGACCATGATGTTGTGTGCTTGTCTGGCCAGCAAACTCACCAGACCTGAACCCATAGAGAATCTGGGGTATTGTCAAGAGGAAAATAAGAAACAAGAGACCAAAAATACAGATGAGCTGAAGGCCACTGTCAAAGAAACCTGGGCTTCCATACCACCTCAGCAGTGCCACAAACTGATCACCTCCATGCCACGCCGAATTGAGGCAGTAATTAAAGCAAAAGGAGCCCCTACCAAGTATTGAGTACATATACAGTAAATTAACATACTTTCCAGAAGGACAACAATTCACTAAAAATGTTTTTTTTTTTTATTGGTCTTATGAAGTATTCTAATTTGTTGAGATAGTGAATTGGTGGGTTTTTGTTAAATGTGAGCCAAAATCATCACAATTAAAAGAACCAAAGACTTAAACTACTTCAGTCTGTGTGCATTGAATTTATTTAATACACAAGTTTCACAATTTGAGTTGAATTACTGAAATAAATGAACTTTTCCACGACATTCTAATTTATTGAGATGCACCTGTATGTCTAAAACTTGTTCAGTTTATGTTGCAGTTGTTGAATCTTGTGTTAATACAAATATTTACAGGTTACACAAGTATTTTAATTTATTCTTGTCTTCATTTGTTCTCCGAGGCTTTGCCTGCAAATGTACTTTGCATACAACAACATTGAAGTTGATCACAAAAAAAATTAAAATAAAATTGTGATGTTTATTCTTCTTCAAAAAAGCTTGTTTATACACGTTTTTACCAGTAAGTCAACAGTGTCAGTAAAAAGCATGACTGAGATGAAATACAATATTATGCGTGAATAAAACCATGAAGAAAAATCAAGGTAAATGGTGCAATTGACCTCTTTTCATCCTAGGCTAACAAATATCTAAATTTTTCACATCTAAAACCAAATACATTTAGTAAGTAATAAGCAACTGAAATTTGATGCAAGTATTTGAACTGCAACAACACACATTGGGCACCGCCCTGCTTAGACATTACATTTTACCTGTGTAGCTCTCTCAAACCTCTCACAGAAGGAATGAAAGATAGAGCAACACTCCTCTAGTTTAAATGTGACTGGGTCTTCACAGAAGTACTCTGCCACAGAAGTACTGATGCTGTCCAGTTCCTGAAGGGAGGCCTCCACATCCGCTAGCCGAATGTCTGCCATCTGTACAGGAGCAGACAAATATTACTCCCTGAATACTAACAATACAAGACATTTCAAAAACAGCCACCTGACATTAAACTCAAATTTCCTAAATTATTCTTACACGAAGAAATGCTTCCATTTGATGTAGTAGATCAGGCTGTTTACTGGCATCCATCTTCGCTTCCCTAATTTTCTCCAACTCCCTTTGAAAGTCCACCTCCACCTCCTGCTTTTGGATCCTATTTTGAATGTATAAATAAAGTAGAATTTTACTCCTAAATGCATCACCTAAACAATACAAAACTTGTATTATATCTACCTTGCAGCAATCCCAATGTGTGGAAGCTGTTCAGCAAAACACAGCAAAGCTTCATCAATTTGTTGGGCTTGCTATAATAAACAGAAAATAATAAACATACAGTCACAGTGTCAAAAAAGTATAGCGATATATTAATGAATCAACATCTAAAAATAAAAACTCCTAAAAAGAGCGATCACTTCATTTACCATGGACACATAGTGCATTAGGTTCATGCCAGGTTTATTTGCTTTAGTGTCCACCAGTTTGAGCAATGATGTCATCCTGAAGCCAATAGCACTACCTGCGTAGCCACCCTAAACAAGATACAGCCAGAGTCATTTATCTGCTCCAGCTCTAGTTCACACGGAGGAACAGTGTCTTTATAACAAACAAAACGGACCATGTGACACTCACAGCATTCATGTAGTTACCAGCCTTCAGCACCTGTCTGATGATTGAATGTAGGTCATCACATCCCAGCAACTCTGGTAGGATGAGAAAAGGTCAGTAAGATTTGTTTTAAAGAAATTAACACTTATATTTGGCAACATTAATGGTAACGGCATTAATAAATATGATCAAATAATCCTGAAAAGAAAATGTATCAATGTTTCCACAAAGTGTGCAGCATAACTGTTTAACATTGGTCATTTCTTGAGCCGCAAATCCGTACAGTAGATTAAAATGATTTCTGGAGGATCTTGTGACACTGAAGGAGTACTTTTACTGGAGTAATGTGCTGAGAAAATTCAGCTTTCCACCACAGGAAAAAATTACATTCAGAAGTATATATTTTAAAATAGAAAATTCCTATTTTAAATTGTAATATTTCATGGTATTATTGTTTTTATTTTATTTGATATAATAAAATGCAACATTGGTAAGCATAAGACACCTTTATCCAAAAACATAAAAAATCTTACCGAATTAGAACTTCTGATTTAAATTGTATACATTTTTAAACATTTTGACAGATTACATAGTACTGTATATAAAATGGAGGTCTAAAAGTCTGAGATCACATAGAAAATATTTTAATAAAGTATTACAGATTTTACACAATTTTTAGGTCATTAATCAAGTATGTATATTTGTGGCACTGATCTCAAACTCCTTATTACAGACAGTCAGATGTGCTTTCTTTGGACAAAATTTGAATCACGCTGGAGAACATGTTCATTAGGGTTTACGCAAGCCTAAACTGATAATACAATTTCTAGTGAAAAACAAAAACATAATTTTGAAGCAAAATTGATAGTAGTGATCTTAGACTTTCAGACCCCAGTATATACATAGGTTTGATAGTCTGTACTGTATAACTTTCTATACAAAAAGATGAAAAGTACCATTAGCAGCGGTTGTCATGACAGCAATGGAGTGTTTGATCTCCTCAATAAAGGGAAAAAACTCCTCTCTGAGGAGCAAGCTCCTTAACCTCACTTTATACCTGGAAACAAATAAAAGACACAGAATTATTAGCAGCTTTTTAGCTAAAGCCCATTTCGATCAGCTGAACATTTATTCAAAACAGCACAGACATTAGCCCTTCAAATGCTTTGAACCATAACAAGAAAACACACCCTGGCACTTGAACCAGCATCACCATGAAACGGTCGGCATCGTTTAGCTGAGATAGATCTCCATTGAATGACACCAGCTTCTTAGTCTGGAACATGTCAATACAAAAGCAGCATTAAAAGAACAGCTGATCACATCGCTAATCAATAGCACAGCACATTGAAGTCAAATAGAGAAAACCTGCTCACTTCCACATCATCAGGCAACAGCTTGCTGAGCTCCCTCAGTTTCCCCGAAGCAAAGCACAGGTTACCGTTCCTGACGGCCTCCACAATGTCATTCGGTGCCCTGCAAAGTGCATCGAAAACAGATGACTTATCAAAATTATACAGACACTTTTACACTCACAAACACACAGAAGGCTGGGTCTCTGAGAGGAAGTGTGGGCTATGAGAGAGAGAGATGTTTTTAAACGGCCTACTTGAGTTACTTTGTGTACTCTTAGTAGCTTGTTACACTATAACTTAATGGATGTAATTCAGCGTAATGTTCTTCGAGACGCTCAAAACATTTCAGATTGAGATACAACCTCAAGCACGGCTCAATATAAACATTATTTACAGATTTGTACATGAAACTTAGGAAAACAGTCAATTTAATAATGCACCTTACCTTTTAAATTGTTTTAGCAAAATCCCAATATTCATGCTTTTCTTAGAGTTGATAATTGATACCTAAAAAGACAGCATTGTGTCAATTACTCTACTGAAATTGCATATATTATAAAACTTTCAGTGACAGTACCTAAAAATATAATCTAAGAAGCATGAAGTTAAACGCACCATTCACAGTATAAAACAAGATGGAAATGGAATCAAAAAGACGTGGCTACTCGGTTATTAATAGTTCGACATTTCTGAGCTGAACTTCCTCACAAACAGTACATACAGTCTCAAATAGATGTGCAACGGTAGTGCAGACCAGCACATAAATCATCTGGCCAGGCCACACTAAGGTTTGTGCAATAACAGTAAAATATAAAAGAAAAGGTGTCTTCCTGAATGTAAATTATGCAGATAGGATTGGTAAATATTTATGACGCCACAGAAAATGAAACTAAAACTAACTTAAACATGACATTAGTTAAAGTTCATGTACTGTTTTTCCTTTTAATATTTGAGGTCCCAAAAACCGCATTGCTGCACATGCAAAATAATAGTAATTCTGAAAATGAATCTCTCATTATACATTTAAACAATTTTTAAGGGGAAATGTGAGTGTGTTCATTTCATTCATGTTTAATACCTGCAACTTACCTAAGTAATATAAATATCTTAATTTGAAGTGTTTCATCTAGACATTTGATCACTTTTCATAGTTCATACTTCAATGTAAAGTATGTTTTTATACTATTACAATGGCCTTGGGGACAAGAGGGTTAAACAAGAAAGAAAACACTTTGATGGCTCTCAGAAGACAGTATGTCCAATACTAAAGCTTTATCAGAGCATCAGTACTGGAGTCACCTCTCCAGATCATTAGCCTGAACGTTTGAAAGGTGAGAGACACAAATGAGTAATAGATTGGGTTGATGTAGGCCACTAGCGAGTACTAGATTTCATGTTTCATTCACCCACTTGCTCCTGTCCTGCACTTTGAATCTTGATACACAAGAGATGACATCTGAGCTGCCTTTCAATCCTGCAGTACTGTCTCAAGTCAAGGGCCTCACTGGCAAGTGCAGCTATAGCTATACATGACTAGTTTCCCATGACAAACACGTCAGCTTTACAGCAAAGTTAAGCTTCAATCAACTCTTAAGCAGCGCTACTTACATTCTCGGATCCTGTTGTGATTTGCGAAAGTCCCCAAACACTTTTTCTGACCGTCCCACCCTTACGGACCAAACTTTGGTGCTCGTTGTGGCTGAAAAGCTCCTCCATTCGTTTAGTGTCCAGCTCAAAGTTCTCGAGGTTTCGTTGGGCTGTCCACACGTTGCGCTTGCCCAACACGCTGTGCCTGGGAATGGCGTCCCAGTTGAAGTTGCGCATTTTGGAGCGCAGTTGGACAGTCCGGGTGAAGGGGTCCCCCATAAGTGAAGGAGGTGGGGGTGGTAGTGGCAGTGGTGGTGGCGGAGGGGGAGGGGGAGGAGGAGGGCCAATGAGAGGGGGCTGTGTAATACGTATGCAGGGTGAGGTCTCATTTTGAAAGGATCTAGAGGGGTCGGGAGGCAGAGGAGGTAGAGGTGCCGTGGTTACAACTGGAGCTCCATCCATTGGAGGACACAGAGTGAAGAAATCTGGAGGAACCTGGGGGGGGGGGGGAAAAACAAAATGAATCAGTGAAAGGCAAATGATTTGACATACTGACCCAGAATTCTAAATGAAAATTGCACTTCTAAAAAATAACTTTAGGCATGCAAGATTATACCATCAATAACATAGTTTGCCCCCACACTGACAAGCATAAAACATTACAAAACTATGGATTACTGTTGGATAAAACCAAATGGCAAGAATCAAAAAGAGCCAACATAAGAGTTTCCAATGATGACACTTGCACTGGAAGAGCAAGTTGCTTATTTAATAAAGGTAGCTGTGTGAGCAAACCACAAAGTCAGATAATACTTTACAAGACCAATTTGCACAGGAACTTCAACAGGCAGTCAAACAAACCATTTAATTCAAATTATCAAGCATAAAGGCAACTTTGCATATCACACGTACTTTGGTCTCTATACTTTTAAACTCTATTGCTGCTTAATTTTATTTCAGCATTTAAAAGTAATGATTTTACTTGGCTATCATTACATATAACCTACAAAATTGGATAATTTTGTTAATATATAAACATTAATGGCATTTATAAACATTAACATAATTACTATCGTTATAGTAATATTTTAATAAAATCATTATTTTTGCATTAAAATACACAACGAAAGGACTTAGTACGTGACTTTCAGCAATTACAAAAGAGGCCGATCAAACAAATTATAGACATCACTACATTATTCAAGCTCTATCTTTTCAAACAAAATAGTTACCGCCAAAATTGTGTAAAATTATGGTGAAAATATATTGAAAAGGCATTTATCAAACTCTGAAATGTGCAACTCTCAAACAAGGGGATAATTACAAGGCAGTGCATGACCGATTATCGGAAAATTATGAGAAAAGCAACAGAAGGTAACGGGAATTTAATTTCATTGATGCACGTACCGGTAAGTAAATAATATCAGGTTAGTGCTGATGAACGCTTAATCAACCGACGTCCATTGCTGGAGAAAGTCAACATGAACACATAATCCACATGTCAAACGCCATCAACTCCCAGCACGAGCACTTTAATGGATGAGAGTGACCACACCCCCTCACGCGCGCTCCCTCGCCTGAACAACTCTCACCTTTGCTATTTATAATACATCTTGTTCTTCAGAACGAACATTCTACATAATTAAAGAAGAAATGAAACTACACAAACTGGGTCATTATGTTAAATTATGTTTAGTAACAATCTAGCACGCTGGGTTAAAACAGGTCACGCGACTAGTTTGAATCGCAAACGGAGCTGCAGATACTGTCAAAGGTAAGTCGTGTCGTTTGCAGTAAAAATGATCTTATATATCTTTACAAATGTAGTTACATTGCCCTCTATCGGCTTTATTTAACAAGTGTAACATATACAAAGTACGAATGTGTTACTTGAATCCAGTCGGGTTTCTGTAGGCCTATTTTGTTGTGAGACCAACACATAACGTTATATAGTAACGTTAAGTCGAGAGAAAGTTATTTCTCCTCAGAAACAGGTTTAAATGTTTTTGATAGAAATAGTTTTGCACTTGACGGAATTACAGTCTATAGAATGTTACAGTCTAAATTTACAGTGTATATAAATTGTGTAAAGGTTAACAATGTGTTTTATTAGCTTTAATTTATTATCCAGTGATGTAAATATTTAATTAGATTAACGTTACTAGAGCACTGGCCCTAAAATAAAAAAGAGACATATGTAGTTCCATAATCAACATTTCCCTCTAGTGGTCGGCATTAATTTTGCATGGCCTGACTTCTGTTCATATTTTGGAAAAGACAACCAGGGTCAAAGTAAAACAAAAAGCCAAACAGGACATCGGCGAATTAAAAATGACACAAAGACCATTTTTGCAAACTTTTCAAATTTTATCTGTTGGGTTTTTGTACGTTTGTTGGTCAAAAAGCCAGGAGCAAAAGGTTAACATCATGGGATTCCAGTTTCAAAATCTGTCAATTATCTTTACATATATACAATCATTCATATACTACAATACCACAAAGCAGCCTAAATATTGATTGTATAAATATGTTAATATTTATAACCCTTTCATTCATTCTGCTATGCTCTAAAACTTCTAATGGAGTACACATTTCAATGCCAAACGCTTCTGTTAACAGAAATCAAAATAAAAGGATGCATTTGATCTAAAATAAAATTATATTTAATTAGTGTTCAGGAGGTCTAAATTGAAAATCTCATTGGTCTGGTACAATTATCCACCACTTCATGAATCAGTTCAGTCTCTGGGGCTCACGATGGAACCCTTTTCTCCAGCTCTGAAGATGAAAATCACACACACTACCATCTCTGCAGCCTGACAAATGTGCCAGGACATAAACAAAATACTTGATATAAAAAAGTCTCTCTTCTAGGGTTACCACGTGGTCCTTAAAAACAAAATAAATGTAGGCAGTTTAATTTAAATGCAGAAAAAGAAACAAATACAGACAGTGTACGATCTTCAATTGTTGATAATTGACATTCAAACTAAATTTCAAGCATTCTTTAACATTCACAAGAAACCTTTCTGTTTTGTTTTTCCTAAAAACATTTTCCTGCACTACTACCCATGTAGTGTTTTACTGATACATTAAACAGGATTGAATCACAATGCATGGAAATGTACAGCTAATGTCATCAGACCTGCCATGCAGAAACACACAAGGGACAGCCAATATATGAAACATACACTTGAAAATACATGGGACATACATGAAAATACACTTTCTAAAAACATCTTCAGTATTGCTTCATCTCAAGTTTAGAAAGCTTTAATGCTATGTTCAAAAGTACCGAACATTAGATCAGTTGTTATTTCAATCTTGCGTAATGAGCTAAAAAAATAAAACTAGGCTGACAAACTATAATCTGACAGTCTGCGCTTTAACCATTATCACTGCATCAAGTCTGTTTTAAGCAAAAACATTTCCAAGTGTATTTTGAGCACGTTGAAAAAAAAAGACTATCAATGAGCATTATGTAGACATTTTCAGTGAATGAAAACCCAGTAAGACTCCTCTGATTATACCATCTGATCACAAATAAAAATGCATTCAAAAATATATATTTTGAACTGTTTATATTGTTAATTTATTACAAAATCTCTTTGACTGTGTAGTACTATATTTTTGTGAAACTTGTGAGGAATAATAATGGAATAATACATTAGCACTAAAATGAGAGAAAAAAAGTTACTATGATATTAATGGGTATATAAATATTTAATTGGGGAAAATTGCCTTTTTTTTACCAAAGCAGATAAAAGGCATTTAACACAGGGTGCATGAGAACCAATTTCAATTTGAATGCACAATATTAGGGCTTTGCTGATGTGAACAGAACACAGGTCAGTACATAAACTCTAGTGCATATTTTGACGGATAAATAGGCAGATAACAATGGGTCTCAATAACTGGCCCATGTTAAAACAATCAAATACAACTCACACATACACTTCCTTGATTAACTTATGATTATTAACTTAAAAATGAACATATGCCTACAAATATTCTAAAGCATTATGCATGAGTACATAATGACAAACCATAATTGTCAAAATAAAACAGCAAAAAAAAAAATCTCCTCTCCTTTAGAGAAAACAATCATGCTTCATGAATTCAAAGCTTTAAATTAACAATATTAAGTAAAGACAGTGATTTTAGATTCATGTTCCGGAACTTTGTTAAAAACGTGCAGGAAACTGTATCCACATCTGATGAAATTCAGTCCATAACATTTTTCAGTATTATTAATTTTTGGTTTAATAACTTAAAATTAGTAACTCATTCATGTATTTATTTAAAGAGAGACAACTGGACAAGGATTGACTTAACGGTACTCTCATGGCCTAGTAAACATACAAATGTACAAGGATGCAATACCAATATCAGATAAAACTATATCTGAATTTTATCAAAATAAAATTAGCTTTTTGTTAGAACCACCGACACTGAACACTGAAAGCTCTGTGATAGGAATAATTTGCATCCCACATTAGCAACAATACCAAATCTACAGAAAAAAAGAGTAGTAGCAAAATACAACGCTTTTCACAGAAAAACAAAAGGAAAAAGTTCCTAAAGATGTGGTCACTGACAGCGAGAGAGAGGAGTGCAAGACTGAGCAGAATCTGGAAAAAAATCTGTTCTGACTGATATATCAGAAGGATTGTTTCAGTCGGTTTAATGATGTTTATAGGGATGAAGCTGAAACTGATACCTTTGACATTTGATTGGAGCCTTTAGGACCGGTTACATACTAGAGGTGACTATTCAGACACTTGAAAACAGTCTCAGAGCAAGAACAGGTTGAGGAGAAGAATCAAGGAAGAGAAGTATAGAGAGAGTTGGTGTGAAGGAGGCTTTGTTGGAGCCCCTGTCTCTGCTAGCATCTCAGAACGCTGGTTTCTTGTGGTCCTACTGTGTTGCTCTGTGTGGCTAAAGACATATAACAGGAAACCAGGGGTGAACGGGCAAATTTCACTGTTCCTCCAGCCAAGAAGGTTTGTCAGCCCCTGGTGGTTTGAGTTTAATGTTGAACTGCTTGAGGGTCTGTTCCAGCTGTTGCTGGTTTCCAGCAAAGTAGGCCGAGATGGCATTATGGAACAGCAGAAGTTGCTTGTGCATCACTTTGATCTGTGAGAGAGATACACAAATCATGTCAGATGATAAGATAGAGACAATAAATAGATTGCAGGCTACTTGAGTGATTTCAAGAGGAAGTTATGCGGGTGTTCGGGCACCTTGTTTTCTTCCAGGAAATTGAGCTTGACGCTAACATCACTGCGGAGACGTTCATATTTGTCCTTCTGGATCTGGTACTGTTGCTGAGCAACCTCGATACGAGCCATAGTAACAGCGTCCCGTGGGCCAATGTTCAACTCTTCCAGATCTGCTCTGTATGCATCGAACTCTAGTCTATAGGAGATCAGAGAAACACCATAAAAAACAGCACCATATTTTTTTATACAATGTGAAGCCCAAAGTTGAAAGTTATTTATGATGTAATCTGACATTAAAGGTAGCTAGAACTGCATCAGATAAAAGCACAAAGCATCAAAGATGTACCACACAAAATAAATAACTGTGATAGAGGATATGCTACTGCTTTTTCCCTTTTCAATCTAAAGACTGAGTAAGAAAGGGCCAGTCATTGTCAATGCCTGTTGGTGCCTCACTCCGAGTTCATTCAAAACCATCTCGTCTGCACATGCAGCTACACTCGATACTAAACCAGACAACTGTAATGTATAATGACCCTCTCAACATCCAGTAGCATCACAGGCTAATTAACCTAAAACACAATTCAAGTGCTTGAAATTGCAGCCCTGACAGAAAGTAGGGCCCAGTGACAAGTAGAACACCAAGCACCATGGGGAAAAAAAAACAAATGAAGGCTACTATACTAAAGGCAACAGAGCTGGCGTAGCTTTTACCTGGCATTCTCATACATCTTGATAGTCATCAATGTGTCTTCCATTGTTTTGTTCACCAGTGTGTTGATGCTGGACACAAAGAAGTTGATGGCACCGAGCAGAGTCTCTCCATTCTTGCACAACAACTTCTGTGTTTCTGCATTAAATCCGAACTCATCCTGTGCATGAAAAATACCACAAACCTACATTTTTTATTGAAATATAAAGCTGGACTCAAAATATAAATATTAGAGGAAAAAAAATGAAAATTGGAAATATTGCCTTGGCAGCTAAATGGAATAAAATAATTTGAAGTACTAAAATTAAAACTAAAAAGAAGATCAATTTAAACAGAAAAATTAAAAGGAAAACTGAAAATATTCAAATAAAAGCCAACTCAAAACATTACAAATATAATATATGAGAATATAAATACTAAAATAACACTCAGCTGTACATGATAACAATCAGCTTTCATGTTTAATTATTTTTAGACTATCCATCCAGCAATGTTAGAGACATTCTTTATTGATAGTGTATAAATAACAAAACACAAACGCTAAAGTAAACCCAAAAACAATTGTGGCCTTTTAGCGCTTGGTGACATAATCTTTCCCGTTTGTAAGCACTAGTTATTTTTAACACTGACAGTTTGAATTATACATTCCGCAACAGCATGAAATACTCGAGTATGGTTACAGCAGTTCCATAATTATGCAAGGCAATCACAACAAATGTCATATATCTTAAGTTGGCCACGCTGCCTCACCCGAAGTTCTGGAGACTTCAGACTAAGGTCGGCAAAAGTGTCTCCGAGGGCGTGCTGCGTCTGCACCATGCTGTAAAAGTGGTTGGTTAGCGCTCGCGCCAACTGCAGTACATTCTCGTACTTTCGTTTGGTTTCCCGCAGAACCTCGATCTGAGCCTCCAGCTCCAAATCCACAGTACGTGAGCCACGGCCAAACCTCTCAGAGATCATCTGTTTGGTGCACTAAGGGAGACACAGATAACAAATGCAAATGGCTTTAGAATAGGAGTAGTTAACGGCACGTGACATCTAATCACAAAAGTCAAACAGTTCGTTGACAAACCTTGTATGTGTTCAGGCCCCATTTCTTCACAGTGTCAAATTTCTCCACAGCAACTCCTCTTGTGGCCTCTTCTGCTGTCATGGAGGAATTGCTACTGCCATGATGCATGTTGGACCCTGATACACAGAACATACTTTATAGTAAGTTTCAAATTACATATACACCGTACAACTGTTTATTCTTCCACATTATTTTCACATCATTTGCAGATATAGTTGGTATAACTGTATCATAGAGACAGACAGCTCTGAAAGTGCATCAGCTATATGTGAAACAGATGAGATGAGTGAATAAATGAGTGTTTAGGTAATAAAGAGTAGGGGGAATGTGTTGCCAAAGAGCCCTTAAATGATCCAGCGCTCTTTGGAATACCTGGGATACAGGGGATGTCTTCTGATTGGTGGGCTATTCGGCAGGCAGCAATCTGGCTTGGGGCAATGCTAACACCCCTAGACTTCATTCGCAGGTCTGGACGTGGTCATGGCCAGGGATAGCAGGGGATGTTGGGGGTATATGATGGGGAACAGGGAGTAGGTGGTGGATATGTAAGAAGTTTTACAATTATTTAGGCAATTAGGAAAAATGTTTTTTACAATGGAATGGGTTATACCATGTGAGTGAAGTGTGTAATGTCAATGCATATGTGTGTGAATGTGAAGGAAGAGCAGGAGGATGGAGGGAGGGGAAAAAAGAGAGAGAGAAGGTGATAATGTACTAAGATGAAATGAAAACAAGAACACACACAACTGATATTTTGTTAAATCTGCAGCCTCATGACAAACAGATGGAGAAAATGTACAGTTCACTTAACATCACACGACTATGATATGTCTGATATGTCCCAATATGTCTGAATTTATTTTAACTACAGTTATTCATTTACAAAAAGAGTGTGACGTATCATACAGTAACTTGTCATATATATATAATTTACCAAACATATTTTACACCCAGCCATTCTGCAGCAGATTTTTCTAAACATTTCCTCTGCAAAGTCAGCAAGATTGAAGCCAGAATACACTTTAAACTGATTTTCAAAGGGAAATTACAAAAGTTTCCTCATTACAAAATTCCTGCAAGTGAAAAAAAGCAACCTTAACCCTGCAAGAAAGAAGAGAATGAGAAAATGTAGCCCAGTCAAATCTGCTAAGAGAGAAAAGAAAAGCCAGGCGATTAAATTTATTCCTGTAGTACAGCATCCCATACCCTGGGAAAGACAAAAACAGTTTTGAAAAGGACTATAATTCAAGGCACCATGGGAAGGTGGAAAACAAGAAAGAAGAGAGATGCGTTACGAATGAGGCATGAATGACCTTGCCCTTCATTTGGAATGCGTCTGTTGCCCAAAAAGTCAGTGTTAAGACGGACCGCAGGGCCTGAGAAAGGGTAAAAGAGACAGAAGGTCCTCACTGAATCAAAAGTGAATAAATCTAAGGGGCCAGGATGGTCACCTTACAATTACAAATCCTGTCCAGACAAAAAGTAGTTTTGTTAGCCACATGTAACTAAAATAAAATCAAATGCAGTCAGTTTTGGCTGAGTTACTTTGCAGAAGTTAGCCTCATTTTCCACCGCAGAGGAAATGTATAAAAAAAACTAAACAAAACTGAAGCTTATTTGTCTATTAGGATCTGTGGCGTTTTTCACTCTGGTTAATGTCAAACTTAAAAGCCATTAAGCTTGGCTCAATGAATACCTATACACTTAATGACCAATGCCTCTGGGGGCCCTGGGGTCTCTTCTGGATTGCACCATAGGAAAGAAAGGAATTTAAAACCCATAGTGGAAATTATGCAAACCATATTGTACAATTCCAAGTGTATCTAGGAAAAATGAATGCTTTGTATTTGCTTTAGAAAGACAAATGTCATCATAGTCAAACATGGTAAATATCACTAATAACAAAACTCCAATTTTGACTTGGGTCAAGTGAATTTAAAACTAGCCTAATTATACACAGATTTAATCAACCCAGTCCCTTTAAAAAAAGTATCTGGCACAGTGCAGTAACAATTGGGTTTTAGAAGAACATGATTTTACCTTTGATGGAGCTGGTTGGAATGATGCCTTCTGTTGTACCTCCATAACCACCTGATACAATGCTAGTCTCATTTAGGTTGGGCCCAGACACCATGACCTGCTGTAAGTCCTACAGGAATGTAAAAAAAAATGATTTTAAGAACGTAATATTATAACAGGCATTCTTTTTCATGAAATGAACCAATCATGTAACTTCCACAAATACAAACATTGGCAAAAGTTGTAAAATGTTAGAAAGAACATTTTAGGGTTAGAATCATACTAGACCCGGAATTATTAAGAATCATGTGCCTGTGAATCACGTAAAAAAAAAAAAAAAAAATATTTCCTGTGAAAACAAACCCTTTGAAAAATCCATGCGTTTCCTTCATGTAGTAAAATTATTTGACACCAAAGCTTACAAGGCACTTGCAGCGCAAAGTAACAGTCTGTTATCTGAAACAAGTCAAATTAGTGACTATAAAAACTCTCAACAACCCACACCAGTGTGTTACGTGTTATCTGAGACAATAAACTAAGAAAGAGCATTCTCATAAATAAACAACATCTGTAAACATTATTGCTGATAAAACAGGGGTCTTTAATGGGAGGTCTGCAAATCCGCAATGGTTTGATCAGCTGTTTTTGATGTGTGATAATATTAAACTCAGACTAAAGTTAAATAACAAAGTTTAGTTAAACATTAGAATGTAATGTACAAGTATATGACTATGTCTATCTATAATGATTATTTAAATGGATTTCCAATGCAAGCTTCATAAACCATGACCTGAAAAGTCTGAGACCCTTGATGTAAAAAAAAAAATTCAGTCATAGTACTGTATGCAGTACCCCCTTTAAATAACAAAAAATAATTAATTGTAAAGGTTAATACAAATTTAATTGAACATACAGAGTTAATAGATACTAAAAGGTCGCTAACAATGGGTTAATACTACAGAGAGATAATACAGGATGTTTTTCAAAACAAATAAAATATGTATAATCTGGATTTGTAATTGACCTCAAACTCTGATTAACAGGGAGTGACAAAGGCCAAAAAATAATGCGTGTGATTTGAAAAACATCCTGTCCATTGTGACCAGGTTATGGGGAGAACTAAAATCGTTATCTGCTGGAAAGACATACACGTGCAGGCATACACACACACACACACACACACACACACACACTCTGCCAACGTTCCCTCTCACCCTGAGGCCTGTGGGACTCCCTACCTTCTCTCTTAAGCTCCACTGAATCTTTGCAGCCTGTACAGACATCGGGGAAGAACATGACAACAAAAAGACAAAAAGAAAGATAAACAAACCAAAAATGAAGCACAATGTAAAACAAAATTAGACTTGAAAACAGTGATGAATTAAACCATCAAACACAATGGAATCCATATTTTGTGGCCAATTAGCACCTGTTAATACAATAAAGACAGGCTTCCAGGATTGACAAGAAAAAAAAATGCATGGAATGACATTATTCTGTATTTTTTCAGCCCTAATTAAGCAACGAATAAGCCCTCTTTATTAATCATGAGTCATAAATTGTGTTGCTAACAGATCCCTGTCAATCCAAACATCAGTGAACAAAAGTATAATAAAAAAACAACAAAAAACGGATGCCACTCGTTCTCTCTCTGGGTAAAGAAAGACAAGACGATTTAAAAAGCCTGTTGTCACATTCTGGCTCAATGCTCCTGATCTATTTAAAAACACAGAGTAATGCCGAAGTACCATCTGCCTTCAGCGGAGCCATTATTGCAACTGTGAACATGATCAGCCAGTCATCCTAGGATAAGCTTTTGAAAACGGACACGTAATTCACATTTAATTTTATTTAGGCTGGACTACTGCAACTCACTTTATTTTGGGATTAGCCAGACAGCTTTATCCCGTTTGCAGCTTGTTCAAAAACGCTGCGGCTCGACTCTTGAGTGGGGTTAAAAAGAGGGAGCATATTACTCATATTTTACGCTCACTACATTGGTTGCCTGTTTGATTTAGAGTGGATTTTAAAAAATGTGCTCCTTGTTTATAAATCTCGAAATGGTTTGGCCCCTACCTATCTCTGTGAGTTATTGACTGAGTATCAACCTATTAGATCCCTTCGGTCTTCCAACCAGGATATATTGTCTACCCCTAGATCGAGGCTTAAGTGCAGGGGAGATCGTGCTTTTTTTTCGTGCTTTGGAACGCCTTGCCACTCTCCATTAGACAAGCTTCTTCTGTTAATATTTTTAAGTCCAGGCTAAAGACATTTTTATTTTCTAAAGCGTATGGCTGATGGGATAGTTGTATGATTTTATAACTTTACTGTTTGTTTGTTGTGTGTTTTTCTGTTTTTAATGACTTACTGGAAAGCACATTGATCAACAGAAGTTGAAATTAGTTGTGCTATATAAATAAATTGTCATTGTCATAACATGAAAATGTTAGGGGGGGGGGAATTAAAAACAAACTAAAACAAAGAACCCTTTACTTCCTTGTAGGAATGATTCAATGTTCTAGCAAATGTCACTACTTGTCTGTTTGCCTAACACGTATTCTCCCGGATCCAGAGCCTCGGTTTAGTTGTCTTACAGAGGTGTGTCTTGTGACAACATTACCACTTTACCTTTTTTTTCACAAAGGTTTCAACAATACAGAGGTTTGAACACTTTGTGCTGGGCTGAATTAGCCTTCTGCTTCTTAAAAGCCTAAGACCAGACACACATTAGATTTACACTGACTGAAGTATCGCCACAAGCCATTTTTATGAAATTAAATTAATGCATATTACTACTACTTGTTATCATGCCTGGCAGCATTATTTTTAATGGATTTTAAGTCCTCAAGAAAAAGCTTGACAATTATAAACTGCAATGTTTGTATCACCTGCTACCTTGAGATCTTTTCTCATGGCTGATATTGTGAAACCTGCAGCAAAACTAAACCAACTGGGCAGACAACTATATTTTAGACTCTATGAAAACCTAACTCTAGCTATGAAAACCACACCACAACATACACATTTTGATGCTTGACACATCGTTGATTTGATACGGCTTCAACTTTGCAAAAAAAAAAAAATCCTCTTTAAAAACCAACAGGGTGAGTTCAGGTAAACTGCATTTGAATTTTCCCGAATCACAATGTATCGCTCACCTGCTCCAGGCTGTCATCTTCTGCCAGATTCCTTGAGTCCCCATTACTGTTAATAGGAATCTCCATAGTGGCTGCTTTACTCATCATACTGTCCGCCATACTGGAGTGTTACTGAAAGAGAGAGGGAGATAAGTAAAAAGATGAGAAAATAAAACAGAGCTCTTCAATATATTACAAAAGGTTGTTTGAGACATTTCAGAATTAACAATGCAGACCAGACCTCACTTCAGACAACAAATGCTAGATTATAACAAGCTCACAAGGTCAAAGTGAATGATAAACAAGGACTGCTGTCATTCTACTCAACACACCATTTTGTGAAAAACACAATGTATTTTGGGAGAGAAAAAAAATCCCTTTAAATGTAAAATCTATAAAGCCTTCTATATTCCACATACGTTTGCCGGAAGCTATAGATGGAAAAGAGTTTCCTCAGGAATGTACTGTTGAAACACACTTATCAGATCTGACAGAGTCCAACCCAGTCATTACCACGAAAGGAACTGCCATGAAGTTCAAGGAGTATATCTTTCACTTCAATCTAATTAAGATTAAGGCTGTACTTCCTTCGCCGGCTGAGGAAGTTCAACCTGTCATAGGAGCTGTTGATACAGTTCTACTCTGCCATCATTGAATCCGTCCTCTGCATGTCAATAACTGTCTGATTCAGCTCAGCTACCAAATCTGACCTCAGAAGACTACGGAGGGTAGTCCGGACTGCTGAGCGAATCATTGGTACAACCCTCCACACTCTCAAAGAACTGTATTATCAAGAGTGAGCGAAAGGGCTGGCAAAATCACTCTGGACCCCTCACATCCCGCATACTCCCTCTTTGAACTGTTACTATCTGGTTGACGCTACAGAGCTCTGAGCAGCAGAACGACCAGACACAGAAACAGTTTCTTTCCCCAAGCAATCCATCTCATGAATACTTGACATTAAACATAGAACACACAACACTATTATACAATTATTTATTCACCACACACTTAATTTTTCATTTCAAATTTGCACATGTCAGACCTCACACATAATTGTCTGTTTTGTATATTGTGTTTTTGCCATTTTGAACATTGCCTATTTGTATATTGTTATTTTGTAGTCACTGTCATTCTGTTGCACTGTGGAGCTTCTGTCACTATAACAAATTCCTCGTTTGTGTAAACATACCTGGCCAATAAAGCTCATTCTGATTCTGATTAACCCGGTTAAACTACCCCTCAGGTTTCTAGGTATTTCCATCGATGCTTGCTTTGGTTACTCCTTCAGAGCCCATTCCCACACCTGCGGGAGGGGCTTCACAGCAATGAGTGAGCAACTTCACAAGCAGGCTTTCATTGTTAGCTCTCATAAAGCTCCCTGTCTCAGCCTCCTCAATGGGCAGAGGAAAATATAGGAATGCTGGGAGCTATGTAACAATCATGTGACTCATGCAAGTTCGTCTAAGCTTCAGCTTTAGACAGGCACTCAGAGAGGGAGGCTCGGTGCTCAAAGGGCCGATCTGAGCGGAGGCTTCATAGTCTACCTTCACAGAAGAGCCATTTAATTCTCCTGAGTGCCAGAGCATGAAATTTAGGCAGGATAAAAGCTAATGGTTCAGGTCTTATCTGTAAACCACAGGAATGGAAAACTGGCATTAATAAATTTGCACTCAGTGAGCAGTGGTGATGGCGGTGAGCCAGTGCAAGTGCTCCTTTACAATAATGATGGAATGCAGGGAATAGGACCATGGTCATGGGATGTGGGCTGATGTTGATCTTATTGAAGGCATTAAAATAAGCAACATTTAGCGTAGCGAAACTGTAGCAAAGTCCTTATGCCAGAAAGCAATGTTTCAATTTGTGGCTTGCAGTATCATCTTTGATTTACCAGCTACTTGTCGATGTGAATGACATTCTTTTTTACTTATGAATACTTTGCATGGTGGTCACTATTATCACCTACAGAGAGATGCTGTGAGGATGACACTCACGATCCACAGTAGAAATGCTCTATTATTCAGAAGGACATCTGGCATCAATTTATATGACATTCATTTTAGCAACCTGTTGTCATATACAGTATGTGAAACCTCCAGAATAGCTCATCTGGAAACATGCCTGGGTGGCTGGGCAGACTTTTTTTCAACTAAAGTGTAATTATGTCGCTTTACAAGGCTTCAAAAGATACACATCATTACATATAGGATTGTAATTCGACAGCCATGATAATACTACAACATGCATTAATGCCTTTTTCCTGTGATTTTCCACTGGATCTGCAGAGGCAGCATGCCATCTAACCAAGGCTGCATTTATGACAACCACTACAGTGAAAGGAACATGACTCGAGCTAGCTGGCTGAGGTAATGTTGCCTCATTAAGCATCTTCCTAAAACTAAGTCTCAAGGGACCGGAATGGGCTGGTTTATAACAGAACACCACAAGTTTTGACAAGTGATGAGGATTTTGATCCATCCCAGTGATTTAAATATTTTGAATCCGTTCACTAGATCCAGTCAATAGGTGGCTACATGTGTGTTGTGAGCTAGTCATTAAATAATTCACTCCACTAAATTTTCAGCAAACACCAAGAGGACCAAAACAATTATTATATTCTATTAAAATGTGCATACTTACAAATCTGCAATATACAATTTCCTCACAAACAACAAAACAATTGTATTTTTATTTAGTCAACTGTTGGCAATTACATTTATCACCAAGGCTTTTATTATTGTTGTTAGAAAAAAAAAAATATTAGACAGCAACTCGTTCAGTGAAGAATTCGTTCAATTCGTGAAGTATTCACAGACAGCACTCGAATGTTATTGGCTCGTGCTATACTCCGGCTTGAAAACATAAATGCAGTTATGAGCTCAAAGGAAAGATGCGTTAGTACATGCAGGTGACGAAAACGTTCACGTAATAAGTCTAAACTAGTGATGAACGTATCGTTGATATGCGTGGGGTCTATATCCCACGGAGCAACTACCTGGGCGAACAGGTGGGCCATGTGAACGGCGACCATTTTCATGCCATTTAACAACGATATCATTCACCTGTACAAACTTCGAGTAAAATTCCTTTAATCCGACCCTCCCTAAATGAAAGCATGGGATTTATACTCCGTTTAAAGATAGACGTGTATTGTAGCATATGGCCTTATGGCTCGTTCAGCCGTGAAACAGTTCTGTGTTTTATTTCACATAACGCATCATTGTTATAATGTGTCAGGCTGGGTCAAGCATCCAATGTCCAAGTGACCGTCCATGTCGCGCAAGGGCCTTTAATAATAATAATAAAAAAAAAACGTTTTTCATGCATCAAGACAAATATGACACACTTGATCAGCAAGATCGCAAGCTAAATCCACATATTATTTTTTGTCGCCATATATTAAACCATGCACTACATGAATGCAAATTCAACATCTGCTTAATGCAATAAATGAAAAAAACAAGATATAAATGATTATCTTACCTGTGTGTTTCCTATTGTAGGATTATGTTAGCTATTGGTCACGCGTGCTGGATATTTTATCCCAGTTCATGCGCAATTATACTCTGCCACTTCCAAAAGAGTGAGGAAATGATAAAAGCATGCATTCATGGAGGTTGATTATGGGCTGAACTTATGTTAATTCATGAGCAAGCGGCTTTTCGCGTGTTCAACCGTTTCCACTATGTCCGGCGATTTGTTTGTATTATTGGGCGAATCAGCCTGCCCTCCAGTAGCCCGAAATGCCTTGCGGATCTGACGTGACGACAGGCGCCGACGTGGTACATGCAGATAGCGCGAGGAAGAAGCCATGATGAGAAGGGAAGAGAGGAGGCGATGCACCTGTCTCTCGAAGCTGTGTGTTGTATGTTACAAACAACACCAATAATAATATTTTTTCTTATTATTGTTATTATCATATATATTAAAAACAGAGAATATTGAGAACGCCGAGAGACTAATAACCTACAAAAACAACACATTTATTCAAACTGTTTTGTTACTATTTACTTAAAAATTATCTGTTTTATGTTTATTTAAAAACAGCGACAGGAAACCCTCAGAAATAACACAAGAAAACCATTAAATCCAGCAACTGTCCATTTGATCAGAGGGTGGCAGCATAAGGCAGTATTTCACAGTCAAAGCGCATTTCAGTGCTACGCCAAATGGTAAGTTAAAATGTGTAAACATGTTGGCTTAACTCAATTAAATAAAATGATCGTTGCCTTAAACATACTGGAAGTAAAATGGTCTAAAGTAAACTTAGTAAAAAAAAAAATGCTTTTGCCTTCAATACCATTCAAATATGAGTATGCAGGGTTAGTTGACCCAAAATAAAATTTCTGTTATCATTTACTCACTCTCAGGTTGGTTCAAACCTGAGTTTCTTCTTCTGTTGAGCTCAAAAGAAGATATTTTGATAAATTTTGCCTTGCATATATTTGTATCCACTATAGAAGTCAATGGCTGCCATAAACTGTTTGGTTATCAACATTCTTCAAAATATCTTCTTTTGAGCTCAACAGAAGAAACTCAGGTTTGAACCAATGAGAGTGAGTAAATGATTTCCCTTTATACAGAAAATACTTTAAGAATTTTTTTTACTCGTCTTGTATCAGTTAAGCTTATATGCTATATTATCTTTTGATGATAAATTTCATAATTTTTTATATCAATTTCAATATCACAAAAGATAATACTAGCCTATAAGCTTACTGAAGACAAGTAAAAAATTATGCTACAACAGAACAAAGATCATAAGAAATCGACCTACTTGAAATACTTAAAGCACTGAATAATATTATGATGTATAAAGAAAATGTACAAATAGACTGAATGGTATCCACTGTATATATTCAATATACATTCATTCTTATTTATTTTACAAAAGTGATTCAGCCAAGGACAGTAATTGGTTTTCTTTCTGATGTTTGATTTACATTAGATTACGAAATCGGGCTGAAGCCGTCTTAATGCATGCATTTACCAGAATGCTTAATGTTCATTGTTCATTAACAGTTCAAACCATTTGTTTTAAAACCTGCTTAAAACGTGTTTAAATGATAAGACTAGTCGACATCAATCTACCGGATTATCTCCCAAGTCCCCTCCCAACCCTTAAATGAATAGCCTATATATATATACAGTTTTTTCAAACACAAAACCAATATACACCCAGTTATTAATCAAACTAACCTAAAATCTGTGTGGACGATGACACTGTTTTTCCCTGCTCCATTTGCGCGATCCACTCGCTCTTCCAACAACTTCCACTCCATCATCACCTTTAGTAAAATAACCCAATAGCTTTTTTTTCCTCTCTGTTTTTTGTATTTTTGAGTTTTTCATTTTTTGAGCCCCCCTCTCTCAGAATTGCTGACATTTTTACTTATCGAATATTGTTCTTTGTGCGACCATTTCCACATTACTCCAGAACGAAGTGAAGAGTGGAGGTGAATGCAGAGCAGCGATCACCTGATAGATACGTGCACGCACATATCGTTCATAAGTCAAATATAGAATAAATGCATTTGATTGGTAAACCAAATTATGATTTTGCACTTCAATCTCAAATGGTGATGCATGGAATTTACGGAAAAGCTCAACTAAATAACAGCGCTAATAAGTGGGAGGCGTGGTGGCTTTGGCGATCGGTGCGCCAGTCAATCTACCCCACAGCCAATCACAGGCCCCTTACTTGCTCGGGCCCCGGGGCTTCAGCCCCACCTAGCCCAATGGTTAAAACGGCCTTGCTTGTATCACATAGAATGGAGAAAAACACAAGACAGTGAAATGGAATGGAAGCCCAGGTTGCTTTGATAGCGGCCTTCAGGTTATCTGCATTGTTGTGTCTGGTGTCTCTCATCTTCCTCTTGACCGTACGGTTAAGGTCAGGCGAGTTTGCTGGCCAATCAAGCACAGTAACACCATGGTCATTGAACCAGCTTTTGGTACCTTTGGCAGTGTGGGCAGGTGCCAAGTCCTGCTGGAAAATGAAATCAGCATCTCCATAAAGCTTGTCAGCAGAATGAAGCATGAAGTGCTCCAAAATGTCCTGGTAGATGGCTGCGTTTACTGTGGACTTCAGAAACACACTGGACCAACACCAGCAGATGACATGGCAGCCCAAATCATCACTGACTGTGGAAACTTCACACTGGACTTCAAGCAACATGGATTCTGTGCCTCTCCACTCTTCCTCCAGACTCTAAGACTTTGGACCACTGAGCAACAGTCCAGTTCTTTTTCTCCTTAGCCCAGGTAAGATGCTTCTGACGATGTTTCTGTTTCAGAAGTAGCTTGGTAGCCCTTTTCCTGAAAATGTCTGAGTGTGGTGACTCTTGATGCACTCACTCCACTCCTTGTGAAGCTCTCCCAAGTGTTTGAATCGACTTGACAGTATTCTCAAGCTTGCGATCATCTCCTGTTGTTTGTGCACATTTTCCTATCCAATTTCTTCCTTCCAGTCCACTTTGTATTTAATATGCTCTGATACAGCACTCTGTGAAGAGCCACACCTTTCAGTAATGACCCTCTGTGACTTACCCTCTTTGTGGAGGGTGTCAATGATCATCTTCTGGACCATTGCCAAGTCAGGAGTCTTCCCCATTATTGTGATTTCAAAGAACAAGAGATACCTGGAATGTATGCTGTATTGGATGGTCATTTATTGAAACTCAAAAAGTATTCTGAGATACTGATTTTTGACTTTCATTAGCTGTAAGCTCTAATTATCAAAATTAAAACAAAAAAACGTTTGAAGTGTTTTACTTTACATGTAATGGATCTAAAATATATGAAAGTTTCACTTTTTGAAATAAGTTACAAGAAAAAATACTTTTTCACGATATTCTATTTTTTTTAGATGTATCTGTACAGTCATTGTCACAGTTTATGTACAGTTTGCAAAATGTGCTCTATCAGATGTGAATCTATTTGGTACATTCTGTGATTTGTTGGCATTAAATATCAGAAGTTTAAATACTGAATACTGAATAAAATGTTGTCTGCAGATGTCTAAAACCGTGTAATGGTTTTTACTCTTGCTGATGTCGAGATTTTAACATTTGCTAACTCCGTATTAATTATATTTCTGTTATCTTGCCAAAAATTCAATAATTATTTAATCAAACCATAAAATGCATAAAATCTTGAATGGTTTGTATCAAAGGTGCATTTTTTGCTTTGAAATTATATTGGGAATTTTTTTATATATAAATGTGAATTGAATATCAAAGATGTTTAGATTTATTTTTCTTATAGAAAATACACATATTTTACACATACACGATACACAAATATTTTTTACTAGTGAGGTATTATAAGGCTATTATTTTGTTAAAAAAATAAAAACTGTATTTTAAAAATCTGTCAATTAGAAGTCATATCATGTGTTTAAACAATCGTTAATGATATTATTTGAACATTTGTGCAAAAATATTACTCACACTAAAACTTCTTGATAAAAAAAACTGTCCCACTCATTCTATTTCTCTTTCATTCTACCCAGCAGCAACACACACTCACTCTCAAACACTTTCTCGCAGCTTCTCACTCAAAGTGCCATGAGGTTGCCTGTAAAAAGGCCAGAGATCAGAGTTTGCATCCAAACCTCAGGTTAGCAGCGTTGTGGTGGGTCCTGGTGTTCAGTGTCTCAGCAGGGGTTCTCTGAGTTTCATATAACATTGTTCCTGATTGAATCGAGCAAACGACCATCCAAAACATCAAGGGATTTTTATGGTTATTAATGCTACATGCAGTTGTTGGCCTTCTCAATCATGGCATGTGTAAATGCATTTCCTAATATATTTTTTTCTAAAGCAGCTACCTTAACTTGGCAGGTCAAGGCTGTTAACAGGACAACCTGTCATTTTTTAGAGGTGTTTCAGAAGTTTCCCTCAGCTGCCAAAGTTTTTTGTTGGTTTATATATCACATCACTGTAATGTGGAGCTTGCACGTATGACTTTTTGTTTAACAAGCGATCTGCACATTCCCCACACACCAACTCACACACTACCCACAGTCATTACACGCGTAAAACAAGCTCCACAAGGAAAGTATTTAAAACCACACTTTAGTTTTGGCCAAAAAAAAGAGGAATTTAAAACAAAACCAGTCACTCAGACTCATAAAAATATTATTTGGTGACCTGAACTTCCCAAATACTCAAAGGGTCAGTGATGTGATGCTCTTTTTTTGGATAAAAATGCAATTTGTACTGATTCATTTAGATTTTTTAAGTAAGAACTCACGTTTCACATATATACCATTTAGTATTTGAACATCCTTATTTGTCACAGACTCATACATGAACCACTTGGTGGTGCTGTAACCTACACAGATGAATCCGAGTGATTGCATGTAAACTTATGTTTTGAAAGTCGTAAGAGAGAAAACTAGCCACCACCTCTCTGTAACCTCATTCACCTTAAATGGCTTGCATTCATTGCATTCGTCTTGACTTGTTTGTGAGTTTGACGTTTTGTAGTTTACAATTGGATGCACGTCATAACAGGCGAAATCCGGCCAGTAGAGCTGCCACACATTAACACACGTCAGCAAAGCATGATTTGTACTTCTCACGCTGCCAAATTCTTCACGTCCCTCATCATAAAACGTATCTAATAAGGTCTCTAATGAGATCCTGATCGAGCCATTGCTTTAACATTGAGCTGTTCACCCTCTGGCTCTGAATACAGTCTGGTTTTGACTAACTCTCTCATCAGTCAACTCAGAAAAACTGTTGTAAGTAAGGTCATGAAAGAGATCCTGGTTCTAATTCTGGGGTTTACTGTCTTGCACAAGGTGAACAGTACACATGCCAGTATGAAAAGATTTATTTCTGATTATATTTAACCGACTGTTAAGCCAAGCATTATTTGTATTTTTTTTTGTCTTTGTATCATTGTTTATTGCTGAATAAATGGCTTATTATTTGTAATTTACAAGCATAAAGCTTTCATCAGTTTGACACAGGAACTGTATTTTACCTAAAGCAACTTACAATGCAATGAAGATATGTTTTTGGGAACTGAACCCATGACTTTGGCATTGCTAACACCATGTTCTACCAGCTGAGCTATAGCAATAAGAAGACCGAGCATACCTTGTGTATGTGCTTGATCTTCTCTCAGTGTGGTTTCTTTTACTTGGGTCCAGACCAAAGCACAGATGACTGATTCCTGGATTCGAGTGCAACAGCAGCCCGTGGGATCAGCTCTGAAATGCTGCCATCACTTGTGAAGAATCCAGAGTCATGTTTATGAGATTAAGTACCAAACTGCACTCCTGGCTTAGCGGATGACCCCAACATCCCACCTCAATATCTTTCATGAGGAACCAGATGCCATTTAGAAAGGCTGTGTGTGTATGAACACGAACGTATGTATGTTCATATGTGTGTATTTGCACAAAGGTGCACAACTTGAAGCAGTTGCTGGAGCCCCTTGTTTTCGGCCCACCGCTCTTGCCTCAAATCACCCCCCAGAGAGCACAGAGACATGGTACATCACAGGCTGCTGACTGATCCAAACCAGCTCCCATGAGACACACAGCACCAGTTTGTCTTCGTATGTCAGAGCCGGCTGTTGTTGAAACTCTTCTGGCCCAAGTTAAATAAAAAAGTTCTAAGCAAAATATGCTGATAAAATTATGTAAAATATTTAAGGTAATGTAATAAAATATTATAGTGCAGTTACTTCTAGTCAGTGTTGATATTGTTAACTAGAGCTACTACTAAAATTATTTTCATCAATTGTAACAAGCTGAAATAAAATAAAATGTAAATACTAAAGATTAAAGTTGAAAGATCTTTTAGGAAAGTTATTGACTTGCCGTCGGTAGGCAGCACGCCGATACAGCGCCGTTGCGCTACAGACGTCCCGAGTTCAAATCCTAGCTTGAGAACCTTTCCCTTCACCTCTCTCTCCCACTTCGCTTCCTGTCAACTCTAAACTGTCCTTTCAACATAAATTTCGACACGGATTCACTAATGTGTTTCTCAGAGACATGCAACAGTCTGTTCTTCTTTGGATTAGTTTGGAACAATTTTGCTGGAAAAAATATAGACTAACAATGTTGTCTGAAATGTGCGTTTTAAATATAATATCATTGTATGTTCATTTTTACAGATATATGCACATTTACCGAAGTTTCTCTGTTTGAAATTTGTTTTACAGCATCTAAATAATTGACAGGCCATTGCACAATAGCACCTTCCCACAATTCCCTATTTGATGTGAATTGTGTCAAGGATGGATTGAGAAGCTTTCACTTTCACCCATTTAACCGTGCATGGTTGCCTGCTGCTGCCAAAAGGCCACTAATACACTGCCAAGGCATTTAAACTGCAAAGTTAAACGAGTAACAGGGCTATTGTATTTGAGAAGCACTGAACTCTCGCTGCGTTTCAAACACCATGAGGTAAAAGTCTCTATGTGGCTTTGCTCTCCTCAGTTTGGAGTTTCTCTCTGTGAGCATAGCAGGAGAGTGTACGCATCTGTGTTTGTGGGAGATTGCTCTGTGACAAAGTGTTCACACGCAACTCAACAGCCAGCTGCAGTAATTCTGCTTGTTTTCTCCACAGAGCAGTTTCTGACCAAGGAATCGAAATGTTTCCCATAAATCACCTTTAACCATATCTGAGGACCAAAATAGAGGTTCCAAAAAATGATTTCATTTATCTAAGCCTTTATCATTAGAGATCTGTAATTCATTTGCTTCAACGCACACTAAAGGAACAAGGAATTCACATGGTAGGTGTTATTTGTTTATACTAAGTGGGCGAGGAGGAAAGAGCAGATTTACAGCTGTGAATACAGGTGTGTCCTGTGAGGTCCATCAATAAATTGTCTCATGTGAAAAGGAAGAGTTAAAGCAAGGTTGATATGTTTATGTCAAGATGTTTTTTGACACTAATTTACTATTTCACATTCAATCAAAACCATAGAACTGTAACCAAACTGGGAGACAAATCTGTTGCTTAAGGCAGTTTTCCTAATCAATTCTAAATGAAAGATTTTGATATACAAACATTTTGGGCTCCCCAAAGAAACTTTCAGTGAACAGGTCTTAAAAGAACCATCTGAAGAACCTGTAAAAATAACCTTTTGTTCAATGGAAAGTTTACACGGACTTAAAGGATCTTCATGGAATGCTAAGAATTTAAGTGATACAGAAACCTCACATTCTCCCATCAGAATTTGTCATAATGGCTTTTTTCAATCCAATCTTAGTGAACTTATAGCATGATTCCCTCATTTCAAATGAATCAATGCAATTCATCATGTATAAACAGCTCATGTTCAGGCCTGTAGCCATAATAATCTAGATTTGAGCGTTTGTGTACTAATATTTAAAATCTGCTAATAATTATCATTCCACAACTAAAAAGCACGCACTCCTTGTGATGTTGTGTTTTCCACAGCATTGTCTCCAGCATGGCTCCATGTAAACCGTGTGTATCTTCCAGGTGGTCACCTCCTGGGGTTCAGTCCTGTAATGCGCAGAGAGAAAGATGGATGGTCTTCCTCGACAAAGTCATTAAGAGGGTGAGCAAACATTCCCTTAGCTTCTCTTAAAATGACAAGGCTCTCTTTCTAAATAAAGTGAGTTGCACAAAAACAAATAACTTTTCCAGAACACTCCTCTCCGATGTCATCTGATCTGTAACTACTTTTTGAAAGATGTATTGATAAATAAATGCAAGGGGGTGACCTTTGACCCATGAGGAGGTTTTGTAGGTACTGGGGGCCTCAGTGGTTTGGGAATTGAAGGGAGGCACAGCTTGAGGTCAGTCTCTTATAATGTGTGAACACCTGTAAGTGAGTAACGGCTCGCACCCACAGCTATTTGGCTAAACACAGAGTATATAAATCATCTAGATTTAGCGTACACTTCTCCTCCAGACTGCCCATCGCTTAAACCCACCTGCACTTGCTTTATGGGCAACGACAAAAAGAGCAGGCCTGGTGAAACCAGCCACTAAATTTAGTTTTATAGGCCACAATTTTGTAGAGAGATCATTTATAATAGGCCTTCTGTTTTTTCTTTTGGAAATGCTTCTAAACTTACTTGCATCCTTGCATACTTGACATTTATTTTTTCTCATTAAGTGGACACTTAATAATAATAATGTTTATTTATATAGCGTCTTACCAACACCCAAGGCCGCTTTACAAAGTCAGGTTTAAGTAACAGAACCACATCAACATCAAACACATAGCAAGAGCTGAAAGTATTATACAGAGGTTGCTTACACATATTGTAAATGGTATATACATAGATATGTTTATTGTGACTATTTTATTTGGTATTTCATCACTGTTGAACTAGAACAATTCTTGTTTGAAAGAGCACAGCTAAAACATACTCAGAAATGTGAATCTACATAAAAATACATGTAGACATGTTAAAATCTACATAAACACATGGCACTAGTCTAATTTGCTGATGAGATGCAAACAAATAAATACATAAATAAAAGTCTGTGTACAGTTAGGCTTTCAGTCAGGGTTCTTATACTGTAATTGAAAAATATGCTTGAAAACTGAAATAAAATAAAATATTTAAAAAGTCATAATACAAAAACTATTATATTTCTCATTTTCGTTTGGGTTAACTTCATGTATGAAAATAACTACAACTGAAATAATAAAAAAAAAAAAATCTATAAAAACATATTGAAAAAAACAAAGTGACTTAAACTTTAACTACAATGAAAATGAAAACCAATATATTCAATTAAAGTCAGATTGAAATAAAAACTATAATAGTATCTCAAAATAACACTGTTTAGACCAACATTATTCCCCAAATGTATTTGGAAACGATCATATTTGACCAGATATTTTTATACTGAACAATATCACTGACTTGAAAGCTCCCAGCATGCATTGCAGCATCAATAAATTCTCTATTTAGCATTATAGTCTCAGTGTTTTAATGTCTGATGACTGTTGCTTTTGTTATTTGTTGTGTGTTGATGTTAAGAGCTCACCTTTTTGTCACAATGTCACCTTTTGTCATTGAGTTTGCATGCGTACTGATGTATTTTAAATGGTTAAGTGAGGTCTATGTGTATCTATATAAAATTAATATTGCACATAATATATTTGCTTTGCATGATTCTTTTCTTTAGGGGCAAATATATATTTTAATTTAAGTCATTTAAGTAATATAAAACCTCATCAAATGGTGAGAAATGTAATGTTTGTGTCAGCTAATTGATGAAAAAAGACAATCTAAAAAAATAATATACATTTATTTTAAATAATAATAATAATATAGAATATAACAAAAATATAAAAACTGCTGAACAATAAATAAATACCTTATTTATCAGCTGAACAGCATAGCATTTAGTGCATGAACAAATAAATAGACTAAATAAACTGGCATGAAATTTCAATCCATCATGTTACCAGATTTGTAACTTTTCACAGCAATTCCCTTTTTAAGAGCTATTCAGATGTGTTCACATTACTCTATGAGAGAGAGTGCTGTGAGTCTCCACACACATGTCGAGCACATGCAAAAATAGCTCTAATGTGCGAGCTGTGACCAATCCCAAACAATAAACCACCAGAACGTTCTAGCGTTCCGTTTTCATAAACCGTCAAGACACAGTCTCTCATTATGCAGCGTTCCACATGAGGAATCCATCCTGAGAAAACCCAGCTCAGCTCATATCTTGAGCGAATGTGTCAATAAAGCTATAATCACAATGGCGATGCCCTTATAAGGGTACTGAGTGTGTTTGGTTTATGCTTGTCTCCCAGACCCTGCATCCATGTTCTTATTGCGTTCCATCACTTTCTCTCCTCTCCTGCCAGCTAATAATACCTCCTCAAAGAAGGGATATACACAGGCTAAGAGGAGAGATTGGGAGAAACAGACTATGGAGTATCTCAAACAGTATTAAGGCATTTATATATGACAGCACATTTAAAAAACTGCCGGTTTAAAACTAAGTTATTTGAACACTTACTGGAATAGTTCACCCCAAAATGAAAACTATCATGATTTGCTCACCCTCATGTCATCCAGAATTACTTACTTTTTCTGTATGGGTGACAGACTGGATCTTTCAAGCTCCAGAAATGATGCAAATGCACAAAAAAAGTTTAATACAGAAAGTCCATATGGGACAACATGAGGGTGAGGTAACATTATTAAATAATAATGCAATAAATATAGTAATTTAAACTTTAATTTTTATTTAATAAAATACATTTTATGAAAATGTTTAGGGTGAGCATCTAATCTAGTTTTTTTTTTTTGTTAATGTTTGTTTTTAGAGACTCTGAGCCATCAATGGCAATTCACTGGGTTTTGGGATTACTTTGGAAACTTCCTTCTTATTTATAGTGCATAATATTTTTGTAAACCTACTTCATTTTCTTTTCTTTTTTTAAAAAAAAAAGCGGTTTAATGTGAGAAATATGGTCTGGCAGGTTGCAAAGTCATGCTTGAGCATCTTTTTTTATATGATACGTATATAAAATAGCAATTCCAAATATTACCGTTAATAAATAGTTATATAGTTATAAAAAGTATTACATATAATGTAAAACTAATAACTACACAAACTATAAAACAGCTAATATTTAAAATAAAAATGTCCTCACATATCAGTCCTGATTTGTATATTTTGTCACAATTTTTCCAGTGCTCTTGTGAATGTATTTTCCACAGTTTTTAATAATTTGGAGCTACAAATGGTGACTTTACTGTAACACATCACAGAACTGTTGGCCAGAAATCTTTTACCACTATAATGATTGGGGCATTACTCTACTCTCTACTTTGTTTTGAACAAAAGTCAAAAGTGTTTGTACAAAGCTATTTTCTGCTGCATGCTGTACTCTGCCAGACTAGAATCGCATCACTTTTGGGAAGTCAGTAACCCTTTTCTGTGTGTCAGCTGAAAAACAAGGGGCTGTTTGGCACGCAGTGGCATGAGAAAATGAAATCAAAGCATGCAACATGTCAGTGATTCACACTACATCTCTGATGTCTTGTGACCAAACAGATGGACTTTATTTCTCTGGAGCTGAATCATGCTTTTTTGCATCTATGACTATTAGTGGATCAAACTGCCAAGGTGCATGACTTGCACTTGGATGAAATTACACAGCTCAAAATAATCTAGGTGAAGCCTTTTTTATCTTAGATTGCGTGACTTTAAAAGCCAGCGCCCAACTTTTGACTTTACCTTTCCTGGCAAACTTTTCATCCAGATCAGGATTTTTTCCGAGCATGATCCAGTACAGCTCAGTACTAAACCCCATCACCCCATCATAAACCTCTTGAAGACTTCAGATGAATGAATGGATTTAGTCAATGCGTTGAACTCCCCATTCATCCCAACACGGAGTCATTTCTTCCTCCTGTCAAGGTTTATCATATTTGCAGGCTGATCAAGTTGGCAGGGCTCTGGATCTTCCCGAGCATAATGCCTGGTCTGATCTCTCCGGAAACCTGATCTGTGATAGTGTAGAGGAGGCTTGTCTGGAACCACTAGGCTGACCTGCACTCTTCTGGGGGAAATCAATTTCGCAAAAGGTCCAAACCGACAAATAAATATATTGTTGGTTAAATAAATCACCTGCTTCTAAAGAGAAGAACCACTGGTGCCATGAGAAGGCACCATGAGAGGTTTTCTGCTTATCGTTTATTCATATTCAGGCCACTTCATCTCTCAACATCATGTCCCAGGAGTGCCATAAATAGTGTTGCATCGGGAGGCAGAGGTGGACAGGGCAAGGTTGCTGTGGTACACTCACACATCCAAACGTGCCTTTATATTCATAAATATTGTACATTTGCAATTAATAAGGAAATAGCAGAGCTTGCAAGGCAGTAAAATAACATAAGATTACGTGTAAATTACTACAGTACTGTCAACAAGTAACTGCATTTCTACAAATATAATTTTAAGGACTTTAAGGGTCAGAAGATTCTGATGAAAATGTATGAACTTAAATTATACAGATAAAGCCATGTATTTGTTACTGGCTCGTCAGTTTGCTTTTGATCAACCTACAAACCACCACAAAGCCTTGTTTGCTGAAATCACGTGACTCTGAAGCACTAATTCGACAACGTTTTTAAGCTTTTTTTGTTGTTGTTTCGAACTCTTTGAGCCAATCAACTACCTTTGAGATTTCCACCTGTATTATAGACCTCCTTTGCTCCCATCCTCCCCTCAGGACATGATTTTTTTTATAGAAGCTGTTAAGTCAGTACCCTGTCTCTTAGATAAAACACTGGACCATGAACTAGTCAACTGAATCAAATGAGTAACAGGAAAAGAGAATCAATCCAAAGCATTCACACACCAATAAAAAAGCAAACCTGGTGTTTCACAGGAGTGATAAGATCTGACACAGGGCAGGTTTTATTCATGTCAGTGGGAGAGAGAGAGAGGTGAGCTCTCACATCAGTCTGCCTGCTGCAATATAGCCAGAGGTAAAGGAGGAAAATGAAAGAACGAAAAGAAAAACGTAACAAGAGGGGGTTGGAGAGCAATAAAAGTGTTCAAGAGGGATCTTTATTTAGGTGTGGAATCGGACTCTAAAGTGAAAGCAGATGGTACTATAGTCTAGAATACTTTCCATTTGAAGTATGTGGCTCTTGAGCTACTCTGGGTCGACTTCGGAGCTCCACAACCCAGATTCTGGAGCTCAGACAGGTTTTGGTGCCATGCATCCAGGCATGTGCATGATAGTTGATGCAGAAAATGTTTAACATTTTAGGTTAAATGTATATATACATTAAAAGTCAATAATTTAAATGTTTTATTATTTTTAAAAGATGTCTCTTAAGATCACTAAGACTAAAAAAATATGGTAAAAACAGTAATATTGTGAAATACTATTACAATTTTGGTGCAATTAAATCCAGCTTTGGTGATCATTGGTCAGCTTTTTACTGGTAGTGTATGCATTTCTTTTTAATCACAATCATTAATATTTTTTTTAGTCTCTCAATTAATATCTAGTCATAAAAGGTGCATGCATAATTTTTATCCAATAATTTTAAAAAACGGTCTAAGATGCACGACATGTCACCTAGCCACAGCCTAAACCCTGCACAAAACATTGCAATATAACATTATTTTATTGGAAAAGCAGTTTCTATTCAACGTCATCTTCTGTACAGTGTTATAAAACAGAAAATAATGCATGGAGAGAATCAAATCTGGGACAGTGAAACCACACATTTAAGATGGATGCTGAGGCACAATTTTACGCTTGAGCGTTCTCACAAAAAAATACTCAGTTGGATTTATCTGCTGTTCGTTTTGAGAGTTTAAAGGGGAGCTTTAAAATGCAGTGCATTGGAATTCACTCAAAGTTTTGTGTCAGTGTGTATGTGAGCATTAAGATAAAACCTCTGGCTGCGTCCAAACAGCTCTGGCTCAGTGTCCAAATGGCTGAGGGGGCGTTTAGGCTCTGATCTCTGACACATAGGAAAACAGACAGACAGATCATAATGCCATTTTACTTGGTCTGTAACTCAGAATTGTAATTGTGTTTGAAAGCTACCAATAAATTATTACATTACATTACATATAAATATTTAGCTCTGGATTGTACTTGTTGACACTTACATCTGTGAGTCAAATATTTCAACACACATGTTAAACACTCACCTTTAGTAGCTGTTAAGTCTTTGGTTCCACCTCATTAGTCTCTTTGTTGAGTTTAAATCTCCTGAGCAAATAAAATAGTTTTTAACATACCATAAGTTTTACTTACACTGACCTCAGTACAAAATCTCCCCCTTCAGTAGCGTGACATTGCCATAAACATATTGCTGACAAACTCAGCATCTTACCAAAAGTGAGAGGAAACCGAGAGCTCAGAGCCTCAGAGAAGGTCAAGTCCAAGACGTAATATTTAAGGTACATCTCTGAGGTACAACCTGAGTTGCTTTACGTGTCATGCATTTTCTGACAAACTCATCTACATTTGGATGAAAAAAATCTTCTAGGCTGACTATATGCCTTCAAATATGACAAAATATTTAAACTAAATACATTTTTATGGTGACATTTCAAATATGTAGGAGATTCATGTTATTTCCAGTTAATGAAGATGCTATTTCCATTTTAGTGGCAATGTTGTAGAAAACAAACGGTGAGAGGAAAAAATGAAAATAAAAATCGTATTCCTAACAGATTTTTTTCACACTAAGGTAAACATGGGTCTTGTCAAGGGGAGAGCTGGAAAAAGGGGCAACAGGAGGCCCTGATAATGGAAGCAGCTCTTTTTGCAGAGGTTATGGATGGAGCCTGTAAACTCAAAAGAGGAGGTGATAGGAAAGCTAAAACTTACTGATATAGAGCATCTTTTTTAACTGTGATTCATCTTGTTCTCTCACTCCACATTAAGGCTGATATCTGAATTAGCTTTTTGTTTTTATACATCTTGATATAAGATCCTCCATGTCTTATGTCTTGCATTCAGCTTGTACACATTTAGAAAACGTTTATTTCATTTTCAATGCTGGGTCATTTAGTAATGATGGACAAATCAAAACCAGGTGGGATAGTGTTCCCGTCACACACTGTTTGGCTCATTAGATAATCCATCCTTCTCCTCGACTCTAAATTCTGTAATTTATTCACTTGAATGGAAAAAATCTGTCAGAGCTGTGGAGGGAATTGTTTATGAACAGCCACATTACAACACAAAGACGTTGACAGCATCCTGCTTTCAGCATGTCCATTAATCATCTTCATTTGTAACTCAACATCTCTGCATCCAAAACAACAGCGGAGTTATTTAATTCCACAAACCAGCAACAGAAATCTGAATGGGTGCTAGTCATGTTATTTTTTTTTTACAAAATTGCATTTAAATGAATTTCTTGCCAAGAGTGACTCCAGAGCCAAACCACAGCATCCTACTTTTGCCCATGCTTTTCTGGGGTGTATCTCCTCTAGACACCCCAGGAGATGTGCGAGCTCTCGGGAAGAGATGTAATAATGAGTTAAAGCCGCGGGCCTGTGACTCAGTGCTAATACAGACCTGCAGTGACTAAGCAACTGAGTGGAAAATCAGAGGCTGTTTTACTGAACGCTGTGACTCCAACTGTAACTGATTCAACCGTTCAGTCTCACTGCTTCTCCCTTGATTTTAACCAGCAGAAATGGAAAGTTATAATAATAGACGAGGGACAGAAAAGACACTAAGCAGGAGCAACACATGGCTTTGGGTTGCATTAAGAGAAACCTTCCTCCTTATGCTAACAGGGCTAAAAATGTTACAGTATACATATACTTCTGTTCAAAAGTTTTGAGTCATGACATTAATGCTCTTGTTAATGAGATTGTCCCACCCCCTAATACAAAGACAAAGACTATTTGTCTACAGTAATTATGCAACTTTTTCTTTAGGTTATAGTTAAAATCATATTAGCTCTAACAATTGAGAGGACATGATTATTTTGACTTTAATCCAAGCTAAAGTCAAACTCTATTTTACGTCTGCAAATATTTCCTTCTCTAATTCCATCTCTTTCATTCTCTCACAAGCCCGGACTATCGTAAATCAGGAGCTGTTGATGGGATCTATCAGCCGTGTCTGGTATAGTTTTGTCCACCTCCGGTTCATGAACAGATCCTGAGAGAGGGCACTCGGCACCAGCTCTTCTCAGTTAGCGCCATTGATCACAACCGCTGAAAGACAGCAACCATCTCCTCCTAAATGAGGAAGCACTCCTCACAGCACCGTTGTTCTAATCTAATTTTACATTTAAACAAACAAAAAAGTCAAACCGAGCATGAATTTCTGAAGCAAAAAACAACAACAGTTGCATTATAAAGTGGATATAACCTTTCTCAGTCCTCTTCCATTTCTCTTATTCTCCAAATAGGACAATCCTCACTTTGACATATCTACCAAGTTAACATATGGAAAATGTATATTACCATATTAAATAATATTTATTTTGGTGAGTTTCCAGGTTGGTGAATGGGATGAAGGAAGGCGACTTAAATTAATCAAGAAAGCAAATATGAACCTGACATATAAAAGCAATGCAACCGAAGACATCATGAGCCTCAATCAGAAAGACCGGAATAGATAGATTACATGCTATAAGTGCAAAGCAACATTTCTAGTGTTAAATAAAGTGCAAAGGTATCACAACACAGTCTCGTGGACTGAATTTGAGCAGTCCCCGCTGAATCAGACTTTGAGGGTGATTTTGAGGGTGACTTTCAGTCAGCTCTAATAAAATTAAAGACAGAGGAGGTTGATTTAAGAAAATGCAGAAACCTCCCTTCTGCTTGAGCCAGATCTGCTCTTAAATAACAGATCCACTTTACAAGAACAATATATAGCATCTCAGAATGATAAGATCTAAGAGCCAAAACTACGTTCCTGTAATTCGAAATATATGTTTGGCAAAACCCAAATTTCATAAGAGACATTTACCGTTTGGTTTCTAAGAATTTTGACTTTGCAGAGCAATTCTAATCAATGAAAAGATACATGTGACTACATAAGGAATGCAGGGATCATTACAATTTACTACAGACCTGATGGGAACAGCAGACGTGTTTTAATAGCCAAGTCTAAGACTCGCGGGATCTTTCTTTGAAGTGTATTTTCATTTTGAATGGTGCTATGGAGACTTCCCTTGTTTTTCTACCAAAGCATTTAAGAAATGATAAATCTCAAAAATGGATTAACTGCCCACTAATCACTTTCAAATTTATCTCATGTTATTAATCAAAAAACATTGCCGTTTAATATCAAAACCAGAGGTGTACTCTTGAACTCACAGACACAATATGTATCTTTCTGAGGACGGTGTCACAGTGGAATGCAGGTTGACCTGCCTGTTGAATGTTCATGATTATTCTTATCTATAATCTTCAATGGGAAAAGTTTGACATATGCCTGATGACCTGATTAACCCCTTTCAGCTGCAGAGAAATAAAATATATTTTATTTAATAATAATAATAATATAAAACTAAAATCACAGCAGGTTAAAAATACCGTGCAAAAATGTACCAAAGCATTGGCAATAAATGATGGTGAGAAAAATGGGTAGACATACCAGAAAATGCCCCAAATCCTTCAGCAGCCTTTTACTTAAATAATGACTGAGTAAAATGGTCTAAAAATATTTTCTTCAGACAGAAAATATCTAGACTACTAAGGTCTGTATAAATGCAAATATGAGCTGTAATTGTTTCCCATAATTCTCCATGATTTTCATATGAGCTGAAACTATTACTAGAGACCCATGATCTTAATGCCATAGTGTACAGAAGGCATCCACTCCATCCTCTTTCTTCACAGGCTTGTCAGTTTTTTGGGGGTGTTTTGATTTACCAAAATGTGCACATGCCAAAACAGGGTTCTCATCTTGATAAATGACAGCTAAATGGAAAATTCAGATGATGATATTTATAATAATTCATACTGAACTTAAAATGCATTTACTGTATACTAAAGGTTAAATGACAATAGATAAACATCTCCATATGCAATCAATGCGAATTTGAAATGTTGCAAAAATAAACAAACAACCTAATGTAAAACAGCACAGAGCAGTGAAATGTACAAACTGTGTAGTAACTAGACTTGATAACAGATCTTGATAACACATTACAATGCCTATCAGACTAAGGTTAGATCTCATCTTGAAAGTAATATCAGTGATAGAGAAAATATGTTTACACAGAGGTCACACAACTCATTGCAGTGTTTATAAGACACTGACTGTGCAAGCGAGTGAGACTGTTGTTTCTTCGTGATATCTGGGATGGTGTAAATCAGTTAGACATTTCATAGCACAGAGACGGAGGAGAGCTGAATCTCTGCCAACACCAACTTCACAGCAGGGGATCAGAAAACTCAGTACGGTAGAAACAAAGACAAAACTTGAGAGCATTTCAGTTTCATGTCTGAAAAAAAACAGTTCCTTTAGTGCACAAAAGCTTGCGCTGTTACTGGTGCAGTATTCTTGAAAGATACTAATATTTTAACCCTACGGTTTGAAAGACACAAAGGTATACCTTTCGAGGGTACTGACAGGCTACAATTTTTCTGACAGTGTATAAAAATCCTGTATTTTTTTGTCCATTGCATCTGGAAAGGTACATGACATGATGACCAGTATGCGTGTGGGTGATTGCCTTGCATATACAGCGCAACTATAGCAAATATAATCAGTCATAGCTATTTGATCCGGCTCAATTCATATGCTGTATAATTATCAATATCCATCATATTTTCATTTTGTATGGACAAATTGATTTTGAGGAAATGTTTCTTCATGGCTGCAACTGATTTGAGAATGGACACACCCTGTCTCTGGCTATACACAGCCTGAGGCCCGGCTCTAGTCTAGGTCTTTGGAACATACGGTATTTTTTCAAATCGCTTTTTAATGAAGGACAAATTTGACTCTGACCTCTCCTGTTTTCTTTTTCTAAAAGTCTGATGATTGGCCTTTCGCTGCGCTTCAGTTACTTTGTAACATCCACATTTTGATTTAAACTTGGAAGGAAGACAGAAGACAGAAGGTTTGACAAAAGAAATCAGTAGGAATTTAATATTTAAATATGTACAGATGATTTAAACTGTATTGCTGCCGGAATGCAGGCAGTTGTCTTGGAAAGTGATGTTTTCAAGACTGTATAAGACGATTAAATGTCAACTTTTAAGATGAATTGTTTAAGACAGTCTTCAAAAATGCCAGACCCCTATTTTTCTTGCATCTTTTCTGGGTGCTAAACAGGGGCCAATTATACTTGAGGCAGTGGCGGTATCAGGCATTTACCAGAGGTAGCAAAACAGCTCTGGAAGTTCATTCTAATGCTTAAATCGCTTTCCACAGAGGAGAAAAAAATGCAGGGCACTTCTGAAGTTTCTTCTCAAAACAGAAAACATTCACTGCCTATTACAAAACAAGGTCCATTTCCTAGTTGATTCACTTTATTCTGAAAGGTAAATAAACTGCATCCCAGATAATGGGCTACATTTATCATTAAAACAACGATAGGTTACATAGACAATACAACACTTTTTTATTGTCAGAAAAAGCAGCATAGAAACAGTGTGACAGAGCTGCAGTTTTGTAAGAAACTATTTACATAGAGAAGAGTCTTTTGAGGTTTCACCAATTTCCCGAAAGGTCCAGGTGAGCCGAAAAAAGTATGGCCCTGTTTTGTTCTTTTTTTTACAATAAATTAGCTAAGATGCTAACAATCTAGTTCAAAGGGCAAGGAACAATACAACTTCAAAAGGCCTATAATAACAACACTATGCAACATGGGAAGTTTCAACACTTTCAGCCTTTCTGTTTATAAATAATAAAATACAACAATCTTCCAATCATTCACATTACACAAAATCAAAATTTCACAACCGCACAGTATGGTGATCCTAGACACTATACAATGATAATACACTTATTATGGCCTAGCATACATATAAATATACATACAAAGAATGTTACTAAAATGTAAGAACTTCTTCACTCAGAGCAATGGCAAGTCCAATGTAAATGAAACTGAGTAGCACTGTAAAAAAAATATTTAAAAAAAGAAATAAAAACATCTCTGTCATAAACAAACATCCATATTGACATCAGTTTGAGTTTTAAAAAAGTTCTCATTGCAGCCTACAAAGTATGACAATAGCAGCTAATTTGGATGGCCTTATAACACTGGATTTTCAATGCTGTTTGAGTCATCAATATAAAAAGAAACAAATAAAAGGAGCAGTCAACGTCTTGCCTCTCTGGCCAGCCAGTAAGACCAAACAAAACAAAACAAGACACAACTCTTCACATCAACACTGCGGTGGCTCTGAAGAAGGGTAATGTCGCCGCACAATATTTTTACCCCTTTAGTTACCAGACACCTGCGTCACCGTCATGGCTGAGCGACTGCCTTTTCAGGTATGCAACATTGCTAAGAGCGACTAATATGTCTTATCAAAAGACAAAATGGCCTCCACAAAATAGAGTGCAATGTAGCATTAAATCCTCATCTCAGCCTCATCACTGTGCTCCAGAGAGTGCTCTGCGGTGCTGATAATGGAGGCTGAGGGACCTTGAGTGACACCAAATGGGGAGACAACTGGAGACCGTGTAGCAAGTGGGGACAGTGAAGGGGAGAAACTGGGAGACATGGCTGCTGAGGAGATGGAGCCCTCGTGGCTAATAGGTGAACGCCTTAGTGATGCTAAGTGATGAAACGTCCGTGCTATGGCAGGTTTAGGTGGGACAGATTTGGCTCCCGGATGAGCCACTGAGGTTATGAGGGGTGGAGGGTCAATTCTTGGTTTGGGATCTGTCTTAACTTTGGGTTGGAAGGGTCTACGTGGGTTGTTGGGAGGTAAGCTTTCATCTTTTAGCCTGGCAATCTCTGTAAAGACACTGGCTAGGGGTTGGAACTGAGGGCACCAGTTGAGAAGGTAGTCCCAGTTGTAGCTGCCTCGCAGTTCCTCATCACTTGCCACTATGGCTGTGAGGGAGCCACCAACTGAGGGTTTGCCATCCTCAGGGAAAGCGTAATCTTTCGGGTGGGAAATATTTAACCCACGACCTACTCCAAGGTAGCCTCCACCTTCGTCTCTGTAGACTGGGAGCTGACCAGAGAGTAGGGTACCACTGAGGCTCCCACTGATGCTCCCAGGTTTCTTAGTTTTGAACCACTGACTTGCATCAAGTGGTCCTGGTTCACAAGAAATATCAGAGAGTTGGTCCGCATCCTGTTGGATACCTGAATCAGGGCCCCTGGCAGAAATGTGCTCTTGCATGGAGGAGGTGATGCTTGCAACTCTTGGGTACTCATTGATCATACGGATTTCGTCATCCTCTGCTGCTTCGGCAGATCCCCGTCCACTGGAGTGAGAAGGATCTAGGGATCCTCCTCGAGTGTAGGAGCCTCCACCAGTTCCTTCCTCAACACCTGCGTATCCAGGAAGAGCCTGGTGATAGATCCTGTCACCCTCTGTGGGTTTAGACTCATCCAACTTCTGCAAAGCTGTGCCTGAAGATACGGTACTATTCCCAGTGTCTTGTCCTTTCTTCTTGCGCTTTGATCTTACTAGATAAAGGGCTACAGCAATTATGATTAACAAGACTATTACTCCAAGAGAGGCAGCAATTATGCTCACAAGGAGGACATTAAAGTCTGTTGCAAGACCAAAGGATGTGCTGGTAACGTCAATGGTGACCTGAGTGGAAGCTACTCTTGAGGTGTCAAGAGGGCTGTGGGCGGTCACATCCATAGTCATTAGGCGAGTTTCCCTCTTCGAGCGACTCCCTCCACTTGAGCTGCCTGAATTGTCCATCTTTAGGTAGATTACACCGGTGGTCTTATTCACATCAAAATAAGGAGACGAATTGGGTAAGTAGTAGAGTACAATCCCATCTACCCCACCATCCTCATCTTTGGCCTGTACTTGCCCAATGCTCTGACCTTTCTTGGCTCCCTCTGGTACCTCAAAGGACAAGTCTGAAGTGGTGAAAACTGGGTCATACTCGTCCTCGCCTGTTACGTAGACCTGCACTGTGACAGTAGCCGAGTTGTTGCCTGCATCCACAGCCAAAGCAATGAAGTTAAATGAGTTCACTTTCTCAAAATCAAAAAACTGCCTGGTTCGAACTTCTCCCGAGTTTGGATCCACCAAGAAGAGGTCTTTTCCTAGGCCAGTGTGGTCCATCAAATAATATTTCAGCTGTCCATAAACTCCTGTATCATAATCGATTGCATGTAATACAGTCACAGCAGAGTTGGGCGGCTGGTTCTCACGAATACTGGCTGTTAATGTAGCAATGGGAAAGTAAGGTCTGTTGTCATTTATGTCCTTTACCTCTACACTAATAGGAGCGAAGGCAAAATTACCATGGCCATCTGAGGCTTGTACTATAACCACATGAGAAGTTCGGCTCTCTCTGTCCAAAGGTCTTTGAAGCCTCAGTCCCCCAGTCCACTGATCCACAGAGAAGAGATTCATCTCATCTCCAGAGCTGATGCTGTACTGGACCTCTGCATAGGGAGCTGAATCAGGATCAGTTGCAGTCACACGTAAGATTTCTGTACCAGCAGCTGCTCCTTCACTCAAAGACACTATGTACTCAGCTCTGCCAAAGACAGGAGGGTTGTCATTCACATCAGTGACTGTGATGATGGCTGGTACACTGGAGCTGTGTTGGGGAACACCACGATCCGAGACTGCGATGGTGAGATTATAGCGTGACAACGCCTCAAAATCCAGTCGCTCCGCTAGGATCAGGGTTCCTACCGTCTGGAAACCATGGCCCTCTATGAAACGAACGCTACTCTCAATCTGGAAAGCATTTCCCACATTCCCACTGGCAATTGCGAAATCAAAACCAGAGTTTTCCTGAGATAGGTCTCCATCTACTGCCTCTAATGTTAGGATGGTGGCTCCAGGTAACTGGTCCTCGGATACTGTGGCTTTGTACTCCAACTGGTGGAATATAGGGGCATTATCATTGACGTCTATCAGCTGAACTTGGATCGTAGCAGAAGATGACAGAGGTGGAGACCCTCCATCACAAGCTTCGATGACTACACTCACAGAAGGCTGCTCCGGATCAAATTCTGCTTTCTGTCTGATAAAAAGTGTACCTGTAAAGACACGAGAAGTGCTATTACTACAATGTCAATGCTTCAAATATAAACTATGGTAAAACTAGAGGCAGTGACTATTTAAACTAAGCGCAGCTGACCTTGTAGATGTTTTCATTAACTCCACACACCAGTTTAAGTAAATAGCATCTACTACTAATTGCACTTATTATAAACTAGATACTTGTTGCTACTTAGTGCATATTTATCTACCACTATTACACTACACTACACTTTAGAAAAACAGCATATACAGTTTTTTAATTGTATAAATAGCCACTGCCTAAATTATCAACATGCTTAGTATAAACACTGGGCTTATACCATTTTTAGGATCAATGTAAAAACCATCCCTCGTTGAAGACACCACTCGATAAGTGACCTTTCCCTTTTCTCCTGAATCTCGATCTGCTGCTGTTACTGTGATAACGGGACTGCCTGGTGGAGAATGTTCTGGAAGTGTTACCTGGAAACCAAAAGCAACAAAGCAGCTGTTACTTGGCATGCTTTCCCCTGTATCCACAGTGATGTCATTTTGAATAAAAGCATCTGCTTAATTCGTAATGAAAACAGCATACTTCATTCTGGTGTGAGTGACTGCATGTAAACTTATTCTGGAAGAAACGCATGTGTTTTAGCATCCTAATCCATGAACTTTTAACAACAATACTATAGAGAACAATGCAGCCGATAAACCTTTACCAATCCCAATAATAAGAGATAGACATTGTTTTAAAGACTTTAAATGGTAGAAAGAAAACAATCACCTGATATAGGTCTTGAGTAAAAGTTGGTGCATTATCATTTATGTCCTCCACCAACACAGTCAAATTGGCTTCACTCTGGTGCTTTGAATCTGAAGCTCGGATAGTCAATGTGTACCATGTCCTCTCTTCAAAGTCCAGTGGTGCTGTCAGAGACACACGGCCATTGTAACGATGGATATCAAATTTTCCCTGTGATGAAGCATCCAGCTGCAAAGAGTAAGACAGCACTGGGCCAGAATCCACATCATTTCCAGTAACCAGGGTGATCTCAGAGCCGATAAGAGAGTCTGTAAGTGGGAAACAAGGACACAACATTCAGATACATGTAGAATAATAAAAATGATTGATATCATGTCTTTCAAGGTTAAAAGGTCACCAGTCAGTTTACTTACTCTCTGGCACTCTAACTTCTCGTGGCACTGGGATGGTGGGACTGTTGTCGTTGAGGTCGACGATAATCACTGTAATGGTGGCAGTGCCTACTAGTTTGGGGCTGCCACGATCAGTGGCTTTTATCACCAGCCTAATGCAAATAAAATAAAATTAATTAGATAAATTGTTCCTAACTTATATCATGTGAGAAATTTTTCTGTTCAGTTCCTCTTTTTTTATTGAGAGAGAGAGAGAACAAAGATGTCTTCTATTTTCACAAAACGCTTTCGTACAACAATCCAAAAGCACTAACAGACCAAAAATGTAGTAAATTAAAAGCACACAGCTTTATAGGGGTTGGGGAACATTTTAGAAACAAAAAAACACAAGGTTAAAAAAAACTATGAGGGCTTGAACACATCACACACACAAACTAAATAACGCTGGAGAAGACAGTTACATTCCACAGAACAGAAGGAAATTAAAGACCTGCAGAGCAATGACTTCACTGGCTGAGCAAACATGATATACACTCACTGTGCCTGTGTCCAGATTTCTCTGTCCATAATGGCCGCAGTTGTGATGCTCCCGGTCAGAGGGTCAATCTTGAAAAGGCCACTTTGACTCGAAGACTCAATGGAGTAAGTCACCTGACCATTCTGACCCTGGTCAACATCCTCAGCCACAACCTAATGCATTCGAAAACAGACTGATTAAGCACAGGCAGGGAACGAAATAAACACTTGCCAGATGCTACATTTTAGTACAAGTATTTGGTAACTTTATAAGGAACTACAACATCATGCAGGGTTTAAATCTGACACTTACTGACATGAAGTCAGAAACAGGAGCAGAAAAACAGGTAAATAATTTAATGCTTTCTATGTTTAACAAAACTAATACCGTTTTCAAGGGTAAAGTTTCTAAACTGTCCTGCTAGTAGGGCAAAACTAAATATGTAAAACAAAGTTATCTGTATAACATTTTTGTTTTAATACTTTTCCCAATATGTTTTCAATTACCTTTTAGAAAAAACTAAAAATAAGAGACTCCTTGCCTGAATGATGGGAAAGTCATAGCCTTGTGCTTCATGCATATAAGCCACATAGTTCAGCAGCTGGAATCGGGGTAGATTGTCATTGACATCCTGAAGAATCAGGTTGACAGCCATAAAGGAGCTTGAGGATGTAGTTTCAGCCTTCACCACTAGACGGAGTCTTGGAGCGTCCTCAAAATCCAGGCCATTTGAGCTCTGTACCCAGATTTCACCTATGAAAGCACCAAAAATGCAGTGAAGTAGGTCAACTAAGCAATATTGTTTTTCTAATGTCTGACGAGTTCATGCACGCATCTTGACAGATCAAACTGTTTTCATATTTCACAGGGTTCCCATCTGACCTGTACTAGAGCTGATGCTGAAGGAATGGTATTTGTTCCCACTGAAGATGCTGTAAGTGATGCCGTTTCGGGTGCCGTCAGGGTGCTGTGCCTGAGCCTGGGCGACCGCAGTGCCTATGGGGAAAAATACACAAAAAACTCAATACTCCTCTGCCACACTCACTTGATAGATTGGCTTTCGGTGCTTCAGAAAACTGACTGTGCCAGTGAGTGCTGAAATACAATGCTGCGGTTCAATGCATCATGCAGTTCATTGCAAAAGTTTTCAACTGCCTCATGCCAGTGCTTTGAAATGAAGATACCACAAAGAATAGCTTTTAGTTTAGGATTTATAATAATAATAAAGGTGTGTATACTTTTTCAATGTGCTGTACTGTGAGAAGATGGGTTTTCTACAGGTCGTTTAATGAAAGTTGATACTTGTTTGCATTTTAAGTCAACATGAAGTGATTTTTCTTATAGAAAATTGAAATGTGTTTTGCTGTAACAGGATATTAATAAATAAAGTAAGTAAAAAAGTAGGGTGGGGCCTACAGTAAAATTATTTTATGGGATTGTGGGAAATATCATCTCTATGTGTCCCAATTGTAAAAATTCTTATTGTCATAATCTGTATTGCATTCATGCTAACTGGAATTAAATTATCCTTAAATTATTATTTATATTTTATGATTATTAAGTATGATTATTATTATAAAAAATATAAAAAAGTTGCATAAATAATTTTCAATAATTGTAAAATTAGCATTCATTATAAATATTATACTTATATTTATATATCGTATTTATGTATTTTTTACAAATGTAATTATCTAAAATAGTTTGATTAACTTTTTTTTCCTGTCATAAATGTGCTTGGTGGTAATTACAAATTATTTTATTTTAATGAATGTTGACTATTTCTTTTTTTCTTCCTTTTTTCAATAAATTTTTTGTTCCAATTTTGGAACAACAATTTGACCAGAACCATGTATTAAGAAAATCAAATAATGCTGATGTTGAATTTAGTCATCTTCATTATTTATTTGTTATGCTGTGATTCTCATTTATAAAATGATAATATTATTATCAATCCTTTTTTCCATGAAATGGACTGCAAAGAAAAATTTTTTAATTTTTATAAAAATCTTGCAGATTAATAGCACATTTTTAGAGTAAATTCTCTGCCTACCTTTAGCGGAATTCTCCTGTATGCTAACATCTCTGGCGGTGCGAGAGAATCGAATGCCCTTGTAATCTTGCTCCTTCACATAGACGATCACCACTCCTAGAGAAGATTGAGGGAGGGCTGCCCTGGTCCATCGCCTCCACTATGAGGGTTCGCTGAGTTTGCGTCAGGGTCTGAAGCTTCTCGGTGGTCTGGATCTCCCCTGTTAGTGAGTTAATAGCAAATCCTCTGACTGGCATTGCAAACCGGTAGAACACCGAACCATTGGCTCCAAAGTCCTTATCTTCTGCTCTCATGGTGGCCACCACCTGATGCGTGGACACGCTTCCACTAGACACGTTGATAATCAGCGGGTCCTGGATGAAGAATGGTGCATTGTCGTTGACGTCCAGGATGGTAATGGTCACCTGGGCTGTGGTGTTGCGGGGAGCGGCGGGTGATAGATCAACTGCATACACTTGGAAGATGTAAGAAGCTCTTTTCTCTCGGTCCAGAAGTGCTGTGGTTGTGATCTTCCCTGTGTCTAGATGTACTGTGAATGCACCTTTGGCTTCTTGGCTAAGGAAGTATAAGATCTGACCGTTTTCACCCTCATCCACGTCTGTGGCTGTCGCATCCAACACCACCGAACCTACAGCAGCATCTTCTGAGACATCGACAGTGTAGCTACTGCTTCCAAACTTAGGGCTGTTGTCGTTTACATCAAGAACTGAGATCTCCACAGTGGCTGTGCTGCTCATAGAGGGGCTGCCGTGATCCTGGACCACCACTTTCAATGAATAACTGTTCTTCTGCTCTCGGTCCAGAGGTCTTGAGGTAGACAGGGCTCCAGAGAAACCATCAAGTCGAAAGTCACCATCTGGGTCACCAGCTAGAATTGCAACACACAGACACAACATTTGTTAACAATCAAGCAGATTGAATCTTCTTTTTTATAAGAAACATTCCTGCAATGTGAAGAAAAACAGTAACATGTGCCTTGGCCACATATAATTCAAAATGCAGTATGTTTTAACTTATAGACTCTGGTTGTAGAAGTTCTTCTACATGTTCCTCTGTTCAAACTATTTAAAAAATCAAAACCGTTTTACCAGTGATCTTATATTCCAGCCGTCCACTCTCTCCAGTGTCCAGGTCTGTGGCTTTGAGGGTGAACAGCACCACAGGCTCTTGGTTCTCAGGCACTTCCAGGCTATAATGCTGCTGCCCGAAAGCAGGCGCATTATCATTCACATCCAGCACTGTGATGTGCACTTTAGCCGTGGCAAAGTTAGGGGGTATGCCTCCATCTTTTGCATACACTATTGCAGACAAAAAAAAGACAAAAAGAGGATTATTAAATGTAATATCAGTTTAAAAATAAATTATAATTACATAAAATAATATTTTGATTGCAATATAATATTTTTTAGGCCAGTAATGTTACTGTATTTTAAATAAATCCAAAATAAAAAATTTCAAGCAAAAAATTATTATAATTTTTTAAAGCTGAAAACTAAATGACTAAAACTGAAATATAAAAGCATTATTATATATATTAGTGCTGTCAAATGATTAACCGCAGGTTAATCACATCCAAAATAAAAGTTTTTGTTTACATATATATATATGTCTACTGTATATATTTATTTTGTATATATAAAGACACACAACGTATATATTTTGAAAATATTTACAGGCATTTACATGTTTATACTTATATTAATATAATTTATATTATATAAATATATTTCATATATAAATATAACATATTTTCTAAAATATATACATGCATGTGTTTGTATTTATATATACATAATAAATATACACAGTGCACATGCATATAATATGTAAACAAAAACTTTTCTTTGGGATGCAATTAATCACGATTATTTGTTTGACAGCACTAATACATATATATATATATATATATATATAATTAATTAATAACATTTATAAAAGCACAAAGCAAGTTAACTAAATATAAACATTTAAATAAATTAAATGATAAAAATAAAATAAAAATTATTGAAAAAATATAAAAGCTAATACCTGTTACAGTATAGTGGTCCTGAAGTTCCCTATCTAGAGCCCGAGTGACTGATATCACACCCGTCTCAGGATTAATTGTGAATCCATCCTCAGTCACACCACCGTAAGTCACCAACCCATTACTGCCTGTAACAAAAATAGAAATATAATCAATAATCCTGCTCATATGTTGCATATGAGTGGCATCCACTTATTACAAATAAAATAAAACCATTTTTTTAAATGTATTATTAAAATAATACATGTATTATTTAAAAAGATTTTAAATATTTGTAACTTTTTATTAAAAAAATATTTTTGGCAGTCAGATTAAATGACATGTCAAAAGATCTTGGTTGACATTATTACCTATGTTTTCGCACTGAAAAAACAGATGCATTGCGGGACACAGTATTTTGTCAAGTGTTCTCTGTTGTATACTAAACATTTTGACAAATGTAGTAGATAATGCTCAAATTAGCATAAAGTGCAGAGTAAATGTACTGCAAAAAACATAGTATAAGCCCTTCCATTCGGAGTTAGAAGGTGAACAGGAAGTTGGTGTTTGTGAACAACCTGATTTGAATTAAAACAGAAGTTACATGTCATAAAATATCCAGGTTCAAACCTTTTCATCTTGGATTTAATACTGGTTTCATTAGTAGTTCATTTTGCTGATTCAGCCACTGAGTCGTGGTCCACACAAGTGTTAAGTGTGGACCAAAGACATACGGGTGCCAGATTGCGTGCAAAGTCAGCGAGCTTTGGCACGAGCACCTGCTTACTCAATTAAAGCTTCCTGAAGAATGTCTTTACGATCTCTCCTTCATACTCGCTCACAGAGCCCAGGGGGCTGAGAATGAGTCCCACAAACCCTCCACAGGAAGCGTAAAAAAAAACACTGCCCTCACCACAACAAAACATAACTGCTTTAACCAGATGGTGAAGTTTTTACACACAGGTCATGAACATCTGAAAGGCTGGAATACCCCGAAATGTGGGTGATTCTTTTCAGAAGTAAAGGCATATTTAACACATGGATTATTGCTGGAATTAATCAACTATTCCTCACCATGATCCCGGTCTGAGGCTGAGACACTCAGTATGCTTGTTCCTGCTGGCTGGTTCTCTCTGATTTGGGCTTCAAATTCACTGCGTTCAAACCATGGTGCTTCATCATTCACATCAATCACCTGGATAGACAGCACCTGAGTGGTGGAATGCTGGGGTATCCCATGATCCTCAGCGACAATGGTGAGGTTGTAGCTCTCCTGTTCCTCACGATCCAGAGGTTTGAGTATTGAGAAAGAGCCTGGAGAAGAGGGGAAGAGCAAAAACATCTGTAAATCTGCTGCAGATGGCCTCCTGATCATTTGCCCTGTGGCTGGAGATGTGTGACCGAGGTCAGGAGCTGTTCTGTTTTATACTATGCATATATGTAATATTTCATTATGTACACACATGCTAGACACTATCATAAAGCTCTACTTGAATGTGGCTGGGCAAGTCGGCTGCTCTGCTGAGGCTAGAAGTTCATTTGTGACTTAAAATAGCCCACCACAACAAATAATGATGAGTTTCACCTTTAGAAAGAGTACCATATTAAAGCGATACAGCATAATATTGAATGATACAATGATATTATCAGTACATTATATATATAAAAAAACGGTATTATCCAGGGGGAGAAAGTGTGCTGGCAGGTTAGTTAACGCAGTTAGCTTGGGATGCTCTAACTGCTGTACACCATTATGTGGATAAAAAGCATGTTTCTCCATTAATGGCCACTTAAAAGTAGCCAATTATTAAATATAATATAATATAATTATTTATATAAATGCAAAACATTTTCAATTTGCATTTTAGTTTTAGTTTGTAGCATGCTTTTGTCATTTTTATGATTATTATTTAAATATTTATATCTTATTTTTTTATTTCTGTTTTGGTAAATTACTTAAAACTAATTCTAATTTTCATTTTAGTTTAAGATTTATCTTTATATTTTAATATAATATAATAAGTCATATAAATATTTATATAAATGCATTTTTTTTTTTTTTTGCTTTGTGCTAGTCATTTTTATTAGTTTTTTATTATTTCTATTTAGCTTTAATTTTTTTTTTTTTTGTACATTTAGTTCAACTTCAACATTTATTTATTATTTACAAAGATTATTTATAATATTTAGTATAATATAATACATGTGCCAGCTAAGAAAATGCCCCTGAGAATAATGGGGGTGCTACCGTTCTCTAGGTATATTAGAAGTTGTTTTGCTTTATTTATCATAAAATGTATTCATTCATTCATTTATGCATGCTTTAGGCTGGTCCTATGTGAACATAAAATTGCTCATACAACATAGAAGTCAAACACAGTATCCATAACTACAGTGAGACATTCATTTTAGCTTCATTCATCCTGTTTTTCTCCTCTGTTTAGCTCTTCCACTCTCTATACGGAATTTGAGAATGAAGCTTTTTGCTGACTTGGTATGAAGACGAGGGAAGAAATTTGTTGTCACGGATCCATTTTGAACTATTCCAGCTATACTTCTCTGCAATGCTGTCATCAGCAAGACCCCAGGCGAGGGTCACTCAAGATAAACACACCCCTGCGGTCGATATGGCAGCCTGACTGCTTGCTGACTGCGAAATATTATTGCATGTTTGTGAGAAGTCTGTGTGCGGCCTCTTTTTTATTATTTATAGTCCACCAAACACACTCTAGTTTTAAACACATCATTGAGATGATTGAGCTGGCTTTTGCTTCTTAATACGGTAGCTCTGATTTTGTGCTTAACGTCCATCTCTAGACATCCTACTTAAAGTGTCCAAAGAGTTTGAAGACTTTCTCCTCAGTGTCTGGCTAATATCAGCTGTGACTTTATCGTGCGCTTTAAACCAACTTTAATATATATAGTATTCGGCTGATTTAGAACAGAAATAAAACACGAACCTACATCATAAACCATTCGACAATAATGGAAGGAAAATCGACTACAGCTGTTCAGTCGATTAGGTGACTTTGTCTTTTTAATCTAATTTTGCGTGAGCTGTAAATGGACGTATTCTTGGATAATGGGAGGAATTTAAAACTAATACATGGATATTTACAGCACCAAATCAAAGAGGTGCGGTCGACAGGCCAAAATAAAACTGCGCTCCCATGAATAACCGTTCAAGAAAATGACCCGTTCAGCTAAATTGCTTCAGGATTTTAGTGAACGGCCCATAAAGCAGCATGGTGTGAGAAAGAGATGTTTTTCAAATTGAGTGAAGTAATGAGTCTTACCACTGTTCGAGCTGAGGCCGAACCGCCCCGCTGTGTTTCCTGACTGGATCCTGTAGGACACTCGGCCGTTTTCACCCTGGTCTGCATCCCGGGCCATGACGTAAAGCAGCACAAAGCCCACCGGCTGGTCCTCCATCACACTAACGGCAGTCGGGGAGCTGAAGATCGGAGCATTGTCGTTCTCATCAGTGACAAACATTCGTGCTGTCACCGATCCCCAGAGTCTTTGATTGGGATCTGAGGCTGAATCTGTGGCATGGACCACCAGGAACAGGCTGGAGGTCTCCTCATGGTCCAGCTCTCGGCCCAGTTTTAAGACTCCCGTGACAGGATCAAGACTAAAAAGGTCTGGTATGTCAGGCAACTGCTGTTGGATAGAATAACGTATCTCGCTGTTGGGTCCACTACCATCTTTATCAGTCGCCTGGAAGGTGTAAATGGAGGAACCGGCTTGTATGTTCTCAGGAATAACAACGGTCACTGGATCTTCTGGAAACTCTGGTGCGTGGTCATTACTGTCCTGCACGTTGATTTCCAACTGCACCATGTGAGTGCTTGGATAGGCCTTGGAGAAATCGTCCACCTCGATCTGGAGAGTATAGTGTGAACCTTTTTCATAGTCCAGCTCTCTAGCCAAGTACACATCTCCTGTGAGACGGTCAACCATAAAGGTTCCTTCATGATCTGTGCCTCCCACTACAAGGTAGGTCACCTGACCGTTTGAGGTCACTTCACGCTGGTCATGTGCTCTAACTGAGCCAATAACAGAGCCAGGCTTGGCTCCCTCCACTGAGTTGAGCATCATGGATAGGGTGTTGGGTTTTGGAGGAGTCCTTGTAGAGCCAATGACCTACAGATTGGGAAGATTTCAGAAAACATGTTAGTTATATTTTAAGCTCAACTAGTATATTTTACAAAACACCTCCTTGAACTATGAAACTTTCCAAACAATTGACAAAAAGTGTCAGTAAATAAATGTATAATGTTAGAGAAGATTTCTGCTTATTTTCTCTGAAACACTATAATTTTTTCCCCACAAAATATTAAGCAGCACAACTGTTTTCGACATTGGTAATAATAAGAAATGTTTCTTGAGACCAAGGGTCAGATATACTAAACAGGGCAAATTAGCATTACAGCGCAATTCCATAAAGCGCCGATGGGAGGGGAAAATTCTGCGGGTGATTTACTAACGATGCACACATTAAAGAACACAGACGCAGCCAGATCATTTCCATAATGACCAGCACAATCTACTAAGGGCAGAGCAAATTACCACCTGCTTTTTTGGCTGTTAAATTATGGCGCAAATTCCAGTAATTCGACGAGCACAAACTTTAGTAAATCGCGTTGCGTGAGTCATTTTAATACTCTCCTCCCATAAATTTTGTGTCTGAAAGGGAAACTCCTACAAATGCATATTCAATAAGATCAGGCACAAAAATAAACGTGTCCATGCCTTTTCAGTGCTAATTCTTCTGACGGTACTATTTTAACGCTAAAAGACGGTTTGCGCATGCTGTTGGTAAATCTGGCCCCATATCAGTATATTAGAATGATTTATGAATTATCATGTGACATTGAAGACTGGAGTAAATTTAGCTTTGCTCTTACAACAATATTTCATAATGTTACTATTTTACTGTATTTTTATAAATGCAGCCTTGGTTACCATAAAAGACTTCTTTCAATACTGAAAGAATAATATGGAGTGAACCTGCCACATTAAAGGTCCCTCATATCATTTCCTAAGTCCTTGAAGTACAGTAAAAGCTGGATAATGGTTGACAGGTGAAGCCTTTCATACTAATATCTCCATGAAAAAACAAACACTACACGCATACCGGATCACTGGAAGGAAAGCAACAGAAGGATTGACGCTGATCCATTTCTGGGCTCTCTTTTAGGTGCAAAGAACACTGGACTTTCAAAATGAAGCTGGCATTACTGATGGTATGTACAATATTATCTTGAGATTGCTACGCTGCAAGGTTCTGTGGTGCGAGCATATCGGCGTTAGTGCTACCGAGGTTTGCAGCTTTCCGTTTGATCAAGGGGAACCACAGCTGGACCTCATCAGGACCATCTGGGAACACTTGATTCAAAGGTGCATTCTCCCTCTGTCTCTCTCTCACTCCACTGCTCCCTCACTCTCATCTTCCCCATACAAACAGGGAGAACAGAAATCACATGCAATTGCACACTCTACAATTAGCCTCAATTCCCTTTTTGAAATCGCATCTGTAAAAGCACTAAAGATATTTCGCTACAAAAGAGAACTGGCAAGAATCATCAGTGAACAAACTCTTTAGAATATGTATTATTTTACGTTGGAATGAAAAGCCATGAAAATTATCCTATTGTCAAAGATATAGTTTGACATGTCTGATTCACGCAGTTCCATGCTGAGACTTGGGATTAATACAGGGTTTTGGGTTACAGTATGTTCCTCTGGAGCAGGAAATAATCCTGGGAGTTTTGAGGTGTTTGTGTTTGCATAGACAGGAGCTGGCCTCTGGGTCACAGCTCATTTCCCAGCTTGAATAATGATACCACAGCTCAGGGGACTGTAAGTATGATGATCGTTTGGCACAGTGAAAGAAGACTTGTCCGCATTGGTGCTCATGCAGCAGGATTTTAAGATTTTGTCAGATTATCTAAAAAAATTATTAAGTGCAGTCTTATGACTTGAAGCAACCAGCCAAAACATGCTAAAAACACTACAGACACCTTGGAAACCACACGCAACAATTCTTGGAAAGTTTTGCACTGGCAGAAAAGGATAACATTTTAATAAAATAAAATAAAATAAAGCACATAAAAAATGATTTCAACTAAAATTACTTGAAATTACTAAAAAACGAATTAAATTGAAAAGTTAAAATATTGAAATAAAAGCTAATTCTAAAATATTTATAAATAAGACTTCAATAGTATTTATACACTAAATAGTATATAATACTATAATACATAATAAAATAGTTGATTACTATAATAGTTGTACTAGATACTAGTTATACTCAATTTCAGGTCCAAAGTTTTAAAACAAAACAACAATATAAAATAAAGGCTGCTTGATGCTACACAAATATGTTTAAATGTGAGCCATTGGCCTCACTTTGACTTTTTCATTCTAGTTTTTAACTACAGAGACTCTAAAAAGGAGAAATTATGAGGGAGAGGGAGGGATTGTGGCATGACGCAAGCCAGATTCAAACCTGCATCTCCTGCATGAGCACCAAATTCCAACATGTATCCTAACCACTAGGCCATTGGTCTGACATACTTACTTAGCTTCTATCATTGAAAGTGATGTTTTAAAAAGTGCCGGGATAATCTCACCTGTATAAGTAAGGCAGCTGAGGAGCTCTGAGACGGAGCTCCACGGTCCGTGGCAGTGACAGTGAAGCTGTACTCTGCTTTTTCAGCTTGCCTCAGGGGGGACGAGGAGCGCAGCTCTCCGGTGTTTGGGTTCAAGGAGAAACGTTCCGCTCTGGAGCCTTAAAAAGCAAGGACAAATGGAAGCATAAATATAGACAAATATGGTAGCATAATTATCCATACAATACATCACATTAAGCGCAAAGATAACTGTAAGGACGCATGTTTACGTTTTGCAGTTTTACCTTTTTGCAATAACATCCTCTGGCAATAAGAAGACTACCTGAAATATTAAGTTTTCGTAAGAAAACTTATGAAATATTTGAGACTTTTGCTTACCTGATAATGAGTAGAAAATAGTGCCATTCTCTCCCTCATCTGGGTCTTTGGCATGTAGAGTTCCTAATAAAGAACCGGCAGGAAGACCCTCCTGAACCTGGAAAACATCAAGCAAGTTTCAAACACAGTCTGGCTGCTTATACTTGATTCAAACAACTTCAAGAGTGGGAACGTATCCAAGGTCACATAAACAATTTTTGAAAGATATTATGTACAGATGTAATGACATTTTTATGATGTGTAAACTGTGCTTTAATAAACAAAAGCACCGATGTTATGACACACTGATTTAAGGCTTTAACTATAGTCTGTGCCAGCCTGTTTCTTGCCTGAATGAGAATCTCCCTGCCAGGCTGTGTGTGGCTGAACGCTGGGGTGTTGTCGTTCTCATCCAACACTGTTATGTGGGCTGTTCCGGTGGCACTACGTGGAGGAGTACCACCATCCTGAACCACCACGATCAGCTGATAACTGGACTGATGCTCGCGGTCCAGAGCCGCTCTGGTACTGATTTCACCTACATGTGAAATATGTGAGTTAGTCAGAATACTCTAGATTGCTGCAAATGATTTTTAGTTGATGGAGTTGATGGTCAAAAGTTCAGAGTCTACAGAGGGCTTTTCAACCATGGCCAGAAGGAAACAAAACAAAACAAAACAAAAAAAAAAATTAAATTAAACTAAATTAAATTAAATACTGTTTCTTTCTGGATTTTCAACCATACCCAGAAGGTAATAAATTAAAAACTAAAATAATACAACAAAACAGAACGAAACAAAACACTGTTTCTTTCTGCTTTCTTAAACTGGAATCTTTCCTGTTGGATATAAAAATCTTAATTATTTTAGTTTATTGATAGGCACACTATAAACAGCTGCCTTTTTAGGAAACAAATTTGCTGTCAAAAAGCTTGAAAATCCCTCATCTAGAACATTTCCAAAATGTATAAATAACAAATGTCTTTGCAGATTCTGAACTTGTTCCAGCTCACCAGTCTGGGAATTGATTTGGAAGTAGCGGTCCATGTGGAGTAATCTGTACGTAAGACGGCTGTTGAGACCAGCATCGCGGTCGGTAGCAGACACCCTCCCGAAACCAGTTCCCACAGGCAAGTTCTCTCTCACTGCCAAGAACACCCTCTCCTGAGAGAAACGAGGGGAATTATCATTCTCATCTGTGACGGAAACTCTCACCGTCGCGCTGCCGGTCTTCCCCATCTGGCCGCTCCCAGAAGTGGCGAGCACAGTTAACAGGTAAATATCCTTGGCCTCACGGTCCAAAGCGCTCTTAACAAACAGCCATCCGCTGTCCGGGGCAATACCAAAACCTGCTGCGTCCCCATCAGGCCGGAGCCGGTATGCCAGCATGGAAGATGGTGTGGAGCCTTTGGACGACCCTCCATTTCCATTGGGATCTCTGTTGAGCGCCCGGACCTGTAAGAAGTTGGTGTTGAGTGGCATGTTCTCCTTCAGCTCCACACGGTAGGTCATTGTGTCAAACACAGGACCCTGGTCGTTCTCCGCCTGGATGTGAACCACCAGGCTGAACGTAGCGCTGAGCTGAGGCGCGCCGCTGTCTTTCGCGATCACTTGAAGGTCGTAGCGTGGTACGCTGTCGTACGACAGACTCCCAATTAGTCGTATTTCCCCACTGCTGCGCTCCACCCCAAACGTGCGCTGCCCTCCAGCTGACATCAGGTCAAAGCTCAGCTGTCCGTTAGGGCCAGAGTCGCGGTCCTCCGCTTGCACGCGGTACACCACATTACCCATTTTTGTGGCTTCCGGTAGGAGCAGAGACTCAGAGGATGACGGGAAAAATATGGGGGCGTTATCGTTCACATCTGCAATGGTGACCCGAACGCGAGTCTCTTCAAAAGCTGGAGGGGAACCGCTGCGGGCTTGAATTTCCAAGTCAAAAAAGGGCCGTGACTCGTGGTCCAGAGGAAGACTTGTTCTGAGCGCTCCAGTTTCAGGATCGACCATGAAGTAGCCATCTGGATCCCCAGCAGAGATAGTGTAGGTGACATCCTTAGAGACTCCTGGAGCGAGAGAGAGAGATGGGATATGATTTGTAAGCAGTGATTTAGCAGATGATTTAATCTAAACTGACTTTCTAAGCTTATCACAAGGACAGTTTTCTTGGAGAAACTTAAGGGGAACAATGGTGATGATTCATTGATCATCTTTGAGTGATTCAAACCTGCAACTTTTTGGTTAAAAACTGGTGCTGTCAAATCGATTAATTGCAATTAATTGCCTCCAAAAATTGTATATATTTAAGAAATATTTTAGGGCTGTCAATAGGCATTTTTTATCGTGATTAATCGATCCCTTTTTGTGTGATTAATCATGATTACGTTTGTTCATTTATTCATTCTTACAGTAGGCTAGAGCATTTTCTTGAAAAGGAACGTAGGGCAGAATTTACATATAAATAAATGGACAATTTTTATGATGTTGGCCGAAATTGAGCTACTGTTCAGAAATCATTCTAATATGCTGATTTGCTGCTCGAGAAACATTTCTTATTATTATCACTGTTGAAAACAGCTGTGCAGCTTAACATTTTTGCGAAAACTGCTATACATATTTTAAAGATTCTTTGATGAATAGTTCAAAAACAGCATTTATTTGAAATAGGAATATTTTGTATCAATACACTGTACAAGTATTTTTATCACTTTAATGCATCCTTGTAGAATGAATATTAATTTATTTAAAAAAAGGATATCAGATTATACTGGATATATATCAGGAAGTATTGGCTACTTAATTGTACATGCCTATTTCCCCTATTTTCATATTTTCCCAATTATTACTTTTGATGATGTCATCATCTAACTCTCGCTTACAGGTCATCTTAAAAAACATAACTAATTTACTAATTTAACCAATTTAACTAATTACTAATTTACTGTTAAATATAATCGTTAGCCAATCTCAAAATGAACATATATTTTACATACTGTACATTATAGTGGCTTGATGCCTAAATTCACATAGCATTAAAAATGACTTATTTTAGTTTTTAATGTTTTATTTAAAATGTATTCAGACAAAGTACTATAGACTTTTAATACTGGCCATTTATCAGTTTTCAGCCATGCATATAATTATTGGCTTATCAGTATCAGCCAGAATTGTAATATCAGTGCATCCCTAGAACAGACAGGTACATCCAATAGAATTCCCCATTATTTTTCATTAAACATCCCTACGATATGTCTGTGCTATCAGAAAATATACATCAACGAATAATAATTGCCAGCAACATGAGGTAGAGTGGAATCAGTGATGGATGTGACTGTTTAATGAGGTTCACTCTGCAGCTGCTGCTCTATTTGCACAACTGGCTCAGCGAGAGTGAAAATATTCCCTAGCAGGCTTTTCTGCACCCTTGACTGTCTCACAGCCTCAGAGAGCCGCAGCACTGAGGTTAGCAGAGCTATGCGAAAGTATGCAGCAGCACATGGCTACTTATTTTAGTTTATTTTAAGACAATATAATGGTAACTCCAAGAAGACGTAACATGGAAAAAGCTGGAAACTAACCATTCCTGCCGCTGGCCCTCACTACGCCAACCTCAGTACCCCGGAGCACGTCCTCAGACACAGTGAAGAAGTACTGCGCCTGCTCGAACACCGGAGGCGCCACTGAGCCGGACACAACGCTGATGTTCACTCTGGCATTGACAGGTGCTGTGAGACCGCCTCCGTCCCGTGCTGTGATCACCATGGTGATGACGGAGTTGGCCTTTCCATGCAGCGAGCGTGACAGAGAGATCACACCTAACAGAGAAAAAATGCAGTGGGAATGGAATTAAACGAGATATACAATTAGGCCTGAAGACTGTAGAAGTTAAAGATGAGGATACGGATGAGCACATTTGCTCAGCCTTTTTTCAACCTGTCAACCGTTTACTGGAATTTAAAAAAATATATATTTTGTATTATATTATGACTATATATATATATATACACACCACACCTACACCCCCCCCCCCCCCCCACACACACACACACACACACACACACATACATACATACAAACTGAAATCAATTTAATTGATATACCTGTGTCTTTGTTGAGGGTAAAGAAATTGGATCCTCCATCAGGGACAGTGTGATATGTCACTTTACCATTTGCACCAGCATCTGGGTCGTGGGCCGTTACCCTGACAACGGAGGTCCCGGGTGTGCTCTGTGTGCTCAAGCTGACAGCGTAGTTCACAGGGTAGAATGTAGGTCTGTTGTCATTAATGTCCACCAGTGACACCTTCACATAGGCGGAGGATGTAAGGCCTCCCTGCAGGAAAATATCATATCATATTACTGATGATAAAGACGACAGGACTGTACATACTGTCACACTACTCTCAAATCAATCTGGATGATTTTTTGCTGTGTAATAATGCAGAAGAAAACTTCACAGTGGGATATAATTGCCTTTCCAGGTTATGAGGGGAAAGTGAGCTGTAGTATGCAGTGTAGTGGGCTGTTCGCTCATCACAGCCAGCATTTTATGACTGCATTAATAATTGAAATGGGAAACAAAGCAGGCCGCAGCTAGCAGCTTTTAAAGGGAAAGAGCATGAGTGTGTGTGTATGTACAGCAATGTGCCCCTGGGACACTGCGCTTTATTGCCTTTTCATTTACACAGCTCATGATTGTTGTTACTGGCAACTAAGTGAAGACAGGACTGAGCAGGGCATGTTACTGGGCATCTGGGTGCTGCATGATAGAAGTAATGGTGTTTTTTTAAATCAACCTTTATACTTCGCAATTGAGTTTTAAAGGGTTTTCAACTCTTAAAGCCGTAGAATATAAATTTCCAAATTAAACAGGTTTCTCAAACACTTAAAAAGTGTATTAAATGTAGTAATGACCAACAATATTCCAAGTGGTCTCACACTTTTAGAATGTGGGCCTTAAAGCAACGTTGTGTGTTCAGTTTAAGATCAACGAACAGCGCTTGAGGGATAATGTTTATTATCACAGAAATAATAATAATAATAAAATAATAAATGTTAGTTACAGTGAGACCAGTGTTATTTTGGTAATATTTAGATACCATTATAGTATTTATTTATATTCTGAAGTCATTTTAGTTGTAGTAATTTTGTTCTGTGCTTTTGTCATGTATTAGTTTGTTTTTATTTATTTATTTATTTATTTTTCTATATACTGAAGCTTTAATTTTTTTTACTTCAGTTTTAGTTTTATAAATTTTAAATTAAAATTTAATCTTTACGATAATTTTAAGTTTTCATTTAAGTTTAAGTATTTGTACTAATTTTACTTATTTCTGGTTTATTTAAAAATTCAACATTTACTATTAAAATAGAAGTGAATGTGGCCAGTTTTTAAATATTTATATATTATTTAAGCTTGAATTAAAATGACTACAGCTACTATTAAAAACAGAAGTGAATAGGGCCAGTTTTAAAAGACTCGTGGTTTCAGTATTTTTGCTAAAATATGTAAATAATGTGCAAGCAATATGAGTGTTGACATGATTTTAGTGTGAAAATGTGTACAGTAATTCCCATATTTACAATTTCGTTGCCATGACAACATAACACCAAAAACCCTAAAATTACTATAAGAATTCTGAGAACAATTTCACAGCTCAAATAAGACTTTTAACGGATGAATTAATGTGTTTTCATAAAATTATAAGCATCACATTCCTGGTCTTAAATCCTCTAAAAATTGGCCCTGTTCACTTCCACAGTAAGTACCTCACCATGAAGTTGAATAAAGTTTTTAACACTTTACTTAACGCCTTGTATGTATAATGCATTACAATAATTCATAATGTGCACTGCAATACATAATATCTTGTCGTAAATAATTATAACTGAATTTCAAATGTATAGTATAACAATTAATTGATAAGTGTTTATAATGTATTGACTGTGGTTACAATACAATTATTAATGAGATTGTACAATGCATTATATGGTACATTACAATGCATAATTAATGCATTCAAACTACTTTTATAATGCATTATACATAAAGGGCACAAATGCTGATTGAGACCAGAATATTACTGTATGAGGCAGCTACAAACTCATTCCCTCACCCCATCTGTTGCAGTGACAGTGAAGTCGAAACTGTCCGATCCCTCGTCTCGATCCAGAGCCACACTGGTGCAGATCTGTCCAGTCTCCTTATTGATGGTGAACTGGCTGAGTGGAGTGCAGCTGGCCCGGATCCAATCGAGTATGTAATGGCCCCAAATGACCCGCCATCTGCATCGTCTGCTTTTACCTGTGGAGCAGATACACAGAAACATTGTCAGAATTATGGTCGACTGACATTATAAACCCTCGTCTCCAGAGAGAACACGAAGATCAGATTCAGAGGTCTTAATATGTTTTCATTAAAATAATTAATCAATAATGCTGAGACTTCAGTACAGCCTCATTAAATAACCAAGACACTCCAGAGTCCAGACATAAATCCCCATCTCTTTGTATTTTCTTTCTCTCTGTCCTCTAGCTGATTGTACCATGGATTTACTGCCAGCCGGTCTGTTCTTGGCCGCACCTGTCTCATCAATCTCTCACAGTGAAGTGGGAAAACATGAGAAGGCAGAGAGAGAGCAGCAGGGATGAAAAGTGTCTCCACTCTACGATTCACAATCCCTGCCCTTGAATGCTTGGGTGAATGTCTATGGAAAGAGGGCCACTCTTGCTGGGAGATGGAGACTCTAAGGAGTAATGAGGTGGAGGTAACTCAGCATTAGCTGCTTGTGGTGAAGGACCCCACGACTGGTACAAGCGGAAAAATCTGGCCTTGTGTTCGGGAAGGGCTTTGGCCAATTTACGGTGACAATTAATGTGAGGACAGAAGCGTAGAGTCATCAAATGCATACCAGATGCAGCCGTACAATACTGAAAACACTGTTTTCATGAAGGACAAGTGTTACTGAGAGAATTCGGCTATTCTCAGGGACTGTTGCTGCAGTTGCTGAAGGCAAGGAAAGGGAAACATGTATTGGATCTCTTTCTTATATGCTTCCTCAAATCATAAAAGCCTTTGTTTGTCTGGGCATCCTGGCCTCTCTGTGCTCTGGTTTATGTACAGCAAGCACCTCAATGATATGTTGGTGATATGACCAACTTAAAGGGTGGAAAGCAAGGAAAATGTGTAAGAGATGTTCTGGATTGGGGCAAAGTTTTTTTTTTTGTGGGTGCAAAGGAAGGAGTCAAAAGTTACTTGATTAAACATACTGCCATCCAAAAGTTTGGTGTCATTCATTTATATTTTTTACTTCTGCAAGTGTGCATTTAATTGATCAAAAATGAAAGTAACAACTTTTACACTGTTACAAAAAATGCAAATGTTAATAAATGTTCTTCTGAAAGTTTAATCAAATTAAGTTAATCAAAAATTCCTGAAAAATGAAACACTGTTTCCACAAACAATAATAAATAAACAAACAAATACAGCTTTACCATCACAGGAAAAAAAATACATCTAAAAATATTTAAAAAGTTACAGATGAGTTATTTTTAATTGCAATAATATTTCATAGTATTACACTGTTTTCTTTTTCTTTTCTTTCTTTCTTTTTTTTTTAACCAGAAATCTGATCAAATAAATGTAGCTTGGTGAGTGTTAAGACACAAGAAAAAAACTTACAGTTTATTTGGATGAGATCAGGTCAAATTCATACTAACTGAACACACCAGGAGAAATTTTGCTAAATTTGTTTTTTTCCTACCAAAATCTTTGCCAACAGTTAATATATAATCATTAAGAAGATATTAAGTAATGGATAATATACACTCAGCTGGTCATTATCACAATATAAACCCAGACAGGGGATCAGCAGCTTTATTTAGCGATAATGACCGTCTGACTGTGCGTTATCCTCCTTATTACACAGCTACTTATCAAATAAGTAAATAAATGCAATGAAACATTGACACTATTTCATTATTTAGAAGAAAGAGACTGCAGAATGATACAAGAAACATAAAATGTGGTCGCCTGGCAAAACAGACAATTATAGTTTAATGGTCATTATACAGAAAATATTTGACAGCAGAATGCAGCAAGTGGCCAGTCAGCATCAAGCATTCCAGAGAGCCATGAAATGCAGAATTATGATTTATGAAAATTGCTGTTTTGAAGCTAGTAAATCAGCTGAACTCATAATACAGTTAAAAGAAACCGCAATCACGTTTACACACACCACCACAGATAATCTTCATACTGTCACGGCTGTATAACTGCAGCTGTACAGCTGATTCACATTACAGTCCTGACATGGTAAAGCAGAGGAGAGAACTGTACAGGACTCAGGAATCCTAGACCCTCACTCAACAGAGATCCTGCTACCGGAAAGGTTGAGGTCACGACCCCTCAGCTCTGCTTTATGCAGTGACCTCTCGCCCCCCATGATGCACTCTGTAAACAAAATTACTCTGGTGGTCCACAAACCTTCCCATTCATCAACTCCAGAAAGACCTGAAGACCCTAGTGCCTGTAACACAACAAAGGGCTCCTTGCAAAACATCAAGAGGAAATGACCTTTGACTCTGCCGAGCCTGCAAATATTTAATACGGTTGACTCTGAAAGAAGTTTCATAACGTTGCTTGGTGCCATTTATGAGGATTGTAAAAAAAAAAAAAAAAAACATTTATTTTTTATGAGATCTAGAGGATGTGAAATCTGGCCAAAATAGCAAGGTCAGACAATTATTCTTTATAGATCCTGACGATTTTTCCCCCCAATATCCATTCCAATAATAATATTTTGTAAAAACAGGAAGTAAAAAGGCCACAAGATGATTGTCCTGTTCAACTGTCAGCTGTTACCAAAATCCTCAGTAAATCTCATTCTGGTTACTATGAAAATTTATAAATTGACAAATATTAATCATGACGGTTTTTGTTGTACTGTATTTAAAAAAAAAAAATAAATGTATTTAAATAAAAAAAACAATAAAATACAAAAACTTGCACAAATGTTGATAAATAGTCATTACTAAAACTTTTGATCTATACATATATATATATATATATATATATATATATATATATATAGACAAATTGATTTAAGATAAAAACATTTTCATTAAATATAATAGATTTTTTACTACTAAAACTAACATACATATAAAAACATTTTTAGTACAGCAAAAAATATTATTTGTTTAAATAAGGAATAATTGACGACGGTCCATTGAATTATGTAAAAAATAATGCAATATAAAAACATAAATTCAAAAATATTTATACATCATCTTTGAGAATGATGAGAATTACAAAAAAGGGTCAAAAGAAACACATGAGAATGGGATTTCTTTCCCTTTTTTTTTTGCATTACAGTTGCATCTCAGCTTGATATTGAAATGGAAAAGCAAGTCACTTATCTTTAAACATTGAAATGGGAAAACATAAGGTACAGTTATTACAGCTCAAAATCAAAACACCTGCTCAGAGAATGCTGTCCACATTTCACAATGCATTCCCACGTGCACTTTATGTACTGTTCTGGAACGCCGTAGCTGCTTGCTGTGGTGTTCTGGTGTGATGGGAATACCTCAAGTGTGCAGTGATATACCAACAGGTGAATTTCTGCTGTAGCTGACGTGTCGTGAGGAGCCTGACGGCGATGGAGCCAGATCTTAGAGCAAAGGAGAGCACCGCTGCTCACGCTCTGCTCTGCAGTGGTCAACTCTTTTCCATCTGTTTTTCCCATTACCGCTGTTATTTCCTGTTGGGATTACGTGTGGTGAAATACTATCTTTCTGACAAATCAAGGCCCCATGTTTGCCTGTATTCTTGGGATATTTGGATAAAGTGGGTGGGATTAAGCACCTGCAATAATGACTCGTCCTGGGACGCTGTGGTAGCCAGGCCTCGCTCTCAGGACGCTGATAGAAATGACAAGTCTAGCCCACCTGGTGAGCATGACCTCTACACTACCCCATTTTCAGAGCAGACTACAGCCAATCATTTATACTGTATTAAAGAATAAAGAAGAATAAGATTTAAACATCAAGAAGGATCATGGTTAAGCAGTGGATGATTGGATCAGATGTGTGGGCATGAGGGTTCAGAGGGTTACACAGTATGCCTGTGTTTGGGAGGGTGGCACAAATCTTAAACTGATATGAGACCAGTGTAAAGATGTCTCCTTCATTAAACAGGGTGCAGGTGAAAAAAGCATTAAGGGGCCCGGTAAGGAGCGGGGCCCTCTGGGTGCGGAGGGGTGGAGGTCTTATCTGCAGGGAACGAGTTGATAATGAAAGCACATCCATTGTTCACACTCCCTGACACTGCACAAAATCTCATGTCATTTGATGGGAAAAATACAAGCACATGTTTGCTCTCCTATATAGATATTTATTTTTTTTATTAAACCAAACTACTACATAAATAATTTATAAATTAGAGGTAGTCTATAATATAATATAATTTATATATGATTTATTTATTATTGAACTATGCAATTGTTTATAAACAATGGATTAAGATGTATTAAATTAACATTTATTAACAATTACAACTACAAACAACTCAATAAACAAATTATATACTGTATAATTTGTATAGTATTGTTTAATGTATATAATTTATTTTTTTATATTATGAATTATGCAATTTTTATAAATTATATAAATGATATATATTTATATAATGTATCATTTATATTATTATTTAATTGTGTAATTGTTAATTATATATAAATTAATTAATATATATATATATATATATAATTAACAATAAATAATAATATAAACTAATGAATATAAACAAATAATTTAATAATAAATAATAATATACACATTACATTTTATATTTTTATTTATTAATTTAATTATGTGACGAACACCCATAACTAGAGTTTGCACGCTTCACAAGAGATACAAAGAAGGTCAGCGAGTCTGCAGACTAAAAGTGGGCCGTCTAGATTTCCTGCACACTCATCAATGGCAATTAAGCGTAAAGCCGTACAGTATTTCTGCACATGTGCAATAATCCATCTTCCATTCTGGCATCAATCAATCTGACAGTCCTGACGAGAGGTAGAATTCCCATATGCATCACTCCATTCCTTATTCATCAATAAATTAAACGACAGACTCTGAGGGCTTCTCAGCGTCGCAAGCAACAAATCACTATCTCGCTATGCTTTTCACAGCAGATCAATACTGTCGAGACACATTCAATCAGCCCACATCAAGCAACTAGAACTTTCAACCACCACTTAGTCTTTCTGTTATTACTGAACTTGACTTGTGTGAAAGCATTGCAATAATTCTGTCTGATTGAAGAGAGACTCATCCATTCCCTATCCAAAACTACTTTAGGGACAAACGCTAATTGGACTTAACACCATACACCGTAATGCATCGCTTTCTTAGGTTGCAGACGTCTCAAGAGGCTGATCTCTGCCATAATTAACCAGATGAACTCTTATTAAAGGAGCAAATTTGTAATTGAAGGGTTGCATGTACTATATGATCATGTGTAAGATGTTTTCCATTAAACCTCTCAAAAACTGGTGCAATAAATAATGATTCAGGAAACAGCAGTTTCTTATTAGTTAATATTAGTTACATTTATCTTGACCTACATAACTGAATTTATCTCAGCAACCGAAGTGCGATATCTTCTTCCACCCCCCACTGCACCCCATATTATAGAAAAATTACATCACAGACAAGAATAAACGCAACTACAAAACACATACAGCAAAATATGTGTGTATTTACGGCGATATTTAGATAGATCTCTAGAACATCTTAACATGCATTAAACAAGCTCTATAAATATATGTAAATATATAAAATACTGTAATGACACTGTAAATGTCTTTTGGGGTCAAACAGTTTGAAGTTCCTAAATTCTAGTAGATATTTCAAGTTGACAAATGTCTACGTATGTGGATTTTATACAGCAAACAACAAAACTGCCTGCTGTCTTGGGTCACTGCAGTTTTACAAGAGCAATAAATGGGTTGTTATTCCATTGCTTACACTCTCTAACATGTGGTCTAAATTATTCATCTTTGAGTTTATCTCTTGCTAGCATCCAATGTCAAGAGGTTGATGCTGTAATTTATCTGCGTTTTTACTGAAGGCATAAACCCGTTGACCCAAACACAGGCACACACAAACAATATCAGATAAGACAACAGATCTTTTACAGGTCACTGCTTGTCCAACAGGAATATTTGTGTTATTTTTACATGTCTCGGCAAACTTATAGAGTTTCTCGCTAATGCCCAGAACCCTTGATATCTGTAATTCAAGATCACCTGGTTAATCTCCGATTTCTCGTGTCGTTCTCAAGGGAATCTGCTTCTTAAAATCGCAGGGGTTAGAATAAGTAAAAGAATGGACTATTACAAGGTCTCAGGTCTATATCAAGATAAGCAGCAGTGCTTTTGGATGTGATTAGTTGAAAGCTAAGCTCTGGACGTCCTTTCCTTCACTGTGACCTTTCTGACAATCCTTTTCAAAGAGGTTGTGAGAGGCTGTGAGGGGAAGTACGTTTGATTCAAGATGAAATCAAGTCTATCTTTATGTGCTCTCATGTACATGTCGCAGTTTAAATCTAGTCCCTGTATATCTAGACCCATTTTTCTCTCCTTTTTGAGAGAAAATCATACAAAAACAAACAAAGAACAAAAGAAAGAAAGAAAGCCATTTGTTCAGCAAGAATCTAAGCCCCTTACTCGCAAAAATGTGCTTCTTTTGATCAAAGTTAGTAAAAATTGGACTACTTTGCAGAATTTAGACAGTTTTTTAAAGACATTATTGATATTTAGATCAATATTTAAACATATTTACAAAACTTAAGGATTCAACATAGATCTAACAAGTTTTTTCCCTTTAGGGGAAGGGCCTGGACTCTGTTGATATAGATTGCTTTGGGAATTTAAATATTTTCAAATAGCCCGTTCCCTTGGAAACATGAATAATGGATGACGGATCAATAGAGCTCATAAATGAAAATCCTAACTCTTCCTATTCAATGCATCATTTACCACCACCACAGAGAGAATATCTCAGCTATATTTGTCCATTGACTTTTCATTTTATGGAGATAAAAAAAAAAAAAAAAAAACAGGATCACAGATAATCAAAGATCAATATAAGTCATAAATCAAATCAACTCTCCTATTCAATATATTGACCACCACCATACCCATGACAAACCACCAACAGTCTCATTAATTAATGGGAGCCTTAACTGCCATATAGTGTTATGAAGGCCAGACAAAGCCAGTGCCTCCCACACATTTGGCAAATGGTAGTTCAAAGAGGAAGTTGGTCTGGCACTCATATGCCAGTGCTAAAATATGAGGTTGCTTGTAATAAGTGATGAAAGCGAGGTGTTATATTGGAGCAAACCTGTAGCTGTTCTTTGATCCAGGCATGAATCAGCAGACCGCACTGTTTATAAATGCTTTACTGTTCATTAGCGGACTGCACAGCACATGGACTATTCATTGATTAGCACAAGTGGAACTTTGATCGATGCTTTCTTAAAATGTTATGCACAGGATGTGACAGGTTGATTTAATTGGACAGTTTGGGAATAACGATACTAAAATATGGAACAAAAACAAGGTTTTCATTTACACAAGTGTTTGCTTACTATGAGAAACACATAACCACTATACCATAAGAACCTACAGCAAGTAGGCCTATATGCTGTAGTATATAGACATAACATCCCATTCAAAGTTATGTTGGGAGAGCAAAAAGCAATTATAATGCAAATTTTCATGATTTTTCACCTTACATTTTCTCTTTAGTGGTTTAATGTGATATTCCATGTGATATTTTAATTAAAAACAGGAACAATTTTATCAATGGCCAGCAAAATTCTAAGAAATCCATAAAAAAAAATCACGTATTAGAAACACAAAAAGCACAAACCCAGACACAAACTAAATAAGAAAGAGAAATGCTTCCAGACTCTTTTATGAATGAAAATGCATTACTTCCAGAGCACACCATTCTGCCGTTAAACTTTCATAGAGACAGCTGTAATTAAGCTGGACAGTGATGGACCGGGGACAGTCCAGAATGTTCTCTAAACTGGCAACAGATGAGAGCAGACAGATTCCAACCACTTCTCTTCCTCAATGGATCTGTGTCTCAACAACTGCAAACCACACTTGCTGACTCCACTCAGTGCTGTTTGTGTAACACGCTGCACCTTTAAGAAAATGTATGGGCACTGAGCTATGCATCACTACAGAGCATATAAAAGGCTGTATTTTAGTGGTTTTATATTGAAGGAAGGGTACAGCGTGGATGTTTTTCCTCCCAACAGCTATTGCAAGATGCCACAAGAGTCTTATTTTCCTTTTACAAGTTTGTGGGATCTGGCCTTGGTCTTCGTTCCAGACTTGTGTATGCTTTTGAAGTGTCTGCAATGCTTGTTGGTTGCTTCCAATTTGTATTTCATGGCAGAAGTATGTACACAGAAGAGAAAAGCACAAACATGTTATACATAATTCATTCCTCTACTTTAGCAACTGAGGTTTGGAAACATTTGCATGCTACATTTAGGGGGCAATGTGCTCAATGGGACATCAGAGGGTATTTTAAAAGACACAATTTCTGCAAAATTGATTTTTCTCTTATACAGTCAACTTTTTTATGAATTGTTAACATGTATCCTAAAATGCACCCGACGCACATCTACCTTACTATTCCCAAGTAGATTAATGTGATTGTTCTGATGGAGCCTGGGGACCAATCCTGCTAAATGCAGGCTGATTAGCATCCCCGCTAGGCCTCTAATGAACGTGAGAGAGCCTTGAGAGCTTAAGTTCTGCCAGATCTGGCCAGAGTTCCTCATCAGGTCTGGCCGGGGACAGCAACTCATCTGTACATGCACTGATTATAACCATTTTGAAAAAATTCCAGAATGTCACTACCATTCATAAGAGATGAGCATGTCATCACAAGGAAAATATTTCATATGTTGTGTAAGGATACATAAGGAAAACTATTTTATATCAGGGTCAGTGACAAATAAGAGCGGCCAAGAAACTTAGTACATTCACACTACTGTTCAAATGTTTGGGGCCAGTAATATTTTCTTGTTTCATCGAGCATAGACACACTAAACTGATCAAAAGTGACAGAAAAGAAGGACATTCATACAGTAATGTACCAAAGATAGCTATTTCAAATAAATGCAGTTTTTTAAGCTTTCTATTCAAAGATTAGAAAGCATAGAGAATAGAGAAAAATAGAATATTACAAAAATATTAAGCAGCACAACTGTTTTCAGCTAAAAATGTTTCTTACGCACTGGAGCAGGATATTATAATGATTTCTGAAGGATCATGTGACAGTGAAGACTGGAGTAATGATTTACATTTCTAAATATATTAAAAGAGAAATAGAAATAGTTGTTTTAAGTTGTAATAATACTTCAAAATATTACTGTTTTACTATATTTTTAATCAAATAAATGCTGTCAGGGTAAGCATTTGAGGCTTTAAAAAAATATTTCCGACCGCAAACTTTTGAATAGTAGTGTATGCTGGTTACATATGACTTTGAAAATATATAAAAAGTAAACAAAATAATTCTTGCTTATTTCTATCCTAATAAATAATACAAATTAATTATTATTCTTTTAATGACATCTAGAAAGTTTCATAAAGTTAGTGCCTGATATTAAAGCCTAATATTTTATGGATTGCGCTTAAAAAATATTATTATTTTTTATTATTTGCCAGCATGGACAACGGCTGTCTTGGATGTTTTGCAGCACAAAATATGAATGAACGGATAAAGACTGGAAAATAATGGTCATTTTCATTTGTTGATTTATCTACAGCTCACTAGAGGTAGAATTCTTTAGTGAAATAAAGTAGCTCCAAGATGATATTTATTTAGATTAATTTGATTGAATGAGAGAGAGAATGCTTGAGCAAGCGTGAACTTTACGAACATGTAAAGCTTGTTGGTTAAATTATATAAACTAAAAAGTTATTACCTCATTGCTAAGAAATATAATGTACATTTTAGTAGAAATGCTGTTGTATTTATACAATTCACAGGGCAGGTGTTGAAAACCAGCTGCTGAATGTACAGTGCAATTTCTTAACAATATACAATTTCTGAATAAAATAATCTAAATAAAATGCAACATTAAAACGCTTTATGGGCAAACGTGTAGCCCTTGCATAATGAGTTCAGCAGGGAATCAGATATGTGTGTTTAGACGTAGGTCGGATGTCCAGATATCGGATATGTATCCGATTAAAAGCCACATTTGGAAGTGGCCCAGATCAGATGCAAAAAATCTGATCTTGTGCGGATTTTTAGTGTTTACACGTGTGCAACAAATTCCAATCTGTGTAATATGTGAGCAAAAAACCTAATATTTTTTTGTGCCAGTGTAAAAGCAGCCACTGTAGACATTGCAGTAAGAACATATTCTATCATGGTAAAAAAATATATATATTTCAACAAACCCTTATACTTGAAGCACACAGTAGGTTGTCGTCTCCTGCACATAATTTGAGTACAAACCCATTGATTTATTGATATTACCTTAGTGATGCTGACAAAGTACAGGCCAGAAACTAAAGGAACGCTGCCTCCTCCTTCCATACATGCCCCAACCCCTGACCTCGAATGGCACGAGCCTCACATCTCAACACTCTTACGGTAAATGATCCCAGCCCTAAGGAAGAGGGAATGAGGATGGGGGTTTGGTTGGGAGGAAAGAATGGGAGAAACATGGCTTCATGGCACCGCCATCCTAACTTCCCCTCTCGCCGTCTCCTCTCAGATAGTGTGGTCTTAATTATGCAGCCGCCCAAAAACCCAAACAACATTAGTGCAGCATAAACTGACACTAATATATAACCTACAATGCTTTTCCGCACAGTCGCCACAGTGAGAGCAGCAGCTCAGTCATACGCCTCACGACAGCTATTCTGGATGAGGGAGGATGGGAAGGGAAGGGGCGGAGCTAAAGCTTAACAGCCTCTCTGGTCTGGGGGAGTTCAGTAGATAAGCATGATCTGTCAAAGTCCCATAAACATGGGCAGACAAATGGTGTTCTCCCCCAAAAACATGGATATGTGCTCCATACGGTCTCACTTTGACTTAAAGGCACATAGCGCCAGGAGTCTTTTAGCTTATTGAGTTATTAAGGTATGCAGGCCTCAGGTAAATCATTCAGAACCCCAAGAGAAGAAATGAAGAAGTTTATGTGGATGTCGATTACAGAATCTGTAAGACTTATTTTGGTCTTTATTTACAGGACTGTAGAGAGAAAATCAGTTACCATCTGTAACATGACATGATTCTTCTTAAAGGGATAGTTCAACCAAAAATCTTTTCTTCATTGGAACACAAAAGATGATATTTTGATGATGAGTAAATGGAAAAAAGGGTGAGTAAAGAGGATTTTTAGGTGAACTATCCATTTTAAAAGGGTTATAAATAAAATCCAAAGTTTGGCAGAGTTGGTTGAGTTTCCAGACACCCAAACTATAACAGCAAGTTTTGTAATTGTTATAAACAATTTCTGCCACAGAGTAAATTGATGGGAGACACGCTCGTCTGTAAGTTTACAAATTACATACAAGTATCCATGAAGCATAAAGCCACTTTGTGAGAGGAAGTACACTGACTGTCATATTTGGCTTTGATTATGGCAGCGTCCTCCTTTTCCTGTCACAAATTTGAACCATTACTGACAAACGGTTGATCAGACATGGTTTAGATTTTAGCACATGTCCTCAAACATGAAAAACATGGGCTGAATGTCACAAAGCTGAATTCTATTATCATATTATTGTCTTTTATTACTGTCCACCATATGTCCATGTGGATTGCCATTTGTAACCTAATTTACTTCCGCAAAGTGATGTTTTTTTTCTAAAAGATGCAGAATATTCAATAAGAAAAATAAAAGTAGAATTGGTTTTATGCTTTGGGAGTTAATCATGATCATAAATACCATCAGTCAGACTGAATATAAGAGTGCAAAAATAAAGGTTAATTAGCTTACTATTCAAATTTTGAGGTCAATTTTATTTCCTTTTTCTTTTTACTCAGCAAGGATGCATTAAATTGACCAAAAGTGACATCTATGTTACAAAACATCTCTATTTCAAATAAATGCTGTTCTTTCGACATTTCTATTTTTCAACAAATCTACAAAAATGATGTCTACACAAATAATAACCAGTATAACTATTTTCAATATTGATAATTATGTTTCTTGAGAACCAAATCAGCATATTAGAATGATTTCCGAAGGATCATGTGACACTGAAGAGTAATGACAGCTTTGCCATCACAGGATTAAATTACATTTCAAAATATACTCAAAAAAAAAAAAGTTTTTTAATTCTAATATTTCATAATGTTGCTCCTTTTACTGTATTTTTGATCAAATAAATGCAGCCCTTGTGAGCATAAAAGCATTATCAAAAATATTTTTTTAAATCTTACCGACCCCACACTTTTAATAGTAGTGAAAATTGTATTAAAGTTTATGAAGACAAACTTTCTTCATTTGAATAACGTGCAGATGAATCAAGTTAAAATTTGATTTTTAAAAGGTTTTTTTTCTATTATAAATCTTAAAAGCTTAAATTTTCTATTATAAATCTAATTCTAATTTTACACGCTCCCCCACAGGGTCATTTTACACCATGGAGCTTTTAAGGGTCAAGGTCATAGGTCAGCAAGATGTCGTCCAGTTCTTTGTCTGCCACCACCTTTTGTCTGCCACCACCACATCTAAAACGCAATTTCATGTTCATCTAAAATGAGCTGGACTGTGCCACACATGCCACATAGCCAGACAATGAGAGACCACCTGTTGTCTTTAAATACAACTCATGCACAAACTTGTGTGGCCTCCGCTCATCTCTTTTCATAGGAGCAAATAAATTCAATTAGCAAGAGGGATATCCTGAGGTATGATGTCACTTGCTTTATTCAGAGGATCAGGGGCTCAGCGTGACCTCATTAAACTGTGGAAAGCTGTTACACGTTGGCTTCATCTCCATATACAAACGCACACTTGCTTTGTAAGCTTGGGGTGAAATATCAAACTGATTTCAGTGTCATGTGAGTTCAGTGTGGTTCTGGTGAACTCCGGCAGGACACATGCGAATCGGGGAGATCATGAGATTGTGCTTCATTTGAGCGTTACAAATCTAAACTGTGTGAAAAGTTAAAAGCAGAGAGAGACCGGGCAACTCACATTCATTAGAGAGGATTATGGGAACACAATGACTGTGACAAACGCTAAAGCATTTGATCAGAGCATGGGTCTCGATCATGCGCTTTTCTGTGAAGAGAAATCACAGTGTACATCATTTGTTCATAAGAAAATATGATTCTTTTTAGAATTAATCATTTTAATTTAATCTGTCTGAACAGGAGGACGCATGTTGTTTGGTCAGTTCACGAGTCAGTCTTCTTCAAAATATAGATAGAAAGCATGTAGACCAATTATGAACAGGCAAAAACTGAACAAAGACAATACTGAAACTATTATTTATGCTATTATTGTGGCCAATTTTGCTGTAGCTTGCTCATGACTAAAGGTTGGAGGGGATGGATAATGGAGGGGAAATTATTTGTAGTCATTTGTGGAGGAATCAAATCAGTTGAGTGAATGATTCAACAGAACAAACATTTTCTAAAAACGATATTTTTTTGTGAACTGATCGCAAAGATTCAAAGCAACATGACCTGTTAAGCACAAACTGGCACTGTTTCTGAATGGTTAGTGCACTTGAGAAAGTTAAAGAAAAATGCTAACAAGAGCTATTCCCACACATGCGACTGAATCTAGGAAAAAAATACTTAAGGAAGAGTCAAATTTATTCTCCGTAAGAAGAAAAACAAAACATCTGAGGCCTGAAATCAATTACGCAAACCCAGAGAGTGCAGACCAAAGTATGGAGCGAGCGGGTCGGTTCTACATCATTTTCCTATCACATGTAGCTAATGACTCAGGTCTTATCTCCACCCCATGACGGAGCCCATGAAAGATGGAAATCATTTATAACCACATCCCTTGACCTTGTTCCCACAATTTCACCACAGAAAAGAAAAATGTCTACCGACCAACTTTTGAGATACATACCCACTTCATTCCTGGCATTCCTCTCGGTATTCTACTACATCAACACAAATTCAAGTTTCCAGAAGTCATGGGACCACCTACTATAACCTGTGAGGTCAGTTCAAGCGCTGGTCATTGAGTTGCAAGTGTGTGTAAGAGGCTTCCAGGCGTTGTGGATTGTTTCTCTGCTCCTTGACTGTGGCAAAAATTACATTAATACATGTAAATATGAAGTTCAGCACAATTTCACAACCAGATCCTTGCTTTTGCGAAATCCCTTTGATGTGGGCTTACAACATAGAGACCTACAGCACACAGTGCATAGACCATCTTAATGATAAAGAATAATTCATAAATAATAAGAAAAATATAAAAGTTTTATATATAATATAATAATAACAAAAAATATGGTAAAAAGTTTATACATTTATATAAAAATATATTTTTTTATTACAAATGCTATTCTTTATGTACCAATATAATACTACACAGAAATATTTACTTATATAAATCTGTAGGGTTGTGTAATGTAACTAAACACATTTTTGATGATATTCAGAAAAATATAGCCTAATAAACAATTATATAATTAATTGATATATTATATTTTCATTCAAAATATTAAAACTAAATACAGTTAAAAACGTATTAGTATTTAGTAAATAAATATTATTATTTTATAGGTGCCCATTTACCAATACACATAAATAAATAACAATATATTACTAAAATATGGTGATACATAGAAAATTCCACAGGGACTTTGATTAACATTTTCAACTGATTATGCAAATAACTATGGAAATGATTCTCTGAAACGGACAAACTGAATTTATTCATGGAAATGAATCGAACTTACAACTATAACGCTGTTTATGATATTAACAATCCTTACAATGTGCATTAGTTTTAATAAATCGCAAACCGAATCATTGCTTGCATATCATCAATGTTCAATATGTATCATTTAAAGCTGATTTAATATTTACTGATGTTCATGTTAGTTGAACAGTGAAGGAAGTTAAACAACACAGAAGGTGAACGAATCTATACATTAACAAGGTTGAGAGAAAGGTCACGGGCACAAAAGCTGTTCAAAATTCACTTATACAATGCAACAATTTAGAGAGGGAGGAAGAAAGAAGGAGGGAAGGCGAAAATAGGACAAAAAAGGTGATTAGAAGGCATAAACGGGGGGAAGGGAGAGAGAAAGCACCTCTCTTGAGAGTCCTGCCAAGCGTTAAGGCCTTGAAAAACACTTGAGCAGAACCTCACCAATCTGTCTAATGGAAGCCATATTGAATTAGGTCAGTGTGAACACACACAACAGATTGTTGAAGGTGACGCATGCACACTTTTATGACCACAGAAATCATAATAAATGCTGGCCAATTGATAGCTGACAACTGTGTAAGCCGCCAAAATCCAAGGTTAAAGTGACATATTGGTCTCAATCGAACAATAACTAGATTTTGTTTTTGTAAGGGCGCAGTATATTTCGCTTAACCTGATTTACACTGCATTGACCGATCAAGACCTTTGTGAGTGTGGAAATAGAACCGCTGTTTGTATATTCTGAACTTATTCAAGGGAAACTTATTGATCATCATATACAACAGCATTTCATTGAAACAAAGATTTAAAGGGTGAAAATCTCAGTCAGGATCCCACCGGAGATGCATGAATATATGAATCAACGATCAGGACCCTGGGGAACATTAACCGGAGGACGTGAATTAATGGAGGAAAGATTGTTTGGGGAGCAAAGAAAAATGGAGAGAGAGGCAGATGAAGAGATGGTAGATCTCTTGAAACTAAGTCAAACAATAAGACATTCTTTTTACACTAGTCTGTAGATCTGTGTTAATGTATTACGCTGATGGTGGAACAGGACATTATTTATTTGAACTACTTGTAGCAGAAAGGAGTTATGGAATCAGAGATGGTACCGAAGAGAGAAATCTAGCTGCAGTTTATTCAGAACACATTCCAAGCAGGTTACTCTTCTCTATAGGAAGAAAAAAAAGATTTCCCCAGAGAAACAGGCCTCGATAATCTCATAAATCTCCTCTAGAGGTTCAGAAGAGATCTCGACAATGACTGTTGTCAAAAGTCAGAGAAAACAAACTCAAACATTTGTTAAAATCTCCCAATACAGATAACACCTCCCTTTGTTACAATGTTTATTTTGTTCTACATTTATTTTTTAACGTGATATTTTATTCAATTTGAATTTGAAATGTTATGTTCATTTATATTTTTATTTAATTAATTTTATTTTATATTGTTTTAATATGACATTTTATTTAAATTTTATGTTTTAAATTGATTTTAATTTGTTTTAATTTTAGACTTTATTTTAATTTTATATTTTAATTTAGTTACACTTTTTGAGTAATTTTATATTATTTTATTTTATATTTTTATTTTAAGATTTTGAGTTTCATGACATGATTTTGCTTTGTTTTATTTCAACAACAGGCTGGTCAAATAGAATTAATAAAGTGCCCTGATCGTTTGAATATTTTATTAACTCAAATATATCTGCTATTAAACATAACCAATCATAAAAAAATTCAGCCAATGTACCGTGTATTTACCGTTATAGCTATATACTCTTACTGTATGTAAACTATTGATTCATTCATGTCTATATTTAGGAAAAACATCTGATAGTCAAAACTGAATGAAATCCCCTGAGCTTTGAATGAACAACCTTTGAGCAATAAAATCAATCTCTCGCTCTACAGTCGATTTTATAGAGTAACTGAAGTCGTTATCTCTCTGGCTATAAATTATAATTAGATCTGAGCATTTAGACCCCCAACCCACCGCCCAAACGCACACATGCTCCCCAATCAATCCCCACCTCCTCACGCATGCACCTCTCAAAGAGGGATTTGGGGGAGAATTTTAACTTGTAAAGCACCTGTTACCTCAGGGGTGCCCTGTTGTTGTGAAAGGACTTCGAGGAGCTTAGCAGGGGCACACAAACCAAAATAAAGCTGTCAGCGAATCCCTGCTGTCCGGATGTAACTGTTACAGCCTTGCTGTCTAAGACTATGCCTAGTCACAGCCTCTGGACACGTGCTAGAAACCGCGACGTTTACACCACACACTCAGCAGATAATTAAGTCTCTCCCTTGTGGAAAACGGGTCATAAATTATCAGAGTGGTACAGCACTTCCTGCGCACCCATATGCATCCATAAGAAAACTTCATGGATATAAATCGCTTGCAGGCACAGACGCACACCCTCCCACACACACACACACACATACACAAACATCCTCCAGACAGCGCACACCAGCTTGGTCCCACTTGCACTCAATTTTCTTCACTTTTGGCTACCTAACGCACTGGGAATGGCCAAGAAAAACAAGCCGGCTGAGCGCAAGATAGCGCACGGGTCAAAGGTCCTGAGGCTCCAGCTGGGACATAGAGTCGGGCCGAGAGCAGAGCGAGGGAGAGATGAGTAACATGCGTGCACAAGAACACGTGTGTTTGTATGTGCGTGCGGGTGTGAGAAACATCCGAGGGAACGTTAAATCAAGACCTTGTCCTTGAGAATCACTCAACCTTAAAGTGCACTGATCCAAGTTGTGCCTGCATTTCAGAAGGAGAAATTAAAGTGCCCCTATAATGGGTTATGAAAGGTTATTTTTTTTGGTTTTGGGAGTCCCCAACAACAGGTTGACATGCATGCAAGGTCAAAAAACACTTTCATTGTCTTATAATATGCATTTATTTTTATCCTTATTTGCTCAATGACTCGCAAACAATTTGCTCAATGATTCTTTTTTCCAAACCCCTCCTTTGCGTGACGATTGGTCCGATTGGTCTGATTTTGCTTTGTGTACAGCGTTATCGAGGAAACCACTATTTTTTACCGCTCCAAAAGCGGCACCTAGTGGCAAAGAATGAATTTGCATTTTCATTCAGACCAACTCAAAAAGACCAACAAGTGGGTGGGCTAATGTTTCATGTTGACGTAAACGTGAATCGGCTTTGGATTGAAGTGAAAAAATTGTTTCAGTGATTCAGTCGACTCTTTCATTTGAGCGAAAATAACTTTATGCATGGTGCACTTTCAGATTGAAAACTTTGCAGGATGTTTTTGTTCACTTAGAGCTGAAAGGTAATTTTCAAAAATCCATAATAGGGTATTTTATAGCACAATATAAGGTGTACTTCTCAAAAACGATACTTTTTCTTTTTAAGGTGGTCTCTTTATGGTTATTAGAAAACATTACCAGTGGAAAGCTTTTATCTGACCAGTGTTTGACATCAGTCTAATTGGAATCATCCCTTGAGGACCAAACCACAAAACGTTGCCTCCTCTGCCAACTCCTATTACCAAACAAATGGGTTTACAGCAAACGCTAAAACAACCACAGAGAAATTTGCTCATTTCTGTACATTTGGCTAAGATTCATATATATATATATGATTAATATGTTAATGTTGTCTGTAAATATAAAATAAAACATTTGATAAAAAAAATACAAAGTTACACTTTATTTTAAGGTGTCCTTGTTAAAGTGTAATTATACATTTAAGTACTGAGTACTAGTTCATTGTTATTATAATAGTAAGTACATAACATTATATTATTATATATATTATTTTATAATTAATTATTTAAACAAACACACACATATTACATATGTCTGTATATATAAATTCCTATAAAATACGAAAAAGTTCCCCGTATGGTGAATATTGCATATACAAGTATAAATTTGTAATATAGGTGCAAAATTAAATGCATTAAAAATAAATAATAACAATTCTTTACAAATTAAAAATAAATAATCTTTAATCTTTACATTAAAATGCCCTTGAGCTTAATTTGTTTTATGAATATATAATTTCTTTTTTTTTCTTTACATAATGCCAATTTGTTATTATCTTTTGATGTTCATGAAAGTTTTCATTAGATTCACCAAAGAAGGAAAATAGAAGTTGGAGCAAAGAGAAAAGTGGAGCTCCTAAATTCTCCAGCTGTTGACTGTCAATAAAGTTAGTGTCTCATAAAAGAGATGAGGAGCATGACATCATCATGACCTCAATTAGAAAAGATGCCTTTGAGTCCGTTTCCTTACATTTATGATTAACTCCAAACTCCAAAGATACCATCTCAGTACATCACACCCACAATTCTGCACCAATAAACCCCTCATAGATTTGAAATTGCCTCTTGCCATTTAAATGCCATATTTGTGGTATGACAGGCAGGAATATCTGCAGCTATAAGTACCATTGTTTCGATTTAAGCTGTCCTTCCAGCCCCTGCTCTCATCAGCGTCAGTGCTGCCCATGTCCTTTCCAATGGAAATGAATTATCTCGGAATTACATTATCTCAGAATTAATCCTTTCCCAAAACTGTTGCTTTATGAGTCCCATTCTAACAAAACACATCTGTTACAACACAGCAAACACAGCCAACCGTCACATCAAACCATGTAGACATAACAGGGACCCCTCTGCAGTCACCTTCCGGGACGGGACCCACACTGGGTGGATGTTCGTTTCTCGCACCTGCTGGGTCCCCACAGTCAGTTTAATCCAACCCATTACTATAGATCCATCACTGACACACACAGAGGAGATGACGTGTGAGCGAAGTAGGAGATGTGCACGGATCAACGCTCTCTCTCACATGCAAACAAGGAGTTAAGGAGTACGTTTTGGAAAAAATCTGAGAGAGTAGAGTAGTTGTGTGTGCCAATATAAGCCGAGGAGGATGAGACTATCTTTGAATCACTGTGCCTCTGGGCCTCTGAGCTGCCAACAAAATAAAAGACTTCTAGTCAGGGTGCAAAGCTCTCATCATCACATGATATGTGCGGTCAAACAGGGCTAGCAAGAAGGTGATTAGCTGATCAAAGTCCTCTAAAGTGGATTTAGGTTTCAGGGTGGGCTCTGAACAGATCAGCTGGACCTTTCAGTGCAACACTTTAGTATTTAGGAGGGCTGTCTGGAGGTGTGGGCAAATAGATGAAAGAATTACTCTTTTAAGGGTGACTATACTGAGATAAAAAAGAAAAGACAAAAAACAGACACACAACTTTAAAAACTTTACAAGCAAAAATAAGAGCCTTGTTAATAAGATAAAAATAATAAAATGTTATATTATTATTATTATTTCACACACACACACGCACGCACGCACATACATATATACTTATTACTATTACTAATAATTAGAAATCTGCAAATTGTTTCGTTTTGATATTTTTGTCTTTGAAGAATATTTATCTTGTTTAAAAAGATGTATAAACATTTTAAACCATTTTTAAACTTTATTTTACAAGCAAATACAATCAAAAATAATATAATTAGTAAACTATAACTAATAACTAACTAATAAATTAGTTATTTATAATAATATAATATATAATAATATAATATAATACAACATTAGTGTGTAATTAAAAGTACTAATAAACTGTTAATCTTTTTAAAGAGATTCATACCCATAAATCAAGGCAAAAATTATGATTAAGAAAATTATAATTTTTTTGTGTTGTTCACAGTAACAACAATGACCTGTGCTATAGTTTTTTTTTACATACTCTGTAGTTCAAGATAAATTAATAAATAGCCTATATATTTATTTATTTATCACCATGTGTTCTTATCCAATGATATACTGTACATATTGCATTTGTTTCATAATTCTTAAATCTTGCTGCAAAACAAAATAAATTGTTGCAAAAAAGCATAACAGAATCTGCACTCACAGGACAAATCCTCAAGAAAACAGAGCAATAAGAATAGGCTCTGCTCTGGTGGTATTGTTCAAAAACTGCATGTTATGACTGTTCAGTTCGGCGTTTCATCTGCGAAAACAAAGCTACTGTGAATGGGAACAGCTCCGCATCTCCTTAATATTTTGCTTAAAAGCACAAGACAAAGCAGAATGTTTCGAATGAACGCTTCCTTCCAAGAGTCTCTGTTCAATACGTTCAGTGAACCTCTTTTCCTGTCCCAGGAAAACTCCCGGAATTGAAAGTTCCGTCTGCCCCTTCGTTGACTCCCAAGCTGCACGTATTTCCAGCCAAGGATGACCCTGTGGGAGTGTCGGTGAGTGTTGGTCAGCATGTTCATACCTCACAGCCGTGAATTAGCTAATGATTAATGATAATGTATATAACAAGTTCTTTCTCTTTCTGATTCAGGATTAATTATTGTCCTCTCCAAAACATAACCCACTCCGGTCTGTAATGCATCTCAGAAAAGTTCCTGACCTCTACAAGGACATTACTGCAGCCAACTTCTGTCTCCTGCCATCTCTCTTTTTCCTACAGAGTCCCCAGATAAGAGACAGTGATCCTCTAATCAAGCTTAGCTGGCAGTCCATCGCGGGGTCATGTTCAGCTCAGCTCAGCACTGGGTGTGAGATAAAAAGTAGAGAAAACGCTTGTGAGCAAGAAAAGTCGTGATGAGACACCCTAACGTTCTTTCTTCTTTCTGCTTTAGTTCTGATGCGATCAGGGTTTGAAATTAACACCCGCCATTCCACCAAATGCGGGTAAAAATCAGCTGTGGTGGGTAACGCAGTCAAATCACTTTCCAATTTGGCAAGTTATTTTTTGTAAATTATGTTCACACATTCATTTCTTGGGCAAGTTCATTTAAGCCAAATCTGCGCAGATTTAGCGCAAATACTGAAATTGTGAGTCATCATGATATATTAAATACAGCCTAATTGCACAGCATCTTATCTAGCTTACTTGAACCTTTCTGACAAATAATGGCACGCTGGTTTCCTAAAAATGACTGAAGACTCACACCGTGTCTACACCGGATGCGAGCGGCGTGACAACATAGGACCCATTATGATCAGTGATGCTGTCTACACTGGATGCGGTGCAGCACGACAAATCCCTGACAGTAAACTGATGATTCCTTCTATTTATGATGTACTGACATAAAGTTCAAGTGATTTACAACGCCTGTTTTGTCACATCCAGTGTAGACAGCCGCAAACTGTTGGTTTATTTTGGTAATTACATTTTTTTGTTGTTGGCTAGTAGATGTTATGAATGGCTGGTAACTTAAAAATGTAGAAGTCAAATTGGCTGATGAGTGAAAAAGTCAAATTCAAACCCTGGATGCGATATAACTTCTGAGGAGCTGAACTCACTTTGTTTGCTTCGCATGATAGTCCATGTGAAACCAGGGTATTGCAGGTGCTTGCCACTGCAACATATTATGATTGTATCACTTCAATGAATTATTTGGTAATACTTTACAATATGGTTCAATTCTCTGACATTAGTTAATGCATTAGGCATTATAAACTAACAATGGACAACAATTTTTAACACAAATTATTTGTCTAGATTAATGTTATTTTAATTGTTAATTCAGGTTTGTCCACAGTATATCAACTAATGGTAATTTGTGTGTATGTACTGTATTTGAACATTGACCAAAATCAATGTAATAATTTTTTAATGTAGCTGTTTTTTTTTACATGACTATTAGCCATGTGCACAGGTGCAAATATTAATAATGAAGCCCAGAACATCTTCAAAACCCCAGAGCTTTGTAGTTTATGAAATTGAAGATGCACAGCTTCATACCAACCAATTATAGGCGCTGACCTGTTGACCCCTGGAGCAGGATGACAACAAGAATGCACGTTTAACTAATGTCCCGGGATTGACAGAACGTGAGGGGGTCAAAACACCTCCACCCCTTTGAAGAAAACAAATGTGAGCATTCCATGAGTCAATTTATTGATCTCAATATCAATCGTCCAAAACGCTATATCTCAACAGTATTATAACTCTGAATGACACGTTCAGCTGGTTCTCACGTCGCTACGGTCAAATAATACAATGTTGAGGAAATAGCTGCCAACTTCTGTGAACTTCACAACTTTCACATTTACTGCAGTGGATGTGAGATTGATGAGACTGACATTTATGGAGACTGGGGGATGTGGAGGGGTGGCTTCACCATCTCTCTCCAGAGAGCCGGAATAGCACGGGATGAAGAAACAACACAGCCTTGTAAATTTCTACCTTAAACACTTGGTTCCCTGCAGGCCTATTCTAAACCGGACCGTCAGATTGGGTTAGCCACCAAATCCAGAGCGCACAATGGCCTCTGTGTGCATGAGGTTAGTTAATACCCCAGCCATCTTCTCGCTCTAAACATATGCACGCGGACACACATACTAGAACACTTTTTTACAGTCTTTTACACATATTGACACGGCTCTGCCTTTAAACGGTCTCTGCGATCAAATACAACTATCAAACAAATCGGGTTTCTTTTGTAAATGTCACGTTAGTTGGGTTGCTTAAGCTAACTAGTTACAGAATTACCTGTTGAACACACAAAATGCACTCTCTTGTAAATTTTTAGTGAATAAAAGTTGTTACTGACTGAAAAATGTAAGTGAAATACTGTAGTTATTGTATCTCGTTAGCATTTTCATGTAACAAACCAGCCATATGACACATTAAAACCAATACAATTCTGCAGTTTTGACATCCAACCTCAGCATATTTGAATATGGCAAGAGGGTTATAATTTCATTAAATAATGACTTAAATATTGTTCACAAAATTGCAATTTAATTTTTGGTGTTGTACCAAACATTTTTGACAAAGAACTATGGGAATAATTATCTCGTAACGAGGCACAATATTCTTGCCAGGCCCAGTCCATTATCAACTTGTGTTGTAGATGAACAGTCAAGGTATAAACAGATCAACACAGCAAGTTTGTTTAAGCTCATGTGTAGCCTTGGCCAAGCAACTCTCTGACCTCTCCTTATCGGAGACAGAATCACAGGCCTAAGTTATTCATCATTCTCTCATGGAACAATAAACAAATCCATGGTCCAAGTTTTGCAAAAGTCCAAAAAATTCTACCCTACAAATGTCACTCGAACAACTTGGAGCGAACGAACTTTACATGTTTGGCACAGCTCGTTATGTTCCTAACAATTAGAAAAAAATACTTGTAAGTTAAAACCAAATGAGAGCTTTTGGGGGCACTGGGTTCATCTGGTGGCAACAAATGACATTTATCAAGCTTATATTTGCTAGATCTTGAACCTTTACATTCAATAGTTAGTAATAGTCATATCCATAAAGCGGAGTTGAAGCGGAGCTGTTATCTTTGTATTGACGTATATAAGGAAAAACGAGCATGTTTACTCAGAATCCAGACAACAAAATTGAAAATGAAGTACACTTTCATAGGGAATAGCAAGTGATTTTGGACAGTACAGAACAGTTAAGCGATTTGTCATGTTGGCAGCACATGCTGTAGAGCAGAACAGTGCCAGTTTGTCCACCCAGTTGTTAAATGTGAGTCATTGACCATGTGTGTCAGAGTTTCACTTATCACTCTCGAGTGTTTTACCAGGACCTGTGGAGCGCGATTGTGAGAGTCCTGGAGGAATGTGGGGGCGCCAGGCGACATTCTCCCATTTCCGTACCAGTGTATATCTCTACATCTTCTACCACCTCTCTTTTCCTGTCTGTCTGGCAAAATGTGTACACACAGACACACACCTCCCTCCAGGTCAACATAAGCAGAATCAGACACTGCCCTGAAAACAGCCTGAGATTTTTGTTCATTCTGTAGATGTTTTTTCTTGGCGTGTCAATATTAACTGACCAAGATTATCTCCGCTTAAAAAAGTAGGTTTCATCTTTTATCCAGAAAACTACACATAATAATGTTTAAACAAAATGTTAAATATTAAATAACAACATAAGGAACATTGGATCAACATGCGGTTTAAAGGGATAGTTCACTCAAAAATGAAGATTCTTTCATTAATTACTCACCTTCATGTCGTTCCAAACCTGTAAGACCTTCGTTCATCTTCAGAACAAATTAAGATATTTTGGATGAAATCCAAGAGCTTTCTGACCCTCCAAAGACAGCGATGCAACTGACACGTTGAAGGCCCAGAAAAGTAGTAAGGACATCATTAAAATAGTCCACGTGACATCAGTGGTTCAACTGTAATTTTACAAAGCTACAAGACCGCTTTTTGTGCACAGAGAAAACTAAATTAACAACTTTATTCAACAATTGGTAACACTTTAGAATACTGTTCCATCATTAATGAATAACTACTCAAGAACACATGAGTAAAGCAAGTTTAGCACTCTAGTAACTACTAGTATCTAACAAGAAACTCTGATTAATTAATTAGTAAGTAATAGTGCATAGTCGAATATGGTAGTTCACTATTAGCTAATCAGTAACTACAATTTTCCATACCTCCCCAAGAACTACTATATACAAGTTCATAAATAATATGAATAATACACAATGAATAATTAATTCGGAAGTGAAGGTCATGGTAACCCACTAGTAATGAGTCAAGTATGACCAAATTCTTCAGAGGGAATTACTGATTATTTGGATCAGTATTCTAAAGTGAAGATCATGATAACTCCCTAGTAATGACTGAAATCATTGTAAGCTTTTGAGGGTTTTGTAAAGTATTGGATAATTATTCAGGTGTTACTATACCCTTCTGAAGGAATTATTTTTTGTATCAGTATTCTAAAGTGAAGATCGTGATAACTCCCTAGTAATTACTGAAGTCATTGTAAACTTTTGAGGTTTTTGTACCTAGTTATTCATTTTGCTAGATTTGGTAACACTTAAATCATTACTAGTGGGTCACCGTGATCTTCACTTTAGTATACTGATCCAAAGAATTAGTAGTTCCTTTAGAAGGATGCAGTAACACTTGAGTCATTACTAGTGGGTTACCTTGATCTTCATTTTAGAATTAATTATTCATTATGCATAATTCACATTAATTTTGAACCTGTATACAGTAATTATCTTCTAATCATTTCAGAGGCTATTACTCACTAAATCGTTAATCTGAGTTCTGGTTAAGTAATAGTAGTTACTACAATGTTAATAGTGCATTAGTCATTTGCTCCAGTGTAGTTTATTCATTAACAATGCAACAGTATTCGAAGTGTTACTCCACAATTCTTCTCTTCCATATCAGTCTTCGACATGCATTCACAAGAGTACCAAGACACACGCATGTGGTGCTACTTGGATTTTTTTCCAAAATAAATGTGTGTTTCGAAGATGAATGATGGTCTTAGAGGTTTGGAATTAAATGAATGTGAGTAATTGCAGAATTGTTATTTTTGGGTGAACTATTCCTTTAATATTAACAGATGCTAGTCCATATTTGCATTTGATTTAAGTGTACTGACTTCCTTTTGATTTATTCCAAATTTTGAAAATTCTGTGTTATACAGAATTTACTGTAATGCAATCCGCATTGTACAGTAAACTGGATTCCATGATTCCATCCCCGTTTTCTGCATCACTGAAATCATAGGGCCCTAAAAATTAGTTTACCACCTAGTGTGAATTCACCCATGAGCCTTAGATTAAAAAATTGCATGGGGTAATTATATGTGTGTATTCCTCTTTAAAGCAACACCTAAGGAACAAGTAAATCGGCGAAACCTGTGCAACTTCACAGACGTTGAAAAAAGGAAAAAAAGCAACCTTGGAGGAAATTCTGTAATAAACCAGGAAAAGGCGTCTATTGTTGGTGGAGAGGGAACGGAAGCTTTGCTAATGCGATACTGGCTTCATTTGCAGCACAGAGGCTGTTTTCTTTCCTTTACGGTTCTTCAGGTCGCTAACCATCGTGAGAAGACATTAACTTTGCACTGATATCTTCTCAAAAATATATTTTTAATAACCGGTAGGTTAAACTATCTCATAATGCAACAAGCTTCCTTTTTCATCTTGTATCCTGGCAGCGAAGAACAGCTGCTGTTCTGCTGTTCTAACAGCACAGATGGCAAAGTCATCTTTGTAATGCTGTAGTTAATATAGCTGATATTACGTTTGGCTCCGTACAAATATAAATTTAACAATGTGGAAACACTGAGCTCATGTGTTGCAAACACAATAAACTTCAGAGGAAAATGAGAATTACCTGAGTGGCAAACTGTCAACGTTGGTTACCATACAAAAAAAAAGTGTTATAAATCAGAAGAAACAATGTGTCCAGACGTCAGTTTTCCCTCATAACTCGGTATTACAAGAACATAATAAATATAAATATGTTTCGTAATTCAGTGCTATAAAAATAATCACAATACACGCCAACCATGGCTCAATATGTTTGAGATTACTGTGTTATTCGCCTAAAAAATCTCAAACAGATACTAATGGAGTTATTTCATTCTTATTTTCAAGCAAAATACTTTTTTATTAAAGCTTTTTAGGATGAATGCCATGTTTGAGTAGCCTAAATGTTAGCATACATGCTAACAAACAACCCATGGCTCACATAGTAAACAATGAAAGACAAGCCAATTATAATTTATCTTTTAAGACTATATTAAAATTGTCTTAACCCACAATGATCTTTTCATATCTAATTTCACACATAATTCGATTCTCAGAGTAGACGTGAATCTTCACTAAACATATGCAAATTATTTTACAATCTGCTGCTTCAGACTACAGCATAAAAAGCAACATGTAATTGGTGTAACTAGTGTTTTGAGTGGGTGAAGGGACGTTGTATACAGCACGGCTGTTCTCTTCTGGGTTTGGCATATTATGGTTTCTTCCATGTGAGCTTGCCAAGTGCTCAGGCAGTTGCAGTACTACTATGAATGGGCGTCATTTCGATTGGATAATCCACTAGACATGAACGAGTCAGAGATGATTACTAAACACCAGAAAATCCAAAAACAATAAGTAATATAATGGCAAACTAAAAATCTGTCATTTTGATTTCTTGATAGAGTGTAAATATGATATTGAGGACAGTGCTTATTTGTCAGTGTTGGCCTTCACCAGTTTCTCTGAGATGATTGATGGTTATGATTTCAGTAACTTGTTTTGACCACATCCATGTGAGGAGGCTGGCAAAGAAACCGCAATGCTTTGAATGACAGGAACTATCTCTGAACATCAAATAACAGACACGAGACCACAAATAAACAAAGAATGCTGCCTGTTTTCTTTGTCTCCATGTTTGATTGCAACTAAGAAGTTATAATTACTACCTGAAAGGAAATCTAAATTTATCAAAATGTAATTTTCTCCTCAGTATTTCTCAAAGTATTTTGAAGTAACACCCTGCCATATGTCATACAATGGTAAATATGTCTGTAATTAATGCAACATGTGGCAATACAGTTCACTGAACAAGTTATAACAACACTGGGACTGTTAGCTTTAGTCAAGCTGTGAATACCAAAATCTCCACAGCTTCACAAACAATGTAAGTGGAAATAATTGGGAAAAGTGCTTGTGTGGGTCTATTGAAGAGGAATTAAAATAATCAGTGAATCACAAACAAATTTGAACATTAATATTGTTTAAAAAAACAAAACCATAATGATGATAATGATGAAAATTCACGCTTTACCATCACATGAATAACTTACATTTTAACTTTTGAACAGTAGTGTGTGCAAATAGGTGTGTTTATGTGTGCTTTTAGCCTCATCTTGTTTTATCACATATATAGGCCTACATATATTTGGAAATATATCACTTTGCATTAATAAATCATGTGTTGCCATATGGATTTCAAGTTGTCTTTCACTTGAAATTTTGAATATGCTCAACAGGATTTTTTGGCTTTCAAAAACAGGAAAAGCACCATTGTTTCTTCCTGCCTAATTTCCTTAACCAGCCTCATTGTTCCTTTCCACTTGAGTTTGAGAACTTGATTCAAATCACTGAACCGAGCTCTAAGCAGAGATGATCCAAAGGCGATAATTTCAGTGTTGCGTCTATGCTGGCTGAGGAGAGCTGTTAGTACCGAAAAGCAGACAGGAGACCAAAAAAAGAAAAAAAAAAGCCTTTGATACTGAGGTAATTTTAGGTAATGGCTTCCAGAATGAACGTTTAAGGTCACTGGAATGTTACAAAGAGATCTTCCAGTACTAGCACAGCCTTTCAATGTGACCTTAGGGTTCCCTTTACAGCACCTCAACAACTAATTTCTCTCTTTACACTGCAGGGGTTGAAATCTGCTGGGTCATCAACCAACATAAGAGCAATAGGAAAAAGAATCTGACACAATTTATCAGTGGGGGCGATGTGAGATTGTAGTATAAGCAAAACTGATATGCATACGACATTCCTATACCTGCGGTGTGAAGAAGCCTACAGAGCCTGTTGATGTTTAAATGCATCTATCTGTGTGAAAGATTGAATTCTAGAATCCCATTACAAAGGAAGATCGTTTCACGCAGCATGACACATTGCAATCAATCACGTTAGCTGAGGGTCAGCGCTATTGGATTTATCAGTTGCCGGCGAGCAGAACGAATGCAGCAGTTAAGCCATGTCTCCTGCAGGACACTTGACCCTTTCACCCTCGGTCGGAGTGCAAACTCGTTTAATCACCAGCACATGGGGTTCGTACACCTCAAGAAGATTTCAAGCATGCAGGTATGAGAGGTTAATGCAAGCAGCTTGATGAGGAACATACTTGTTTTTGTGTGACGAAGATCTGGAGAAAACCTGTCAAAATCATGTTTTGTATTATGATATGATTTTAATGACAATTAAGCACATTTACTCTCCAAATACTCTTTACACAATACATTTCATTATAAATAACTATATTACATATCAAATAAAAAATAGTGCTGTCAAATTGATTAATCGCATCCAAAATAAAAGTTTGTGTTTACATAATATATGTGTGTGTACTGTGTACATTTATACAGTCGTGGTCAGAAATAGATTCATCTGGCTGTTTGTGACATGGTGCATTATCCTGCTGGAAGTAATCATACACTGTAGTCATAAAGGGATGGACAAAATACTCAAAGGTAGAAAATACAACCTGCATTATTACCTTTTGTTTTTAAAAAATCACAAAAATGACCTTTCATTGAACTTGAAAATGGTAAAAATCTCATTTATTCTGAAAATAAACCTGCATTATTAATTCTTTTGATCTTTAATTTTTCTCACAAAAATCTAATCTTTCATTGAACTAAAACAATTAAAAATGGGGAAAATCTCATTATGAAATAAATGTTTTTCTCAAATACATGTTGGACACAAGTCTCTGAAGTATATTCTCTGAAGTATATTCCCATTCATATTTACAATTTTGAGCACTCCTATAAATAGTAGGGAAAACAAAGCCCAAATTCCTTTAATATTCCATCACAATGAGAAAAACCAAAGAATATATTTCTGATGTGCAGCAAAAGATTTTGATAAGTTTAGTATAATTTACAAAAGGTATTTCATACATTTTATAAAATATAATGTACTAAAATGTATTCTATCATACATTTTATAAATTCTATCTATCTATCTATAAAAATATGAATATCCTTTTGATTTTTAAGTAAAATATGAACTGGACATGTGGACAATCACCCACAGATTGGAGAGATCTGCAAAAAATATGATGTTTTTTTGCTTGTTGCTAACACAAATTGTCCTGGAAATTCTCATGACCTGCCCTTTACTCCCGTCCAAATAATCTACATCATCAAGTAGAATCACCTTTCAGTAACAAGCATTTTAGACGTTCTTGACTCTTCAGAGATACACAACAGAATCAGATCTGCATTAGATCATCATGACCTTCCAATGAAATCACCCGTACAAGAAGTTCAGAGCAGACTGTTGTGAAGGCAAAGCCCATTATAGCAATTTATTAAAACGCCTTTGCATTCTCAAGACACAAAATCTATGGCCTCTTGAATGTTTCAGCATTGGCTCAAGAAGAGCAATGAATTATTGAAGTGCTTGACTGAAACTGTACCGGGGAGATCGTTACCCCCTGACAGGTTACCATAGAGAGATACCGTCAGCAGCATTATGTGCTGCCTCAGTGATGCTGAAGCCTGACTGCACTGATAGCGGACAGATAAACCAACAAAACGGCATGAATTTTCCCAAGAGGGAAGAGAATCTACGAGGCTAAACCATCAGAGTACTTTTCCAAACAGTTTATAGACTTGCTTATCCAAGCACGATGATAGGTGCAGCGATAAAAAGATGAATTTGTGTATTATAAACATTCACACATGATGATTAATACATGCTTACAAATGAAGCCGTACACAGACTCAAGCACACTGATGGACACGTGAGCAGACGCAGAGCTTGCTGGGATAGTGTGTAAAAGAGTACAGTCTATTTGTTTAGCTCTTCGGGCTTCCAGAGAGTCTGCAGTTTCGAGTATGTTTACCCTTCTGCTGATCTTATGTCCAGACCTCCCCTTCGTGTAATGGTGTTGACATGGAGGGAGGGGAAATAACCTTCACAGTGCTGAAAAAACCCCAAAGCGGTGTTTCTCAGAGGAGCGGAGATCAGGGTCAGTGGGTTTAGGCTGCAAATTGAGAAATGGATGAGACAAATAAAGTCAGTGATACAGGTAACCGCGAGAATCACGTCGCAGATGGCGCTGAAAACACATCTGGCTTCCTTCAGATGGGATTCTGGGGGTTAAAGGGTGGATGTGGCGGCATCTTTGAAAAGGAATGATTGAATGCATGACATCAGCCTGTAATGTGGTCAATATAGCCATAGATGGAAACTATAGACCGGTCAAAGCCATAATTTCCATAGTGTAATATTCATAACAGTTCTCTGCATTTGACAATTTGTGGTTTCTTTGTTTTCATGATGTTAAATGTGCCCTCAAATGACTTTCCAAGCAAACACCTCAGTCTAAAACCCACCGACGCAAACAACCCGCCGAAAAACAACAAACGCTATCCTCGTGTTACCTCGAGCGGCTGATCAAGGATGTGTTTTCCAAGTGCTAAATCAATGACATCAGCTCAGCACAGCTCTTCAGGTTTCTGCTGATGAGGTGCCTTCACAGAGACAGTAAAACTAGGAAAAAAGGAGCTATTAGAAGTGACGGGAACGCTCAAGCTTGAACACGAGTCAGTGGACTGTGTATTTGTCCGAGAGGGGCTCTTTCCAGGAACAAAGAGGTTTAATCAATCAAATGGGTTTTAACTTTTCTCCCAGGCCCTGTCACACTCACACGAGATGTCCGAACTGTCAGCAGTCAAGGCCCGTTTCAAGGTGAGAAGCCAAAAAGACAATGAGGCCGTTGACTGGGTTGACTTCAAACTGTTAAACATTGAGAAATTAGTAACATTACCTATTTCCATTCATCCGTAACTTTTGGCGCCATAGTGGTTAATATTCAGAACTGCGTGTGTCTTGAGGAAGAACATTGGCCCTGTCCCAAATGGCACCCTAAACCCTCGCGGTCTTCCTCTGAGTCCGCACTTTCGTGACGTAATGCCGCTTTGACTGTCAAGTAGACGTCTGCTGTGGGGCTCGGCAGAAGTGCGGATCGAGGGCGCATAACGGCCACAAAGGGGGTGCTCGCGAGCACCCTTATGAACGCTAAAATGAGGAATGGGACACCCTACGGTCTCGTGGAGTTAACGGACACGCGCATGCGGCGGCCGTTGTAAGTCTGTGTAAGTGTTCCATTTGGAACAGGGCCATTGTAGCTGGAGCTACTTCTCTCTGTTTATGTCAATGATGAATCACGCAGGTACTGGGTTACTCTGCAGCGGTTCCAGCAGTACCAGTCTGAAATAGTCCGAATATAAAAGCGTATTATAGGTGTACAGTACCGTAGTGATTCAGGATAAGTAAAAAACACGGTTTGGAAAATGGATTCATGATATACTCGCATATTATATTAATTTTGTAAATTTTGAACACAAAAATAGTTACGGACTGCAGCTTTAAGTAAGATTAAATATAAAAATGTAACTAAATATATAAACACTACATAAAATGTAACAAATAGGTTAACAAATAACGAATCAGTATATATAATGTATATATAATACCTATGTATCATTCAAGTTGCAAAAAAATAATATACAAAAAAAATAAAAATTGAATAAATAATATAGAACAGTGACAAATTAGTATCTCTAGCTATGCTTCCACCCAAACAGAATATGCGGGAAAAAAATAATAATAGAAATGATCAATTAAATAAAACATAAAAAATAGAACTGTGAAAAATTGTATATATCTAGCTATGCTTACACCCAAAAGGAATATGCAAAAAAATAAACAATAAATAAAAATAGTATTGTATTTTAAAAGAATTAAAATCAAACAAAACAAAACAAAAACACAACATGTGAATAACGCAGCATTTCGAACCCATGTGTTCAGAAAAAATTTAAATAAAATCATGACTTCTGGGGAAATTGCAACAAAATAGAACTTGAAATAGCTTTAGATGTTTTATTAAATGCAATAAATTACAAAACACTGAGTTACATGTTTGTTATCGATTGTGCAGATGTTGAAATTGTTATTATTAAACTGAAAGACTTTCATTATGTCAAAAGAAAAGTGACCGCTGAATGCCATGACAGACATTAAACTAGCATAGCTTTGTAGGAAATCTGTGAAATGCTCAGTTATAGCAGTTTCGTGATCGTAAAAACAATCTGACCCACAGAATGTTGTGACTGACCAAGCATAATCAAGTATTCAAGCCAATAATAAGTCATAACCTACATCTCAGCATTCAGGGTACCATGGCTCTCAAAACATGAAGTTAACAAGGACAGAACGATTACTCTTGTGAACATGCTCACAGCGCATAATGTTAAAACCAGCAGGAAGACATTCTTTATATGCTAAAATGCATTCAGAGTAGCACCACAGACACCAAGGAACCCTTTTATGATCGTCCACATTAATTAAATTGAATCATTTTCATGTGGGTCATAAACGTCTTGATTGATTTTCAGGGACTGCCCGATTGATGGTGGCGTTCACATGCTCTCTGTGTCTCTCTACATCTGTTTGTTTAATTTTTACCTTGTTCTGTTATTTGTTTTTTCTCCGCTCCGCTTGCTTACGGCTCAGCTGCGGCATTCCAGTTTACATTAGTCACAAAGTTATGACAGCTGAGCCAGACGCTGTTCCGTGTAAGACGCGTCTGAGATTCATGGGTCCCCGCTCAAAGAGCAAAACCTTCGCTATGGGACTATAATGATGCCACACAGAGGATGAATTAAAAAAAGAGATGAGCACTGCACATAAAAGAAACAAGACAGCAATGTCAATCCACAACTCATATCTTGGGTTTCAAAACAGAGATCGCTTCCAGACGCCATCTGCGCATGAACGCAGTCCATAAACAAGCAACAAAACCAGATTCATTTCAGGCCAGGCTTGAGTTCCTTCTGCTGTCCTCAGTTAGGAAGCCCAGCCAAAACTGTGTGGCCTTCCCTTCACGTCACACTTTGGCTAATTAGACAGCGTTGTGCTGAAAGAATGGTACTTATTAGGATCAGCCATGTTAAAAGATATGTTAGCAGCAGGGTGTCAATTATGAATGGCAACTTCTGACCCTAGAACGTGGTTTAACTGTCATGCTAACTAAATAACTGAAAGGTTTTAAGCAGAAGAAGGCCTTTGGTGCTGATTTGTGTGGCTAGGTATCATGATTGCTTCAAGTTAAACAGACTCTTTTGGTATAGTTTTGCATTCCTGAACTCACTTTCTGACCTCTAACCTTTGACCTTGAAACTGTGACATTCAGGTTTCTGTTACAAAAAAGAATGTGCAAAATAAAAAACAAAATATTATATTACATTACTTGTAAATAAAAATTATATATAGAAAATAAATTCAACAGTGAAAAATAAAGTATATAGCTGTCTCCATCCCAGTTGCAAAAAATATAAATAAATATGCAAAAAAAAAAAAAAAAATATATATATATATATATATAGGCTATATTATTATTATTTATTTATTTTAATTTTTTTTGCTGTATGTCAGCGGTTCTCAATTTCAGTCCTCGGTCCTGATTCCAGTTCGAAGCGAACGTATATGTTCCATTAAAAGTGTATTGAAGTGTGCGAGACGTGAATTTAAATTGTATATCTTTACAGAGGTATATGATGTCACACTCGTCCGTGTGTGAAGACGTTGTGCAGCGCAAATCCGTGAATGAATGTTCCGAAGTGAAGAAAACTTCAATGGATTTCCCCTGCTCAGGGAGCAGGGAGCAATGGACACTATGTAGGGAGCATGTCAACTGGAACACAGTTCATGCACGGAGCTCACTTCTAACGAGCAGATTATCTGAATCAAGTGTGCTAATTAAAAGAGACATGCAAAATGGACTGGGGGACTGGAATTGAGAACCGCTGCTGTATATTAAAAATATTTTTGGCATAGTTTTACATTCCTGAATTCACTTTCTGACCTCTAACCTTTGACCTTTAAACTCAGTAGGCAGGAGCTTAGTTGCCATCCTTCCTAAAATGCCATCTAGCTTTTACTATCTGTTACGAAAAAAAGTATGTAAAAAATATATATTCTATTACTTGTTTTTATTCTTAGAAAATTAAATGAAAAATGTAATATACAGTATCTAAAAATAAATTCACCAGCGAAAAATCTTTCCATCCAAGTTGCAAAAAAAATTAAGAAAAATAAATATGCAAAAATAAAAAAATATATTAACAAAAGTTTTACAGACTCTTTTGGTATTGTTTTGCATTCCTGTGTTCACTTTCTGACCTCTAACCTTTGACCTTGAAACTGTGATTGTAATTCGATCAGTAGGCAGGAGCTTAGTTGCTATCTCTCGCCATTTCCAGATCTGAGAGGTGAAACACTTAACCCTAAATCAAACCCAAACCCAGGTGATCGATTTCTGGAGTTAAACAATCATTTTTCTTCAAACGAGTCTTGATTTATTCTCACTTCTTTGTAATGTTTAAGCCGCAGGTCTCTGCATATATATACCAGTGCCTGACGTTTGGGAGCGATAGTGTTTAGCGCCGGCGCTCTTGTTTGCAAAATCCAATTGTTGAAATCCAGGCTTGACAGATGGCCTTGGGTCTCCAATCAGTGCCTCGCGTGAGGAGCGCCTCAGATTGATAAAACAGACATGTAAAGATATTTACACATGTCTGCAAGACAGACCCTCTCTGGAGAAACAGGAGAGGGCCCCCCGAGTCCCCCCTCACCCCGTCCCCTGTTCCTTTTCTGTTTAGCATGCGTTTCTCAAGCCATGCTTAGCTGAGAAACAACGGTTAAAGTTGGAGGTTTAAGCGTAGCAATTAAAACAATTTTCTCAAATATCCCAGAGAAAACAAATGAACAAACCAGATGCATAAAGAGCATGTTGGTGTGAGATCATTGTTGTAATAATGCACATTTTCCCATTACGTAATGTTGCCATGATGGAGAACTAATGGAAAATGTCCTTACTTTAATTGAACACAAAAGGTTGCCAAATCGATCTACTTTTCAGCAATTATGGATTTTCTAAGTAGGCTCTCAAATACATCTACGCTTATATTTGAATCTACTGTCATTCGTTTTGGCTCAGCAGGCCAGGCAGACAGCAGTTGCACTAACAATGTACCTCCAAATGTTCAGAGCGCTGGAGGCAGGGATCACCCACCTGGTGTGTGGACGGTGGGTTTAAGCGTGACAGAATCCGGGTAGGGCAGGGTGACAGCTGCCCTGTTACAGGAAGGTAAAGAGAAGGCAGGGATTCCTTCTTAAAATTCTGCACTGATGTTCAGTTTTTGGTCTTTAATTTTATGGAAAAAAATATATATATACTATGAAGTCAATGGGGACCATTAAATGTTTGGTTACACACATTCTTCCGAATATCCAGCCTGGTCTCATTGTTTATACATAGGTATAAATACGTTACATTTACAAGCACAAAACATAAATGTTTGTATGTTTTTATTGATGCTAAAACGTACAATTTAGATGTAATTCAACGTTTAAAACTTACATATCGCTTCGCATTTCTAGCTAAAAAAAACGTAAAATATTTACTTAACTTTTATATCTTAATATATTCATATCAATGCATTTTTAGCATTTGATCAATAAGCGATTTTGATTTTTAGACCCCTTAACCTACCTCCAAACCTTAACCTACCCATTTTATAGCTAATATAAAAGGACATAGAACGCAATTGACTGAAATATGCAGGAAAATAACCACTTTAGTAACAGTATAGCATTAAAAATAATTTTGTAGTCGCTAATCCCACTCCGACCTCTTAACATTAACATGACTATTTCTGTACAGTATAAGAAAAACATGACACAGATAAATGCCATTGAAAACATATATTTATTGCAAAAATGTCAAAGGCAGTACCAAAAGCTATCCAAATGACGATGCGTTGCAGCCGCAGTCCTCTCTGGCAGAATACAGTAGGTTTGTGTGAGGTGCAGAACAGAACTTAAATAGTTAATCGTTGAAAATATTATCCAGTTTATTTTCCCGATCCACTCCTTAAACTCGTGAAGACACCTGCGCATCATTCAAACACACCTCACCAGAAACACGGCATGTCGCAATCTGTGACGAATGCAGGCGAGAGCCAATGAGCGTTCGATTATCCTGCCGTAAAACCTTGTGTTTGAAGCGGCAACATTTGAATTTGTCTAGATCTGGATTACAGCGCACAAACAAAATTGTTTAATTTCATAATTATGTTGCGGTTTTGGAGTATTTTATGGTTCTATTGTCAGTCACGGCATGTCAGAGAAAACGCCTTTTGTAGCCCATGGCAAACAAAGTAAACATTACATGACAAGTAAAGGTTAAACGATTGCAGAAATGTTATTTATTTCAAGGATTTAAAGTGAAGTCTTGTTTAACATGTAGTTCTATTCTTGGAAACGAGCTGGCAGTAGAAATCACACAGAACAGAACGAAATGTTATCATTTCATATTAAGTAAATGAGCAAACAATTTTATAATGCAATTGAAATCATAAGGTCATTGATATGACAACTAAAAACAACAATAATAAAATTAATGCCACAATTTCCATATTCATAAGATACATTTTTAGATGCTGAAAATACATCAGTATTGTACGTTTTAGTGCCTGTAAAACGTAAGTAAATGTTCCACATTTCCACAATTCCACATTTTATGTAAAATACATACGAATTATCATGATATCATGTTTCAATATCTTATTTTATGTTCAACAGAAGAAAGAAACTCATACATATTTGGAACAATATGAGAGTGAGTAAGGATGGCTGGATTTTACATTTTTGGGGGGAACTACTAAAACAAAATGAATGTGTATTTACACACTAAATGAATATAAGTCATCCTTCCACATGTACAGATATGTCACCAGCTGGGTTCAAGTGGCAGAAATCTGCTTAATATAAGAAATGCAGTCAAACCATTTAGTAAGAGGCTTCACGTGATGCACGGCCCCTTTAAAGCTGCAAGGTCAAAAACTAGCATGTGTGTTTCATTACAGAAAATTCACATATTTCTAGCAATAGTTTAAGCATAACAGGCGAAATAAACTGTTCATCATCCAGCTTTCAAAGCAATCGGTAGATCAGGTAGGCATTATGAAAACATGGTTTGAAGCTAAAAAAACTGTTGTAGCCTGTTTACTGATTTGGCAGAAGATGTGACATGCCCCAGATCTTTCATCAAACACAAATTTAGCGGGTACACTTCCAGAATAGTGAAACAATGGCTGATCAGAGACAAAAACAAAGCAAAGCAAAACGAAACACCTTTTATTTTAAACATTATTGGCAATTTTGTGCACAAAACATTTGTGTACTTTGTTGGGTTGCAGTGTAAAAATAAATCTACATCCTGAAACAACAACAAAACAAGCTAAGAACCATAGATTTAAAGTGTATCTTCATCACAGCAGATGTGACAGGCATTGTAAATCACCCTAAAAACTCTTTGAAATCAAATCAGATTTCCTCTGATTAAGCACTGAAGCATGCAGGATCTCTTTCTTGTAATGTACTCTACTTTAGCTCTAAGGTTACAACTTAAAAAAAACAGCAATCCATGGTCACGCTCAGTCTGTCTATTCAACCGTCATGGTATACTTATGTGTGAAAAAGAAATAACAGGAGAAAAAAGAGAGCGAACAATATAGACACTCCCTGTGGCTAAAGCAACTGACCACTCTCCCAGCACAGGGTTCAGTTTAAAGACGATAGTCCCTCTGGGAAGTAACTAGGCACAACATTTAGTCATTTCTCACCTTCATGCAGATCTCAAAGACTTTTTTCCAGCACTGAAACAGCTGTCTGACTCATTCTCACTCAGAGAAGTAACGGTTGAATGGAAGAACTGGTTAAAATGAGCACCAACAACGGTGTGCCAAAGAAACAATCATACCTGACAGACAAAAAAGAGACAAATGAAGACTGTATGTGGAGAAAAAGAGAGATGTGAAAGGGAAAAAGTGAAAGAGGCCCATAGGATGAAGCTGTCAGGAAGAGCTATAACTTAAGGCCGGCTGCTAAATGTCTTGAGTAACACTACCCAGATCTTGGGCACCTGGCCTTTGCCCAGCGTGAAGGCCGGTTTTTCTTTTTTGCAGATTGCTAATGACAAACTGGACTGATCGGAATAATTTCCCAAAAGAGGAAATATGAGAACGCTATGCCATCTTTTCCTTTCTATGCTTGAGGCAATAATTGGCATGTTGTGTTTCTGTTAATAACACATATATTCAAAGCTATCATGTATCTGATATAATGCAAAATGTGTGTGTGTGTGTGTGTGTGTGTGTGTGTGTGTGTGTGTGTGTGTGAATGACAGGTAGGGGTAGTGATTTATCTGGTATACATATAACAATATCCATATCCTCTCTGCTGGCACTATTTTGGATCGCTTTCTTTCATCCCCACTATGCTGACTGACATGTAATGAAGTCATGGAGTAACTCAGCACTCTCTTCCCGATTTTGGACCACCGTGGTCAATATGAGCTGCATGGTTAGATAGACTCAAGAAATGATCCAAGCCTAAAGACACAAAGTCTTCACTACATTAAGGATACATTAAGGAAACGGATGTTCCATAAATACTCAGTTACTCCTTGGAAACATTTTTCTTTTCCTACCTTGAAAGCTGTGGTCTGTCCGGGCTGACTGAGCCAAACTCAACTCAACCAGAAAGTTTCGGATCAGTATAGATCCCTTCAATCTGTTTTCCTAAAACAATGCCAGTAAAACATCCACACCATGGAAACGTGTTTCCTTTTAGAACTCTCAAGTGGAATCTTGTTTTTTAATTTAGGGATACACTGATATAATATTGAAACCAAAAAGCAGATGATCGGCTGTTAACTTATAAATGAGCAATTTTGTCTAAATAAATTAGATACATTCTAAAATCAATAGTATTTAATGATAAAAAAGTTATAAATGTACAACATTAAAAATGGATATTCATGTAGCGATTACATTTAAATGTGTTAAATTAATGCAATTTAGAGACTGAGAATGTTTCCGCTGGTGCAAAAGCAGGTAAGTTAAAACTCCAGACCCAACAGTTTCCCCCTAAATCAACAGTGACCTGATAATGCCTAGCTGCCAAGCTTCTCTACATCACCACATTTTGACCTTAAAATAGTCCCAGACTCAAATCCCAGGACTCTGTTTTGGCAGCACATACTTACAGTGCTGTATTGCAAACCTTAAATAATACTGTAGCATATGTTTCAGACGTATATTCCAACAAAAGCTAATATATTTTGCCTTTCACCCGTCATGCCAAGAATTAGGCCAAATTAGTTCACCGGAGACTAATGCATGGAAACATACGTTTACACCTACCCGTCAGCTGAAGTTGAGACAAGAACCCTCTAGACTTTTATTTCACATACACAGTAGATAAAGGAAGCCTTAAAGTGTCTGTCTGGACTCCTGTGCACCCAGAGCCGATCCTCCCTATACGCAGAATACGCAAGCTGCGTAGGGCCCCCGAAACACCAGGACCCCTTGCTCTCAAAGATGTTTTCATTTTAGTTTTGTTTTTTTAATTTGGCCAGCGTTATGAAAACAAGAATGATCATTTCTTTAAATGTGGTGTGCTGTCATGCTCTCTATGTAAAAATAAGCCAAATCAATGTAACGTGAATGAATGTCGTTCAGTCTCTTGCTCTTACAAAAAGAAAATGAGTTGAAAGCGTACGGAGCCGCGGAAGAGATACTGTTTCTCAAGTGCTTCCCGTGAGCGTGATTCGAGACGGAGTGAAACATGGACAAATGCGTTTCATCCATCGCGTTTTGCGTAGGGCCCCCAGAAGTCTAGGATCGGCACTGTGTGCACCCATAGTGCTCCTGTGTCTGGTCTGCTGGGGTTTAGAGGGGCTAAATCTCCCAGTGCTGTTCTCTATGATTCATTTAAACTGGCTTTATTTAGACACTCCTCATTTCCTCCTGCTGAGGGGAAACATTTAGCATCCCACAATCCCCTGGGGTGTGTTGGTCTGCTCAAAACGGGCATTTCCACTGCTAGTGTCCTCACGGCCAGATGTGGAGTGGCATCGGTCGCTGAACCAAAACTATGAAGTGTTGGCTTAAATGTAGGCAGACAGAGAAGTGTATGTTCAGAGGGAGAATAAGAGAGAGAGAGAGAAAGGATGGACAGACAAATAAAGACAGAAAGACGAGAGAAATTGGATGGATAGATGGACAGACGTAAAAACAGAGATTGAGAGAAAGAGGGATGGACAGAAAGATAAAGACTGATAGAAAAACATTTACAGAAAAAAAAACTGAAAAAAGAAGGATGCATGGCAGGAGAGAAGGAGAACAAGACAAATAAAGAAAAAAACAGACACCAAGAAAGCTGGGTGGATGGAAATATTGAACAAAGAAACACAGACAGATAGACAGAAAAAAAGACAGAGAGAGAGAGAAAAAGAAACAGAAAGACAAACTGAAATAAATATGACCTAAAGGATCGAAGGAAGAAAGGAAGGAACAAATTGAAACAAAGATAGCAAGAAGGACGAACAGAAAAAGACACACAAGCAGAAAAATAAACAAACAGAAAGAAAGAAAGAAAGTTTTGCTAGAATACCCAGATGAGTAATACTCCTAATCTTTAAACCCAGATACTGGAAGGGAAAGCGAGGGATGGAAGTCTTTAAGGCTCACATTGTTACCGCCAGACAGGCCACATAAATTAAGCTCTGCCACATATAGAAGCCTCACTCCGTACATCAGACCACAAAACCAGAACAATCACTATTACGCTTCAAATGTTTCTCTTTTCAATTCAACATAAAACCTAATTCTGCTTAAGAACAAAAAGAAACCATTCCACTTGGCTGACATAAAGGGCACTATTGTGGAGAGACGCCCGGGGATCCAAGCGGCGTGCTGGGCTTGAGTCCGGCACTCAATCTAAACCGTCGGAGCCCATGTCCATGAGACAAATGGGTAGTGTGATGTATAAAACATAACATTTGCCATGGACCTGGTTGTCTGTTATGCAAATAAATAGAGAAGACTAATTACCTTGAAAAGAAGGTCGTGTGGCATTTTTCCATTTTAGGGGAATGTTTGCTCGGGGCAGCCGCCCACCCTTTTAATATTTCAAAGACAGTTTAGGATGAATATGACATTGGTGGCATGCAAACAGCTTGTGAAAAGATTGTTACCATATGACGAGGGTCCTTTAACCGCCAGCACACGTTTAGACAAAGGTTGCGATGTTTACATGAGGAAAAGCGGTTAACACAGCGAACATCCAGGTGTTCCTTGTGTGCAGCACGGTTAGGTATTGAGTGACACTTCAAGATGTGTGATGCCAGAGACCAGAATTCCTTCCGGAGACATTTTGTGCTTAAGGGATGTTGAGATTCAGAGCAGTTTTATTCAGAGCCCAGCCTAAAATTAATCACAAGTGCCCAGTGACATCAAAGAGCTCAAATGGCTCTGTAGACCCGACTTGTTTAGGCTGGAGACAGGAGAGGTTTGTGAGAAGAATATCACAAGGATTCACAGCAGCTGGGAACAGTCTGGATTTTTTCCATGACTGGATTGTTTTGGATATAATAGGTGATTCAAGGAGGAAGAGATGCAAGATGATGTGCTGTTTCCTTGTTGACTAACGTAATCTGGCAAGTTATGACGGCTATGGTTCAGAGGAAAATTTTGCTTCATCATGGCTACCTCACCAACTCTGTTAAGACCTGCAGGAATCTGCTTGGAGAAACTAAGCACAACAGCATATACTCTAGGGAGCCAGGCTATTGTGTGACTCTACAACATTTCCCAAGTTCATAAGCAGCCTGATCCATCATTGCACTAACGCTTGCTATATTATGTCAGCGGTCATATTACTACTACTTAAAAAGCTCCAAACACCCAAGGGCTCTGGTCTGTAGAAGCTGCTCCCACTGCATTTCAAGTTTTCTACACTCAACCAGCAGAAGCCTAGTTTAGTTTTAGGGGTCAAAGGTCCAAAGGAGCTCAGGGTTAAACCCATTTGAACAACTCTTGATACTGCTGTCATCACTTTAGTGAGACCTACAAGAAAACTCTGCGTAACAGTTCTAGGTGCCAGAACTGAATAGCCCACTGATCTTGCAGAGTTGCATTTAAGACCTCACGGGAACACATCAAGGTGACCTTGGACTGGGTCTGATTCTCAAATCTAGGGCAAAACAACATTTTCTAAATCAACTAGTTAGGAGGTTGCATGAACAACTCGATTTTCGGTAGCCCTAGAAGCTTAAACTAGTTTTGGATTCACCTGACCATACTAGTCATCTTTACATGCACCCATTTTAATCAATGCAAGTGAATTCAATCCGATTGCAGATTCCGAAAGTACTATTTATATTAGGGATGCACAATATTATTATTCGGAACGTTATCGGAAACGGCTGATAAAGGCTTAAAATGTATACATCGGCATCAGCTGATTTAAAAAAAAATATGCCGATATGCCTTGCTAATAAGACGAACAGCTCAAATGTGCTCATGGTGTGATAGAGATAAGATCACATCAACAGTGTGGTCATTCTTGAAGCAAACTTTTGCCTGAATGATGATTCGATTCACTGTTTTGGATAGCTGCATTTCATTTGAGAATGTACTTACGCGTCCGGTGTGTGAGAGAGTCAACAGTAGCAGCTGTGGCAGCCTCCCCCGGGTCCTAATACCCGTCCGGTAAGGCGTTACTTAAGGGACGCTGTTGGCACACTTGTAATAAAATTAAAGTAAAATACACAAATATCATTAAGATACTTTTATTTATAAATAAATAAATCAGCATCGATTTCATAAAATCATGATTCTGTTTTGATTTAAAGGTCAGAAGCTATAGCTAACATGAATAAAAATCACAAACATGACACTTGTAAATTAAATAATTTGATGCAATGAAATGAATTATGAAAACTTAAATAAAGGCAAATATTTTAAATTGACAATACCATTATTATGTTCAGCTCTACACCACCTCTTTCAATCCTATCTAATTTTATTAGGATCAAGCTCAATCAGATCTATTGAGGTGTTTACAAGAAAGCTTTTCAGCTTCAGTTGAGCTATAAATTCAATTACTAACAAATTATTAGTTTGCATGTAAAGGAGGGTGTGTTCTTGTGCTCAAAAACAGTGGGACAGAGTAGAACTTAACGCAGGGGTCCAGAGACGTCTTGATACTTGATACTCTACCTTAAAGACTCTTAAAAACATGGTCACATGCTTTAAAAAATGTGTAAAATGTGATGCAGTGCCCAAAGACATCATGCTGAAAGTACATAAATCATGCACAAAGTCTCGGCCTTGTTCTGGGTGAAGTGAAAAAATAACAACAAATAATGTCTAACGATGCACTGTCAAATTGCGGCTTTGTTCAGCTCAATTATCTGCAGAGCCAAGAGGTTAGAAATACCAAAGATAAATGAACGATTATACTATGCTCCCCCTCATCCCCTTTTCTTTCTTCTCCTAGCCTCTCTTCCCGTCTCGTCTCCTCTTTTTCTCTCCCCTGAAGCGCAACAGTGACAAATGCATTTGTGAGAGAGATAAAAATGGCAGCCTGTAATAAAATAATCATGTGCATATTTATTTTACGGGGAGGCTGGAAAAAAATGTATTCACTCAAATTCTAAAATTTCAAACAGCTACAAAAATATTTTTCCACCAAACACGCTCCAGATGGGGGTGAGCTCCCAGCTTCACCTCTGAAAATTCCCTTATTATATTGTTTGTGGTACAACAATGCATGTTCCTATTAGGAATGCTAATTTGTTCGATTGCTGATAAGCATCGAAACAGCACTGTGGTCCAGACGGCATATCTCTGATCAGCATGAGGTGATAGCTTCCTGTTCTGAGATCTCCATAGGAAGGAAGTGATCCTTTAACAGATGAGGTAATCCAGTTTGAAAATTACGGCACCATCTGACTTCACTGGCGTCCACCGCTCCATTTAGAATCAGCCTTGCTGCGATAGCGCCATTGTTCAGATTAGAAAAAGCTAAAAGCCTGAAACCATTATGCTGAGGTTGATAAAAACATCAAAGACTTATTTAAGTTTTCTTATCAGTATTTAATACTTTACATGTTAGCAATCGACAGTTTTACATTCCCTTCTTTTTGAATTACTTCTAAACTACAATCTACATCAAATATTATTATTAATTAAAATGTATTTAATTTATTTACATAGAGAGAGAGAAAGATTAGAGAAATTTCAATAAATAAAAATTATATATTTTCAATAAATTATAAACAAAACACCAAAACATTATAATATGGATAAACAGACATTCAATTTGAATTCTGATAAAGATTACATTTAACAGTGTTATATTTATATTCAATTACCAATTGTTTTACAGATTACCTATGAATATACAATGACCATGTACTGTACAATAAAATATCCAATATATTGGTACATACCAATAAATAATAAAACAAAATCTGCATTATCAACCTATATAGTTCCAATATATTCTGCATCCCTATGCAGTCAGCACAGATACAAATTGATCAAATGATTACAAGTGCATGCAAACCAACTGAAGCTTCAGTGGCTGCTGTTTAAAGAACCACACATTCAGATGAAAGCAAGGAAGTCATGTTCTCCATCAGGAGACTGGATTTTCCCGTTACGCCACCTCACAGATCATACATATAGTGCTTTAATTAGGTCAGGGGCAAAAATATAACAGAGAGCAATCCTGCAAGAAATCCCCTCCGCCTGTTTGATCATTATCCACCCAGACAAAGGGCTTTGTATTAGATCACTTCACAGCTCTGAGACAGGGTGGGGTGGGAGAGATGTGATGCTATGCTCTCAGAACGATTGTTAACTCAGATTTCTTTGATTACAGAAAGCGCACAGACTTTGTATTGCTCATAAAGTGTCTACATGCCTTCATTGTGCCTTTTATTGTTGTGGTGGAGTGATTTGCTCTCTCTTTAGCTGTGCATAATGGTTTGCATCTGTGTGGCAGGAGGTACAGTGAGCCCTCAGTAGATTTCATACAGTATAAAATAAGGCTGCCGAAGATCAAGAGCCATTTCCCTTGTGGTACATAAAATTGGGTTTATGGCTTGTCAAACAATTTCTATGGATTTTGATTATGCCACAAGCAGGATCTGTTGCCTAAACAACCAGTTTTAAATCATTATGAACAATCAAAAACGTTCCAGAATGGGAATGGCATCATGTAAAATGCCATTTCATAAACAAAGAAATGGCATCCACTAAACATACAGTGACAAATGAATTGTGGATTTGTCCACGCAGGACTATTAAAGATTTACAAACAACAGTAATTCTCGTCAGTGTAATGTCCATCGCCCTTCATTCCAACATTCTATTTGTCCTAATCTTGCATCAGCTTCCTTTCCCCACACCTGCCATCCCATGGGTGTCGATTACCATAGTAACAAGGTTGCTAAACCTAGCTAACGGTTCTTTTTCTTCCCCTTTTTCTTTCCCTCAACCACTCAGTCAAAAGTGTTTTGTAGACAGCAGACATCACCCAGACGTTACGCTCCACTACCTTTACGGATCAAATCTCGATGAGATCCACAGAGGAACAGACATCTTGATTTGTGTGTGCTCTGTGCTGTCACACAAACCCAACACCAAACCTAGAATAATTAACAAGGAACCCGTTTACTCCATGGATGTTATGTGATAAAATGACAGCCAGCTTCGGTCAACTGAGAAAACACAATCAAAGGTCTGATGCATCATGAGACACATTAGCAGCCAGAGGATGGTGAAGCACAGGCCTATTTTAATATGACCTTGATACAGTGAAAATGCATTCAGGAGACAAGTGTTAATGACTCTAGAGAGGGTGTCTATAGGCTATGAACGATGACCTGAGAGAATTGCATAAAGACATTACAGAAACATAGATTTACATGTGTGAATTTAGAGGTACTAGTTAATAGTGGTTGACCAATTTTGGTGTTAAACGCCAAATGCCAATACTAATATGGACAACTTGGACAGCAAAGTGGCAACTAGTATAAAATACTAGATTTATAGTGTGTGTGTGTGTGTGTGTGTGATATATATATATATATATATAGAGAGAGAGAGAGAGAGAGAGAGAGAGAGAGAGAGAGAGAGAGAAGAGAGCTAGGTAGTAACTGATTGTAACCTGGATTACGTAATCAGATTCCAAAAATTAAGTACTTGTAATTAGAGTAAGTTACATTTTAAAATACTCGTATTCAGACTACAGTTACTTTTTTATTGATTACATAATTATATGTTATTCACACAATATAAATAAATTAATCATTTATTGATTCTCTCTAATTCCTCTTTTTTATCTTTTGAATGTTCCTTTCTAAAATAGTCTACCGCTTATATACACTCAGAAAGTCTTCCAGTTTCGTGAACATTCACACAGAGATTCGTCATTATTCGGTGGCGACAGAGGATTTGACCAATTATTTACAAAAAAATAATTTCAGGTTTAAGTGTTTCAACATTGCATCAACTACTGATAAACACATTCATTTTTATTTGAATTGTCACGCAGTAGGTTATTTAACCATGCATTATTATGTATTATTGAAAGGCTTTTGTCTTTCAAACTCATTAAAATGCACAAATACTCATTGCAGACATTCTCAAACTTTTGTCATCTGAACCTCTTTCACCTAATATAATTACTTTAAAGGGTGGTCAATCAGCAATTCTGTAAAAGTATCAATATCTCCCTTTGCATTGAACTTTGAGCATCGTAACTTTGCAGATGTTTTTATGCTCAAACAGCAACATTACACACTAAAGTTAAAAAGTGATCATAAACAGTGACCCCTTTAAGTATCCCTGAGATTGTTTAAAAAATATTTAAATTATTAAGAATCACATTTGCACTATAAACGCCACTATTTGATCGTGTCACATCATTGTTCGGTACAATTTATTCGGCCACAATTTCGGTTGCCAAACATTCGGTGCATCCCTAGTACTTCTGTTATTTAAATGTCTGTAACACAGAAATAATGATGTGTGGTTGAAAAGACTGTGTTGCTCTTTCTGGACCAGCAGCAGTATGAATGCAGATTTGAATGTCTTTAACACCTGTTTCACATCGTAAGCGTCAGTGGAGCTTGAGCTTGTGTTTTGTCGCCGCCCATATCAGTGAATGACAGCGTTCACATTGGAAGCATGATGATGGCCGACCCTCTGATTCATCAATATGGGCAGCGACAAAACGTACTTCTCACGCTCCACTGACACTAGCTATGTGAAACAGTTGCAATAGACATAGCTGAATCGTTTTCATTCAGGAAAAAGATTGCGTGGGTGTTTGAAGAAAGATCGCAATTTTTTAACGATTAATGGTGCAGCTCTAATGTAAACACTGCAATATGTTTTGCAAGGATATCGACACATCGGATCTCGCGAGATCTCATGCCACGAGATCCCATCACATCCCTATTAATTATATATATATATTTAATAGTATATATTACTATTATTATTATTATTATCTCAGCAGCAAAGCGCAAACAAGAAAAAAAGGCAGAATGTTGACTGACAATCAGTTCATATTGATCAATATTTATTTATTTTATTAATCCCAATATGAAAGAAAGCTTCCCTGATCAGACCTTGGTACTGAGAATCCACAGAGATTTCAAGCTGTCTTTTAGCTAATTATACGTATGGCTCCTCTATAGTTACTGAATCTTAATTTAACAAGATGATGATAATTAGACATGATAATTATCTACGGCACAGCAGTCTCAGCCTCAGACGTCACGCCCACTAACCGTTGGCTAAATGTCTGATGCATACGGCACACTTATCTGGAAACACTTCAGGAGTTTCAAAGTCGTCATCGGATTGGTTAGAATATACAGGACTTCCGGGAGACGTGTGTGTCGTGTTCTTTAACATTCTACCTGGAAACAAAGATGCCATGACGCCAAACCACCTCACGAAAGAAGAAAGCAGTCGAGTTTACAACTGTGACGACGAGAGCTTATCAGGATAAACTAAACGCTGGATTTTCAAAAGTTAAAGTTCGCAGCATAGAATCTTTAAAATCCTAATTTTGTGCATGCACACTTGTAGCTCTACCAAGGTACGATAACATGATATCAATCACAATTATGATTAATACAGTATCTATTGCAACACAACATTCAAAAGAATATCCACATGATGCAAACCTTCCAGAAATTACTCTGGAATTTAAATTTCAACAACATAAAATGATTATTTAATGCATAATTGCATGCTGAAACGTTTCATTTGAGCCAAAGATCAATTTAAGAGCCTTTTTTTCTAAAAATGACTAGTCAAACCAGAAGAGACAGATGATGGACAGTGGAAAGGCAGGCAGTGCGACTGAAGGAGCTCTGGAGGAAGGGACGGCTCTTTGTTCTGGTAGAGAGGAGATCTCTGGGGAGAGCTGGTGTTATTCTTTACCAGTGTGATACCAGCATGGCTCACTGCCCACAGACACACAGACTGTCTGCTTCCATTTTACTCTCTTTTGTCATGTAATTCTCTGGTTCAGGCAGTCCGATAAGAGTGTGCAGTTCACGAGACAGCATAGAACCCAAGAAGATATGTTAGATGTGAGGGAGTGGTTTTGTTTCCACAATGAAGGGCTATTTATCGTCGCATATTTGTGCGTGTGTGTTTGTGCACAAGTTTTACTTACAAAGAATCACACTTACAATTTATTAGTCCACTTCTCATGTCCTTGAGGGGAGGTCGGACAGACATAACACAGACCTACACACACACACACACACACACACACACACACACACACACACACACACACACACACACAGCATAAAATGTAGAAATGTCTAAAAAAGGACAAAAGGGACCATTGCCAACAAGGCTATCAGCCGAAAGCAAATTACTACCCCCTACACACAAACCCTACAGACACACACACAATCACACCACAGACACACACCACCTTCCTCCTCCTCGCTGTCGGATTGTCATGGTAACCATGACTACTGGCACAATTCCTTGCTAATAACTCACACCACATGCCGACATCTTTCTCCATTCTCTCTCGCTCTAACACACACACACACACACACACACACACACACACACACACACACACACACACACACACACACACACACACACACACACACACACACACACACACATATATATATATATACAATATATAGCAGATAGAACAATGGTGAATAATGAACTGATCTAAATTTTATGCCCTTTTTCAATTAAAAACTATAGAAGGGTCCATCAATTGGTGGCACTTCATTTCAGCATTAGGCGCAAGTCAAATGAGCATGGAAACGGTCCTCTTGTGCTCTTGCACGCACAAATGCGCCAGCACATGCTGTAGCCTTTATCATTTTATCAAAGCGCGAAATAAACTACGAGCATGCAATGTCGTGGTCAGTTAACACATGAAGTTACCTAAAAGGCGATTAAAGCTGCCTCAAAACTGTACATAATATGCATGTAATATGTTATATATGAGTCATATTTAAGAATATGTCTCTGAAATGGTTTTCAAAACTGTCCCGGAGCAGCGCAGCACTTTCTCCCTCATCATTCAACTCGTCAGTTCATTAGTAGAGACTGAAATGGCTCAGAAAAGGTAAAGAGAGTTGAGAGGAAATAAAATGCGTGTCAGATCCACGTCACATTCAGTAGCAACATCTCTTAAATAAATAGCAGCCAAAATAACCTGCTGCTGTGATGTCTGTTAATCAAAGAAAAAAGGAGGAAATCAATTACTTTTATAGCTTCAAGTCTTTTTTATAGCTTCATCTGTATTTAGTGTTTGAAAACTTTATTCAATTTCTTTATATTTATGCTGAGGGGCACAGGTAGCTAAATATGACATGTATTATAATTAGTTTATGTGAAGATTATTTAATGTTCACTTAAATTAAAAGTTATTTGTAAAGTCTAATAAATGTTCTAATTGATATATCTTAATTATAATGTAATGTTGAATGGCTATATTCAATGGTTAAATATTAGGGGAAAACATTTTATAGGGAAATCAGTATTAATTGGTATCAGTGATACTGGCCTTCAGTCATAAAAAAGATTACATTAAACAAATATTAAAAATATACTGTCTTTGTTGTTTGTACATTAATTTGAAGATTGAAAGTGAAATTATTGCAATATAAAAGTATATTTAAAAACTTTAATGTTAGGTGGGATTAATCGCGATTAATTTCAGAAAAATGTGCGATTAATTAGTAAAAAAAAAATCGATTGACAGCACTAATTTTAAAATAATATATGTATTATTTTAACATATATATTATATATTAAGGTATATTCACTCAAACGTATTCAGTGTAAATGGAAAATGGTGAGAACCATTACCATTTCAATAGTTATTTGAAAACTGCTTGTGTTTTACTCTAGATTTTGTAAAGGATATTTATTTTTCTTTACCATAGACACTCTTAAATGCCATTGACCCAGAAACATCTGAACTGCGAGTGAAAGCCTCCCAGATTGCCTGATTTATCACTATTTGCTGCTGTAGCACACACATTCAACTATGTCAATAATGGGGTAGTAATTTAGCCAACCAAAACAAAACTCATCTTCTCTCATAAACAGCTGCCTTTAACAGCATCGTACACTGCTCTGTAGTATCCACTCATAAGATGAAAACACTCTTAAACAGTTCAGGCACAACCATCTGGCGGTCGGCGCAGATTCAGGGTTATTCAGGGACGCATTGCTGCTATTTTTCAGCACCTGGATCTGAATGATCCATGTTTGATTCCTAAATATGAATTGATTAGTTGGAAATGGTCCAATAATGGCACAGCCTCTCCGCAAGACAGCTGAGAGCTTTTATTGAACATGCAAGAGTCCAGAGATCGTATCAGACATTTCTGTTTGATCAGCACTGGCCCATCACCCAATCTTTAGAAGAAACGGAGCGAAAGAAACATCTCCACCTCATTATGAGGGGTGCAGTGTTCTTTATTGGAAGTCAATGATCTCCGCTTGCAGGTGGAGTAGGTTGAGCCAGATGATCCGGTCAAGTTCTACTGTAATCACGGAGCGCTCTCATATCCGCTAAGCAGCGAGAGCACTGCATTCCAGGGGTAAACTCATCCCGAGGCAAAACACTTGAGCTCAGAGCAGTGCATGCTACTGGAACAATGATGAATTGTCCAGCACACCACAGACGGCCATTGAACAAGAGTCAAACTCATCACCTGGAGCGTGGAAGACAATCATCATCGCCACAGCTGCATGGCGGAAGTATTTTCCACAGAATGATATCGTTTTTAAGGATTATTCCAGGTTCAGTACAAGCTAAGAACAAATAAAAGCAAATTGTGGGACAGTATTGTTTACCACAAAAAAGATGTTTAATACATCTTGATGTATTCCCCAACTGTAAGTCGCTTTGGATAAAAGTGTCTGCTAAATTAATACATGTAAATGTAAATGTACCACAAAAACAAATTTTGGCCAAAAACAAAAATCTGGTTTACCATAAGCCATGTAAAGGGGCAGTGGTAAAAAATTATAACACTCACTGTTTCAATATTGCAGACACAAGATGGTATAAATGTGTTAACGTGATGTTTTTGTGGAAAAAATCTACTAACCTTTACTCTGTAAAGTTTTTTACAACCTAAACTTAAGACAACTTAAAAGCTAAAGAAAAAAATCATAAAAATCAACTTAAATAACACAACTTTTAAAATAAGGATTAATGTAAGTACTTTTATTAACAAAGCACTACCATTCAAATGTTGTGGTCGGGGTCAGCAAGATCTTTTGATGATGCGAGATGCCTAAGCTACGCAATATTGTGTTCATAATTGGATAAGATTCATCTGAGATTATGAACGCGATATTGCGTAGCTTCATTTGAAAATAAAAAGCACGTGATGGAGATTTACCACCAATCACAGAACTACTGATATGCATACAATCAATGTGAATTAAATAAACCCTAAAGAATCATTAAAAAATGGGCATCCGATGACCCTTTTAACAAGGCTGCATTCATTTGAAAATAAAATCAGTAATATTATTAAAATTAAATACTCAAAAATATATATTTATTTTCCTGTGAAGCAAATCTGAATTTTCAGCATCCATTACTCCAGTCTTCAGTGTCACGTGATCCTCCAGAAATCCTTCTATATACTGATTTGCTGCTATATTTCCTATTATTATTAATGTTGAAAACTGTTGTGTTGCTTATTATTTTTTGAAAACAGTGATACGGAATTTTTCAGGATTCTTTGATGAACAGAAAGTTTAAATTAACTGAATTTATTTATTTATTTAGGTAACAATCTAAGTCTTTACTGTCACTTTTGATTAATGTAATGCATCATTGCTGAATAAAAGTATTGATTTCTTTATGCTTTTGAACAATAGTGCAAGTTTTAACCCCCCCCCATTTACTACCATTGTAAGCAAGAGCTCCATATGAAAAGGCATTATGAATTCAAATGAATGTCTCTTTCCTTCCAGGCCATGAGTGACAGCAGACTTTAATAAAGCCTGGCGCACACAGACTGAACGCAGCTACTGGAACTCTCTCCCATATTCACTGTAATACTTTTAAGCGCCCGCACAAGTTTGATCTGCCTGACAGAGACGTGAGGTCGACAATCTTATTTTTCCAGCCTCTGCAGCCCAAGATATTTTCAATGGGCCTACAGAGCCTCCTTTCTTGATCTGAAACAAACGTGGACTGGAAAAGAAAGGGGCATGCCAACTGAAACTGCTTTGAACGGTAGGATAAGAATCACATTGTAGCATTTGTGTCACAGAGTAATGAGCAAACTGAGACAACTACACAAACGGGCCAAAAACTGTATTGGCCATGAAATAATTAAAAAGCCATTTTCGCCAGAATAAAAATACTCTAAACAGCTGAAAAAATGATGGATGAATTTCCAAATATTTTTACACTTATATGCATTCTAAAGAAGAGCACTAAAATAAGCAATACAAGTGGACGTAAATCAGTACTTTAGCGTTGATCTAAGACCTTGATTATTAGTCACTCCAAACGAATATGACAGGCACAATGTGTGAATTTTGAGTAGAAGCACCTCCGTATCTTTCACCTCGGGTCTTTAACACAGAGTTAAATCTCGCAGAGCCACGCTTGGATGCCAACTCAAACAAGTTTACCCAAACCCTGCCAAGGATAGATGAATCAACTCAGCGTGAGGTTTGGAAAAATGCAGTAAGCTCCCTTTCCCATCAAACAAAAACCTCAAGTTAATGTACAGCCTCTTAAAAGTAATGCAAACAAACCTTAAAAATACTGACAGTGCATTATGTAATGGCAGCACACGGAGGGAAATAACAGTCCTGCGAATGAGGGTGAAGGCCAGAGGGTTCAATGAGTGACAGAAAAGTGGTGAGATCTCACAAAGACGAGCTGGCAGAGCATCAACCGAGTGGGATGGAGGTCAGAGAAGAGACCACCAGGGTGACAGCAAGATTACTGGGTGTGTTGGAGGGATAATCTAGGTGCCTGACAGTCTGCAAAGCAAGGATGGGTTAGAGTGACCACAATTAATGGCACCGTGTGTATATGTGTCCTGTTTATTGGCATGTCGGCTTATAAAGGCAATTGTTTAGGACCGTAAAGATGGAGTGAGCGAAAGAAGAAGAGATTACCGCCGCCACGCTGTGGTTCACGCTCTAGTCCAACCTTAGCGTAGGTCCGCGGGCTTTAATGGACTGTTCGCAGGTATTATTACTGGCTGCGTCTGGTGCGCACAGTAGCCTTGTAATTAAATTTCATTCATCTTAGCTCTTTTATGGAAAAGGCTTAAAAAAGGGAGGGAAAGGCCTGCTTATTTTGTAGGTTGGACACCACAGATTGAAAGAACGAGACTGTAGAAATAGTAAGTAAAGATTGAGGGGAAAGGAGTGAGAACTGCATTTAAATGTTAGTATTGTATGTGTGAAATAAAGGCAGATTGTGAGCAATTACCCATCTCTAGTCGCCTCTCCTAATTTCCTTTTCACTAAACTCTAATCGCTTTTATTCGAGCCTCATTAGGCTCTTTGACTGGATGCATTTTTGCCCCATGCAGCACTGAGATCTAAACGAGGGAAGAGATTGAGGGGTGTTTGTTAAAAAAAATGCTTAAAGGGACAGTCTTCACCCAAAAGTGAAGGTTCTGCCATACTTTATTCAAAATATCATCTTTTGTGCTCCGCAGAAGAATTTTTGTTGATTCTCAATCGCTGAAGCAACGGTGAGCTCAATTTAATTGACATTTTCAGAGTTTATTCTCGTTTATTTTCTCCATAGGGATTCTTAACATTGTTGCAGATCTCAAAAGGTACAGTGTACTGTACTTAACATCTTTTATTATGAAATGAACTACACAGCCCATAAAAGCAATGCAAATGGTGCAGTCAAATAAAGAAATTACAGAATAGTAAAAAAAAACTAGACATTTACTAGAAAATATTTGAAGTTAATTGCAAAATAATATGTTGTTTGAGCACTGCTTCATGAGAGTAGGAGCTGAGGAAAAATACACTTTCATGCAAAGTTCAAAGCAAATCTACTGAACGTTTCTCTTCTCATTTTGCCTGTAAACAATGAATGGATAATATTCATTTCTGGGAAAGTTCACCCAAAACTAAAAATTCTGTCATTAATTACTCACACTCATGTTGTTACAAATCTGTAAGACCTTTGTTCATCTTCAGAACACAAATTAAGATATTTTTGATGAAATCTGAGAGCTTTCTGACCCTGCATAGATAGCAACGCAACTACCATGTTCAAGGCCCAGAAAGGTAGTAAGGACGTTGTTAAAATAGTCCATGTGATATCATTTTTGGGTGAACTATCCCTTTAAGGCAACTAAAACTGTTTTGTTCCATGTTAAACCATGTCGACAGAGGCAGAGTTATAGCCTACTAAGCGGAGAAACATCATTAAGATTAAAGTTAGCTTCTATTAAAGTTTTAAATGGTATTTAATTATTCTTACTTGACGAATTATCATCATTCGCCTCATCTGATATGCTCTAGGCGCCCCTGACGCTTTGAGAATTGCTGCTCTGAAATCTCCTTTTGACCACAAACTATTATACATGTGAGACATAACAAAACCAAGAAACAACAGTGGAAAATTGCGGTTGTCTACATTTCAGATTTTGTCACGAGCTATTGTAATACTGAGGAGACAAATGAGCAATGGAAAAATACAAATGTTTGCAGATTTACATTGTTGAGATGCTAAACAAACTTGTATATCCTGTTACTGCTGTGTTTGTTTGTTCTCTCAGATGACAGCTTTATGACTTGACAAAAAAAAGCTGGATTTCTCTATAATAATGTAATATCTCTTGAGAATATTCTGGATCGTATCTAACCATCTCCAGAAAAAGTCCAAATGGCTTTTACTAACCTACAATCATGATTGGCCATCGCTGTTTTTCATCTTTATCTCTTATTATATCAAATATGACACTGTGGGAAAATTATCCAAAATGCTGACCTCACCATACAAAGGAATCATCACCTCTAAAGCCATCAACCACCTGCTGTCCCGTGAAGCAACTCTCCAACAGCAACATTCTGGACCCTAAGGATTCATACATGGCAATAGTCATCTCAGCACATCATGAAATTCAATTAGCTGATCTTAAACAGCACCACTGCCCCTGAAACCTTTGAGCTTGCCAGTCTCAATACTATGTCACCAGATACAGCCACAGCTGCTCTGCTTTACCCTGAGACAACAGCAGTGGAGATCAGGCTTGCAAATGAGCGAAGGTCGAACAGCCACAAGAGTAGTAGGAAATACAAAAAATATGTGTGAAAAATATAGAGAGAAATAAAAGAATGACGAGGAAATCAAACAGAATTGAAGATAAATGAATGATAGAGGCATGAGAAGATTGGAAATCGGGAGTGAAGGGCTCTCTGGAATACTTAATTCATTTTTTTTTGAGAAATGACCACTAACTCTACACTAACTCTTTTTTTCCACCACTAACTCTTTGTTTAGATCCAATGAAAATGAAACACTAAAAACTGGTTTTAAATGGAATATGCATTTTTATGCAACATGCACACACACCCAAAATAAGTAAATAAATAAATAAATGTTCTTATTTTCTTATCTTTAGCTTGCTTCTTAATGTAGTTATCTAATAAACCTAGCATTGTATATTACAAATATTGTTGGCTCTTGACGAATTGCTTTTGTTCTACTTTTGTAAGTCAGACCAGCTAAATGTAATGAAGAAATGCATAAATGTAAACGCCTATAAAGTATGAAAAATGTATATTCAATTTTGAAATTTGTACAAAATGATGCCTACATTTAATTATTATATTATTCGTTTTTTTATTAACAATGCTTTTAAATATAAAATGGGAGAAATGAGGAAGCACACTAAAATATGTAATATAAACCTATAAAAAAAATGGATAGTGTGAGCATTTTAAGGATAATGTAATTAAGCATTGCACTACAAAACGGGTGAAGGGAACCAAACTGGATAATACAATGCAATTCTGGAAAAACTGAGTAGGGGAACTGAAGAAAAGGCTGATGCCTCACGCCATATGGGGTGAGAATTCAAACAAATGAGGCATACTAGCACCCCACGTCCACAGGACAGAGATTTCAACCCATATTTGAGATTAAGAACATTTATAAAACTGGTGATGTGTTTGTTTAGTGACTTTACTAATTGTTTTGCTTTAATAGAAAGGGGTTTATTGGGCATAAAAAAATATTTTAAGGAGGTTTTATCAAACACTACAACTCACATAGATATTTATCACCATTTACAGACAACAAAAACGGTTTGTGTACTCTACTGCCGAATGGCACAGACGTGTAGGTAGTCTGGATCCTGTTTCCGGTGGGGCACTTTTTAATGCAACCCCACCAGGGGGCTGGTCTTTTGTTACAGGAAGCTGTTCCTCAGGTAGCTTCCTCTACAAGCATCAGTCCAGATGTTCTCCAGAGCCCAGTTTATTAAATGTGATTAGTCTATAGGACAAAAATCCCATTCAACATAAAAGTGCATACAATTGGTCCGACAGGTGAAGAAAAGTGTTTTCTGCAGTTTAATGTGGAGAATGTAACACTAGCTGCACCTGTGAACATAAACTCTCTACCCTGCCAATAAGAAATAAGCAGCACACAATAAATCCATATGATACAAATGAATTGTTTTAGGCACTGAAGTGCTGTCCAGTTCAACCTAATCCTTAGCTGCCACGGCACGACTCGGGAAAAAAACTTTCCTCCTCTGAGAAGAGAATGTAAACACTATAGATTCTCTCAAATGTGAAAGTAATCAAGGCACATACTGAAAGAATGATATGCTCTTGATTACACTGGGAGATTTGTTTATCTATATTTTGTCCTGAGTGGGTGTAAGTCCATTTCTCTCTCAGTTGTTCTGAATTAAACTTATATGTTCCAGACCACCTATAAGAGACACTTTAAAGGCATCAGACCGCAAAGTGAGAGGCATCAGATGTGAACATGAGGGAACTGACCTTTGGTTTTAGTAATGGTTGGAGAATGTACAATGGCTTGGAATAAGTTTCTTACACTTCAAAAACAAACAGAATCTGTTCTGAGATCAGTGTGTGTAAGTGCAAGAGTAAGGGTTCTAATGGAAAAGCCCAAAGGTTGATACATGAGCGCATTGGGTGGAGAGACCTCTGTCCAATACATACAGAAGGGTCATTCTTATTCCAACACGCTATAACAGGGACCGTCCCGAACAGGGTTTGGTTTGCACACCCTACTCACGAAATCTGTCGGATGGTCAGAACAATGAACAGAAAACTAGAGCAGACTGCTTCCATGAGAAATTACTCGTGGGAAAAGAAAGGAAACCGAAATATAAATAAAAGGCAGTTTTCTCTTTCAGCAGTGTGTAAATAATACACCATTCTATTCTATAGATAAGCTAAGTTAAACAGGCATGTTTTGGAGGAAATGGACTAGCAGTGAGTGTTTGTGTTGGGGGATAGTGGTTGAAATTTAAACTACAAAAAATATACATTCAATCCAATCTTTCATTCATGACTACTAATTATGTCTTATAGTCAAATGCATGTTTATTCTGCGGTGTGCTAAAATTTATATTATGTAACATCAGTTTATTATATAAACACTAATGAAACACGAATCCCTTCACTATTAATAAAAATTCACTAAGAAATGATGCATTTATTGCTATACGCTGTCTGTTTTGGTGTGCGTTATAATGATCTTCTCTATTATGTGATGATTATGTACAGCCATGGTCAACAGAAAGTGTATACAAACATCTGTAAAAGTGTGACTATAATTATGCCAGGAAAATAGTGCAAAATGAACCAGGCACAATCTAATATGATCCTAATTAGGGTTGTTCCGATTCCGATAATAGTATCGGAAATTCCACCGATACCACAAAAAAATCTGGCATCGGTATCGGCGGTATACAAACATGCTTGCACATTGCCAGTAAATCACTCCCATATGTGACTAAATCTTCACCCTGGGCGACTAAATGATGTCTAATATTAGCCACTGGCTAATAAATGCTCAGATTTTACCCGCCAGTGTGTGAGTTGGAGGCTATGTATAAGTTTAGCACAGATATATTTTCACTCGCTGAACACTCTGACTGAGCATCTCTCCATCAAGCAATCTGTGCTATTTTTCAGTTCATCTGAATGGATGCGCAGTGCACCTGTGTTTGGCGTACTGTAAACTCTAGTGTGAAGCGCATGACTTACCGTCGCTTTGCTTTTTTCTCACACGCAAAGAGAGAGAGAGAGAGAGAGAGAGAGAGAGAGAGTCTTGCATACCATGCAGAATTGACGCGCTTCATGTAAACGATATTCTTTGTTGTATTTTCCTGTCAAAATTCCTTCCTGAGTTCCTTTCTTCTTCTTCTGTTTTTTTATGGTGGTTGGCAAACAAACAACAGCGTTCCCTTTTAAGAACTGCCGAGTTTTCCAGTAGTAGGCGGAGCTAATGCGCAAATGACAATCTCATTGGCTGGCGCTCACCTATTATCGTCCCTGTTTTGATTTCAGCAAATCAGTTGGAGCAATTGCAGACAATGTGATTAATATTCATGAATGCAGCAGCTCATTAATTCTTAGTGCGTTTTATATTGGTCTTAGTAGAATTCATAGTATGATTATTATCTTATCAGTATTATTGATAGTCCCCCCCCATTTTTTACAGAAACACTGAATGACCAAAAAAGTACCACCACCAGCATAAGTTCAGTTAAAATGACTAATATGCATTCACACATGGTTACCAAATTTGAATTCTAATTATTAAAGTTCTGTAATTAAATAAGAATTGATTATCATAATATATATATTTATAATGCTTGACTGACTGATGTTAAGAGTGTAATTTTAGATATTTAAAAAGCTGTACCATTTTTCAAACATTATATATTATATTTTTTTGTTTACTCGCCAGACTATATATATATTTATATATATGGTGAAGCACACCATCGGGGCTAGTAGGACATACAGCTGTATAACCAGATACACACCCAGGTATCGGATCTGTACTCGGTATCGGCCGATACCCTGAGCTGAGGTATAGGAATCGGTATCGGAAGGGAAAAAGGGTATCAGAACGTCTCTAATCCTAATATACATAAAAAGGAGACATGTTTGCGCTAAAGGAATTATAGCATTAGTCCATTTAGGGTCTAAACTAGATGGCAGGTGGTGCACAAATAAGATATACATTTTTACAAAATTACTGCCCACTCCAAAGTTTCCAGTTGTATTAAAACGTTAATGGGACAAATAGTGTTTCAGTAATTAACTGATTTAAGTCTCCAATTTCTAGGGCAGAAAATAGTAAGACAAGCCAAGTTCGGTCACCTAGTGGATCAGAACCAGTGACCATTAGTGGTGCACATGCCAAAAAAAACAACTATCCTAGACTAGTCTAGTGATATCAAAAGGATATATGCTGAAATGAAAGCTACTGCAAGGTTACTGAAAAACCAACTGTGCTGCTTTGTGCCCTAATTTAAATGGCTCTCTGCTAAACTTTCAAATCTTCTGGTTTCATAGAATACTTTCTAAAATCCCTTAGTTTTTAAGATTCATTGTACGGTCTCTATTTTTCACTTCCAGCTTCCTTTTTATTCCTGACTTTATGCATCCCACTATGTTTGTGGCAAACCTTCTTTCTCTCTTATTGTCTCTCAATCTGTCTTTTTCACTCTTTCTCCTACTTCTTCTCCATACTGTGAACCCACATACCAAATTCCATCAAACACTGACCAGTGACTCTTTCCAAAAATACGTTAAATGAACCAGCAACAATGTGGAATTCCAGTATTTATCTAACAAAGTTTGTTCTGGAGGGTATTTTTCAACAGATGCTTCTGTTGGAAATGGACATTACAGAGGTCCTTTGAAGTCTAGAATTGCTTATTATTGGGGGAAAAATGGAGGAAAAAAATAAAACATGCCCTAATTTTCATTTCTTTTCCACAGGGGTAAAAACAGCTTGAGAACACAGTTGGCCCAGTTGCCACATGGTGGCAACAATTATCATGGCAACAGACTTAAACCAACATTTCAAAAGAACAACAAAGCACAATTTTGCCATCTGCCAAGCAACTCTTTCTGCAAGTCTTCATGACATGATAACATCTGCTAATCGTGTGTCATAATTACAAATTGTCTTGGTGAGTGAAATTACTAATTTTCAATGCTCCACAACCATGAATCTTTCAAGCAATATAAAAGACCCAAAACAAATGCATGCAATACTTCTAAATTATGTTTCAAGACATATCGGATGGTATGTAAAATAGTTCCTTCTTCTATAGCCAAAGGTAGCACTGGGTACACTGGTTTCCTTTTTTTCACCAATCATTTAAAAAACCAGTATTGCCCAACTACCCCAACAAATGACTCTTATTGATAACTTATAATGACTCTTATAAGTCAGAATCAGTATACAGTACAATCTGTATATTTTACAGCATTAGTCGTATATAAGCAAAAATTGACAATATAGCCAAATAAATCACAATCAAAGCAAATCAGAATCAAATTGTCAGCTTGTGAGTAATAATTTACAATAATTGAAATAAGGAAATCGATATGATACACAGCCCTAGAAAAAATTATGTTACATTTAGCACAGCAAAACTTGAAAAAAAAAATATTGGCCACAGAAACACAAATAAAAGAAAAACATAGTCATTCCTACCTCAAGGAAGCAGGTCCCTGTTGACGTGTTCTCCTTGATTGAAGCATTGTAGAAGCTGCTTTCAAACACTGGCTCATTATCGTTACTATCCTGGAGGTCTATTTCAACCAGAGCAGTGGAGGATAATGGCGGTCGTCCTCCATCAGTGGCTACTACTTTGATAATTGGCTTTGGGTCCATCTCATAATCCAGCTTGGTTGCAGTGGTTATGATACCTGTGATGGGGTCAATGGTGAACCAACTGGCATGAGTCTTCTTGTCTGGTAAAATGCTGTAGCGGACATCCCCATTGGGACCTTGGTCTTTGTCCCTGGCGGTCACTTGCAGCACAAAGCTACCAGGGTAGACCACTTCTGGGATGGTCTGCTTGTAAGCCTGTTGGTCAAAGAGAGGCGGATTGTCATTGACATCGGTGACATGAATCGTGAATGAGGACTCTGCACGAAGCGGCGGGGTTCCAGAATCAGTAGCCATGACACAAAGCTCATAAGAATCCCTCTCTTCCCGATCCAGAGTCTGGTCTACATAGATGAGGTAGATGATACTGTCTTTAGTGGTCAGGGCAAATTTCCCATCACCTCCTTCAAGAGACACGTTGACATTGGAGTACTCGCCATAATCAGGGTCCGAGACAGAGATTCTTGCAACGTATTGGCCCGGCTGAGCACCTTCTGAGATCTGGGGTGAGCCGTCTTCACTGAGAAAGATAATGGTCATGGTTGGCTGGTTATCATTGTAGTCTCGCACATGGATTGTAACGAAGGCATTGGTGATCTCTGGATGGCTCGCATTATCTCTGGCTTGGACGACCAACTCATGAACCTTCCTCATCTCGTAGTCTAGAAGCTTATTGAGCGTAATGATTCCAGAGCGAGGGTCGATGACGAAGTAGCGGTCCGGGTCACTCTGTCGCCGGTTTATCTCATACAACACAAGACCGTTGTCTCCTTCATCAGCATCTGTTGCGAAAACTTGCAGGATGTTGCTTCCCTGAGGAAGGCTCTCAGAGATGATGGCATTGTAGCGACTCTGGTTGAAAGTCGGAGCATGGTCATTGATATCCTGCACCAAAATATCAAGAGTCATCTGACCAGTTTTCCTTGGAGATCCACCATCAAAGGCCTCCAACACCAAGGAGTAGGAGGATCTCTTCTCTCGGTCCAAGACTCCATTGACCACCAAGTCAAGGTAAAGGACTTTATTGGCTGCTCTTTTAGTCTCGAGACGGAACACTTGTCCTACATTGCCTTCTTTGATCTGATATCCTTGTATAGTAAGCTGATCCTTATCCGCATCAGTGGCTGGCTCAAGAGAAAACTTAGTTCCCACCGCTGTTTGCTCTGGGATCTTCAAAGTGACTTTCTTCTTGGGGAATGCCGGGGAATGGTCGTTGATATCATTTACAGTGATGGAGACCTTGACTGTGAAACCTGTCATAGTGACAGCTATAAAACTGTAATGTTCCCTTTCCTCTCGGTCCAGTCGCCTTGCAGTCTTGATGATGCCTGTTGTTTCATCGATGTGGAGATCACTGCTGATGGTGGTGCCTTCATGATCAGAGATGAAGTATAGAGAAGCTGTATCTCCAGTTAGCAAACCAGCGCTAATGTCGCCCACTATTGTCCCCGCAGGTTGCTCCTCGTCTAACTGGAGCTCCAAAATACCTGGTGTACCCTCACCGCCGACCATTACAGTTAATAGTTCCAATACTACGTAAAGCACAAAAAGCATCCTCAGCCTCCAGAATACCCACATCCTTAACTGTCCACATGTGTTTTTCCCAAAGCCATTAAACAGAGTCATCTTGCCAAGGTTTCTTTACACCTGCAAAACAGGAGAAGAGCAGATTGTCACAATGGCATTAACACAGCAGTGCACAGTATTATGACATAGATACCAATGCAGATCTACGATTCCCTCACTGCCTCTCACAGACAACTGGAATGCATGAGAAAGGGGTGCGTTTGCTTCAGAAAGGAGAGGTTTCCGCCAGTCAGGGCAATAAAAAGTAAGCGGCTTTCACATGTTGTACAAGCTCTTATTCACGCACTATGCCTTTTCAAAACACACTCCACACATGCATATCTTTCCCATTATTCTAACGTGCCTTATCTGTGATACTTTCAGATGGTCCTAACAGCTTTAATAATGTAGCAGATAAAACATCAAAAGATTATCCTATATTAATAATATAGATATCTCTTGCGAATCGTTTTTACATAAAAGAGCAATTAATAGTAATTTGCTTCCTAATGGAAAATATGTTTTCTTTCGAGTCATATTCAGATTAAGTGTGTACCATCAGAGAAATTATAGCAGAGATAAGCCACTTGTACATATAAAAGGAAAGAAAATGTAATGCTAAATATCACAATAACTTTATTTAGTCTTGAACTCATATGACCTTTTATTCCTATTTTGAAAAACTAAACTATTATTGGAACATAATAATAAAACAATAATGTCATTATAAACAGCTGTACTCGAATGACTGTAAATAGCTGCCCGGAACATTACAAATATGACTTAAAGAGATATCGGTACCAATATTAATGGCATGTGGCACAGAATCATTCATATTTGGAAGAGTGGGCCACATGTGATAGGATAAGGCCTTCTTTTTTGACACTACAATCCCAACACAAACGTTTAGTTTGGATGATGACATATTGTTACAGACAGTTCAAACCAAAACCACCCAAAAATCATTAAAGCAGTTGATTGTTAAGAAATCTTTAGTATTTGTTAAAACCATATTAAAGAGTAAAACCTAGCCACTAATTCTGAGCAGAGAGAATGATATTACTCAGACAAAAAGGCCAGACAGGAGTTTGGAGCATGTGTTTGGAAAGCATCTCTCCTCTTGTCATATGTGTGAAGGCTGAATCCTCTGTGAAGCAATCTGCTACAGATGGTCAGACTTGGGATGATATTTTATACGCCACTGAAGAAGTGCACTAGCACAATTAGGAAATTATACTACTTTGGCTGGAAACGCAACAAACCTGCACTGACTAGAGTTGCTGTTGGTAAAGTCTGTATTATCCAAACCTCAATGCATAATGATGGCAGATCATCACTGCGGGCCGTTGTGGTCTCTGTACATAAGTGGATTACAAATGCAATTTATCCTTGTCAGTTCTGTTTAAGAGTTCTCCAGTGAGACTCACGGAACTCACTGAAGGAAGAAAATAAATATTGAATCTGGACTTCAGTGTCATTTTTAACAAGGATGAAGGCCAGCAGATGAAACCACATGATTGTTTTCATTCATTGCAAAGCTGTTCAACCCGGCTCCCTCTAGTGGCCACAATGAGTCAACGGGTTTGTGTAAGCGTTAGAAGACCAACAATTTTTTTTACAATTATACTTTTATCACAAATAGTAACACTACACAGACATAAATCTACAGCCTAAACCAGTATTCTTGTGTGTATGGACACTTCTGAGTGGTTTGTTGCCTCTAATGGTTGGCATTTACAAATAATTAACCCCACAAACACAGTTGACCAGCAGGGCTCCATGCTGTCTGTCCTAATCAACCTTCATTAAAGACCTTCATTAACATGTGATACGTTCTTAGCCTGTCATGTGTAAAGGGTCACACTAACACACAAATCACATGTCCAAGGACATCCAGGACAAATTCTACAATGATCATCAGTACTGCATGAGCGATCTGAAACACAAATCTCATTTGAGTCACACAGGCAGAGTCGAAAAAACTGATTTGAAATAAGGGGTCATTAAGGAGCCAAAAAAATCAGTTTTATGTGGGGTTAAAACCCCAAACCTGCAGATCTAGGATCAGGAGACCCCCTATAGGTGTTTTTGAGAAGTATGGTCAGCCTAATGTTGAGTCTAATGAAAGCAGCAGAGATTGTGAGGCATTTGGGGGCCACTTTGAGCCAATTTAAACAGATTCTGAGGTCATGGAGGCCCACGATGCATTGCCACACAACGTGTCTCATTCCTATATTAAACGGCTTATTAAAATACATAGCATAAAGAGGTTGTCGAGGGGGCTGGAGGAACTGACGGTTTCTCCATCATGATCGCACAGAATAAACAGAGGCCAGACTGAGTGATTGACAGAGGCGTCTGAAGAAAACCTGTGGGGGGCCGGCAGTCTTATTCACCACACAGCATTTCTGCATAGGCACAGAGACGAACTCAGCGTCATGTTGGACCACAGAGGATTTGAGAATCTTCCTCATAACATTCAAACTGCTGATGGCCTTATTATTTTTGTTAGAAACATTAAAACAGTAAGAGATTACATTCATGATGAACTATGAAAATGAGGCAGAAACCATCAGAGTAGGATATATCAGTTTAAGAAACTTGGCTCTATTTGAAGGACGAATGAGAAAATCTTTCACCAAAACCCATGCTTATGATGGGTCTGAAATGCCTGAATACGGATGAGCAGTTGCCACAGTTTCCGCAGACTAAATGGGTATGGAATTCACTCCCGCTCAGTTTTCAGTATTTAGACAACCACAGTGCCAGACCTCCTTGGGCTTTCTGCTTTTAGCCATCCAGCTGTCGCCAAGAGGCTGGAGTTGGTTGGTTTAACAGTGAAGGTGGCAGGCGGGTCTTAGTAAAAGATCCTGACTGATATGAGACTGGCTTAGTAGGTTTTTATGACAGTTGAGCTATGCTAAGTCTGAGGAAGCAGGTGACAGATGAGCAAAGAAGGATCTTTTCAGTTGGATAATTTGTCTGAATCTAAAATAATTCACTGAGCATCCATTAAAGAAAAAAAATTATTTGTGTAAAAAAAAAACATTTTATATATATATATTGGGTTGGCATTGTACAAATATTAATGCTTTATAATACTGCCACAATGTCCAAATTTCAATGATTTTTTGGGAAGTTCTTAGATATTCTACATTTTGTAAATTAAAAACAGATTTAAATGTAATTTTATACACATAAAATCCTTAAAAGCTTAAAATATTGCAATGTCCAATGTAAAATCCTAAAGCAAATCCAGTTAAAAACCACTTACTGAGACTATATGTGTGCCCTATCAAGGTATTAAACTACACTAGACTTGTAAAGCTCAATTCTCTACAAAGATAGCCATTCATATAGTACATTTGTAAAACCCTAAAGCTATGAGGTCCTATAAAAAACCTTATCAGCATGCTTTACCAGTGACTCACTCTTTAAGCTCATGGTAGCCAACACACGCTTTTTAGCTGTCATCTGTACTGTGTTTGAATAAAGACCGAGATTACACTTCTGAGGGCAATTACTACTAATTTCTTCAGCGTGTAAAGACCCTCAGTGCACTTAAACAAAACAGCTTAAGACATCAAGAGTGAGTTCAAGGTTGAAGCCAATGCCAACTCTAAACATCTTCTAGAGAATTTGAGAATTTGCCACTGGTTCATGGGAGGTTGACCAGCCCCAGTGCATTACACAGGAAAAATATAAAACCCCAGCTAACATGGGATGAGGAAAGATCTCACGAGTAAAAACAACCCTCCATCAACAGGTGAGTGAATTAAAAGTTTGTCCTTCTGTTTGGACAACAATGACGTAATCCTGAGGAACTGGTGTAGTATAGCTTTCCGGACATTTCTCTCCACACAGGCACACGCTAGTTTGGTTTTTATGGTCTCACTGTGGCACAGGTTTAATAGGATATGAGGTTTCCTGAGAAAGTAACTGGAAACATGGAGTTTGTCACTGTGGCAAAAAAAAGCATGGAAGAAATGTTTCCAAATTGCCTTCTCCAATCATAGGCAAGTCCAGAAATAACAAGGTTTGGGCTAAAGCAGTGACCCCACAAGTTCAGGTGAGACATTTCACATGTTAAGACTCCCCAGACACACAGGTTCCCTCATAAGTTGGTGAAAGCTATGCAGGTTTATTTACTCAGTTTTCAGTGTTTTTTAATAAATAAATACATTATTAATCATATATATAAACTACATCAATTATCATATTACTTATTTTATTATGAGTACAAAATTACATTAACTGATAAAAAATAAGATTATTTCACCACTAATAATAATAATAACAATTCAGTACATTTATATAGTGCTTTTCTAAGCACTCAAAGCACCCTACATTGTGAGAGGGGTATCTCCTCTTCAACCACCACTACCTTCCAAGCACACCGTGTGCTGCTCTAAGAAAGAGAAAGCTGCAGTGAATAAACAAAACAACCTGCGGTCTTCCCTGTTATGATCGGGGTCGGGTATACAGCGTGTTCTTTCTCAAGGAATGAGATGTAACAGGAAAAGAGAGTGGGTGAGAGAGACACGATCTCTGAATTATTAATAAGCAGTGACGCACTGTTTAACAAATGTTGAACACTGAGATGACACTTCTCAGGTTCCTATGTCTCCCAGGTTACAGCACACCGTTCCACCATACACACTAAACTGGGTATTAAGACCGCTTGGGATAAAACACTGAAGTCTCTGACAACAGCTTCAGATTCTAAGATTCTAAAGAATAAATATTCTGTATTTGGGTGGAATATTTTAATACTAGATTTAATGACGTGTCACTTTCATGATAAATTGTGACCAATACAAACTACCAAAATGTTTTTACTTCTAAGACATTAATGGGCTAGTTAATGCTAAAATGTATAAAACAGGTGTTTGTCTAAATTAGAAATACAGAGAGGCCTATGCCCAAAGCAGCCCACCATCGGCTGTGGGAGCTTTCTATTAAGGAAAAGGAACTGTGCCTCAGTAGAATTTTAAACTAAGTTGCCCAAAATCGGACCTTATCTACAAGCATGCATTGTTCCAGTCCATTTAACAGTGCTGATGCTTGAGAACGACTACCATAACTGGCCACAGTGCCACCATGCTGAAGTTTGCTAGTCTGAATAAATATGCCGTCAAGAGTTTTTAGACACAAACCAAGCACTGAACACTCCATTTGGAGCATTCTCAATGTAGCGCTCAATGATTCAGTGATATTATTACTGAGTGAATGAGCAGCTTAGGTGAAAGTAGAGTGAAGCACTCAGAATCTTTTAAGTGATCTGTATACATCTCGTTAGCCTGGTTTGGCTTATTAAGCTAAGCTTATTTAGTGTTCAATTTAAAACACACACTCACAAAAAACAAAACAAAGATGATATGTAGCATTTCCGTAAACCCTTACGGTAGCTACATTGAAAGGTATATGGTAACCTCACTCAAGAGAAGTAGATCACCACCTGGTCAGATGTCTTAGTAAGAACAAGCTTCATTCATAGGTTCCACGTGACGTCACAGTGTTTTATCGCCGCCATTCAGGTTCATGAATGGTTCAAGGTTACAATATGTACCGATATGTAGTGCTGTAACAATAGTCGTCAGAAAAACACCGAACTACAATTTGATTCGATCTGAAGAGATTAGATCGGCGGAATATATAGTTGACTTCAATAAGAAGGCACCACTGGCAGCTAACGTACAGTCAGAAAAGGATAATAAGAGACTATTGTGATTCTTTATAGGAGAATAAAGGACGCTAAAATATTTGTATTTGTGTCTGCAGTTAAGTATATATATATTTACAGGTGTATAAAAATAATCACAAGGTTTTCAAAAATTAATTTCAAAACCTATTTATTCATCATATTATTGAATTTGTCATACAAAAAAAAACATCCTGAGTAAATTACCTTTGTGAATTGTGACTGGCTGCACAAGTGGTGTAATAATTGAGGACATAGCCTACATACATATACTGTATATGGCATACATTTTGAGAGCATAACAAGTGAAAGTCTGAATCGTCAGTCAGCAAAGCATTTTTTAACAATGGCAAAATCCTTGAACTGAAATGTTATTGTAGCCATGTAGCCTATGAATAAATGAAAATGCATATTTTTAATTAAAGAGAACTTGGTGTGGGCTGCTTTTGGTGCCTGGTGCTTCAATAATGAAATCCAGGTTTAAGAATACACTAGAATTGAAAGACGTCTTCCCTCAGGTAGATTGCATGTTTTCTTGGCTTGCTGGATGTTGGGCTCATGATCAGTAATCACGTTGTTTGCATTGGCCAAAACTGACTTGCTGAAATCAAAACGCGGACGGAGAAGGGAATCACCGTTAGCGCGAGTCTCGCTCGCCGTGAAGCAGGAGCAGAGGATTCTTCAAGCTCTAAGCCTTCATCGAGAGGCTACATTCGTTGTTTTTTGCAGTATTCATCTCATAGAGATGTGCTGTGCTCGTTGTCACATCGGACACAAATACGGCGGCGAGCATAGCAGAAGTGACGTCTTTGGAACCCATGAATAAATGGAAAAATCTTTCCCAAGAGAAAAGCCGCAATCTTGAGCACTTAGATATAATGGTTTGGCTGTAACCAAAGTGCCAGGGAGCCGTTTCCAAAATCTAACAATAGAGACGGTTAGGTAAGCTAATTAAAAACAGAACATTATGCAGACACAACATGTACTTTGTGTTACCTATCTTGAAGTGTAAGAGAAGTTTGAATTCCATGTTAATCTTGTTTTTATAATATCTGCAATCCAGGCTCATTGGAATTACGTGCCTGTGGCGACATTTATGCAAAATGATATCACATTGCTTAAGTTGCACATTTCACGACACTTCAAGAGCAATGTTCAGTGAGTGGCATTAAAAGCATGTGCAGTTTTATCCAAATCAGAGGAATCTTTGAGTCTGGCTACATTCGTTTTTAAGTTGGTTGCTATCAGCATATTGTGGCAGTTTAAAAATGAAATGTCCAGTGAATGATGATTAAATGTTAATGCTCTATCATATCTGAACAAATTAACCCTACCCTAAGCCTAACTGAAAGCAAATACAATTTAGTTTTTTAACTTTTACCAAGTCCTCTACATCTCAAGTGCAGTGCTTTACTAGGTGAGATACCAAGCAAGTTTACTCGATCAGAAAAGCCAAACAAAGGGAGCTGGTTATGTGATGCAAATATACAAATGTTTTAGTTTACAAACCATGTGCTAAAATACACTGACATTTTTTTTTTTTGCAAAACAATTACTGGAGTACTTTGACAAGAAAATAAATGTTTTCATGTTTTATGAAATTCAATGTTTAATTCAATGTGTTACTTCCCATTTCTTTATAGTTATTTACTTGCAATTATTTCTGAATGAAAATTATTTCAGAATACAGCCTAAACTAACATTGTAGTATAAAAGTGTTTTGAATATTGTGCAAGGAACTGTACAAAAATTGTCTTTATTTATCAATTATGTGCCCCATAATCAAAATTTGTGTAAACATTTTTTAAAAGCTGGTGCCAATGTACTGCCTTCAGTGTTCATTTCAGTTGAAAACTACATTGAATTGTATTGTAAAAGTACAATTTTGGAGTTGCAAAATTATAGGTAGAGGCACAAATTTCCAACCAGCCTGGGTTGAATATCTGTCATCAATTCAAAGCAGGGAGGAGTAAGAATCGGCCTGTGGCACATCCAAGCATAACTTCAGATTTATTTTTATTTTTTGGTTAGATATGGCAAGTGCACAGAATCGCACGCAATCTTTTTCCTCCAAAGAACAATTCTGAGATGATTATAAGGCTTCAATTAAGAACATATGGAAAGAGAAATGGATATACACCCTTGAGATCTCACATCTAGGCAGGGAAATCACTCAGCAAAAGGGCTATTTCTCTCCTTCCCGACTGTTTGCAGGAAACAGATTAATCGTGGTTTCCCCTGGACCAACAAAGAGATCAGAACTTACTTCTAATCTTAGAGTTTCAATGTCTGCATAAAAAAGGGTGGCAAATACACATTCATATTAAATAACAATCATTAAATGAAATACAAAGTACATAAGCTGCAGTAATGATCCTCAAGCAATGTGTGGAATAGTGGTTTCAAATCCCCCTCCTACTGAAACACACGCCCTATTCTCTTGGCTTGTTCTAATTAAATCAAACAGCTCCTCTCCCCCCATGTGTTGCCTCTGATCACTTTCCAAGCGTTGATGGGCAACAGTATGAACAGACTCCCCCTCGCTGGGTAAGTCTTTCTTTTACTGCCTTATAATGTGCGTCTCGTGCTGAGGCCGCACATGTGCCCTGCGCTTCTGACATCAGCTATAATCTGACGCACAGAGCAGCCAAGATCACATTTGTACTTCATTTGGTACTGATAAATTATTATATTAGGATATTAGAGCAACAGACTAGATCCGTTCTTGAATACATGTGGAGATGTACGTTGCATTTTTTCAGTCAATGTTAGCCTATAACTTTCAAGAGAGAGGAATCGGATTGATATCACCTCAACCAAAATATGTACTAAAATATGTCTGTCTGCAATGTTGCCCCTAAAAACAACTACTGAACAAATATGAATCTAATTGACAAAGCTCATAACTGTGCATTTAAATAATAACAAATAGCACTGTATAATATCATAAATACGCTTATAAATGTCAAATGAAATACGCTACGAGTCCACTGACTATCGATGAAGGGCTCCCTGTAAAGCGATGTTTTTAATTACAAGCGCTGTCAGTCAGATGGATCACAGATTTTGCAAAGATTGTCGAATCATCACACAATATAAATACAGTGATTGACGGGCCAATGTCCAATGAACAGATGTTCCTTCCAATGCAAATAGCTCTCCTGAATGCATGGCGTTTGAGTGGGACCAACAATGACGCTTTAGAACATAGCCTAATATCAAAGTTCCTTTCAAGGAAAGTCTGTTCACTCGGCAGCCATATTTGCAACGCCTCCGGGCAGCTCAAACAAGACCAAGTCTTGAATGGGGACATCCTGAAATCTCAAAAACTGCTCACTGAACACGCAATTAAATTAAATTGCATATTTCAAATCAGCAAAAAAATCTGAAATTAGCTGCCCCATGAATGTTGTTTCTTATGCTCAAATAGCGTTTAAAAAGCTTATTTTTCAGGCTAGACCAGCCAATGTGCATGCATTGGAAGACTGCTTGGAAGACTGCGAATGCGCACCGGCTGCTCTAGCCTCAGGTTTCTATGGGAACAGTAGCTTCTAACGGGCGCTGCATGGATGTTTGAGAAGCCCATCGGATCCCGATGGAGCCCGACACGCTGAGTCCATTCGGGCCCGGATCGGGCCAAATTTTTATTTTTACAGATCGGGCTCGGGTTGGACTCTGGCTCATTTAGCTTCTCTCCATTAATTGTGCCCATATACGCACAGAGCTCACAGGGCGACTGAAATACTGATTATATTATAAATATTACACATCGCCTACGCAATACGCAAAGCATATTCGCACGCATTAGCATACAGGTGACAGTTGACCACACAGAGCAGCAGGGAGAATTTGGAGCGTGGTTACTAAAAGTTCCCAATGCTTCGGGAAAAGCTGCATTTTGGATCATCCATGCATTTGATGATGATCCTGACTCGTTTTTAACCTTAACCTGACTCGTAAAAACCTTTAGAGTTTTTCCAGAAGCGCTCCTGCTCAAAACCGATACTTTCTTTGTTTCATAAAAGCATGTTTTGTTGATATTTTGAGTGCACACAAATAAAATTAGACCCTTTACAGTTCCGAACAATGTAGCCTATTACTCTTACCTTTATGAGCAAAAATGACGCGTATTTTGAAATGTTTCCAATGCAAGTGATCGCTCTGGCGCGTCCATGTCCTGTAAAGTGCGCTTCAGCTTCCACTCTCTGCACAAATGACTGGGTATGAATCAGTGCACATTTATCTAGGTTAAGCGTTTAAACTAACATTGTGAAGCTGTTTTATAACTATAGATTTAATTTTAGACAAGTTGTGATGATTTGAGAAGGCTAAATTTATCAAAAACTATGATCAACTCACGGTCTGCCGCTGGCCACTTGGTCGTTACTTAAAAAAACGAACTTACATTTAACGAAAAAAAATGCTCCAAACGGTTTTCTAAATGAACTTAATAAAATAACAAATACAATCACATTGCCATTCCATACAAAACTGAAGCATATTAATAGCTGAAACCGTAGTATAAGCTGTTTTGGGAGAAGAGAAAAAAAAAGATGGGCTCAGGTCGGGACTCGGGCTGGTAATTCTGATAAGCTGTCGGACACTAGCCGAGCTAGGGCCTGAGCGTCTCGGGCCAAGCCAGGGCTTAAATTGTAGACCCGTGCAGGGCTCTACCGCTGCAGTGACACAATGACTTCACCATTCAGCGATTAGCTCTTTTATTTAGAAGGCGGGACTATTCCGCCATATTGTGCGTTTCAGTTTCTCCCATTCATAAATATAGGAGCGAACCATCTTTGTATTTCTATAGTCTTTGATCATGTCTAATGGACATCGATTTTTGCTCCATTAAAATCCATGGTACAGTTGTCTACCATAATAGACTGCAATGAAGAACGCCCGACAGAGCCCGTGTGTCCATTAAATCCTACACACAGGCAAACCACGAACAGCACGACAAAACTGTGTTGTTTTTAACCATCATTCAATAGAAAAGAAAATTTTTAATCAATAATTATTTAAGTTAAGCATTTTAGTATGTTCAGTTATTTTGTTTATTTCTGCTCCGTGAAAGCAGGATTTGCCGGTGTGCATCTCAAAGCAACACACAGTACTTTTTGGTTGCCAAAAGAATCAGTGTTTTTAACAAATCAGTTCAGTGAATGATTCATAGACTCATTAAAACCGCTTGCTGCCACCTACAGGCCTAACAATATAACCTCCAGAAAGGGTCACTGAAAAATACAGACTGGAACACACAAACACAGGCAATGATTCAAACATTGAAAAGATTCTGTCTCATCAGGTCTTGGAACGCTGTTTGACCAATCAAATTAGAAAGACCGGTACTAACTGTATAAACAAAGAAAAATTAGGCTACATTGCTGCGTTTTTAATTAGATTGTAAGGGAAATGCACTTAAGCCAGTGCAGGCTTGAATGAATCAACCACCACAGAACAGTGAAGTCCCACAATATATAGCAGAGTTCTTGATAGCAAGTGAACTACAAACTAATAACTACAAGCCATGGTTGTTGTCTATGCGTTCACATACCGTGTGTACTGCTGTCATAAAATACACATCTGCAGTCGTAGCATCCACTTCCTTGTACTTGTGAAGTGCGCAAAACCCCTCAATGCCACTTCAGTCACTTCCACCGTTACGCCTTTTACGCATGAGTGAGTAAACTGCTCTCTTCTCTCTTAACTGCACGTTCATGATACTTAAATTACAGCCTGTGTAGTTTTAAAAGAGGGACCTAAATAATAGGCATGCCGTGGTGCAGTGAGGCGCATGCAGTTACACGTTGCGTGCAGCACATACTATATAAGCGTCCGGTAGCCGCAGTCACCGATGAAAGAGCTCGAGCAAAAAAATGATAATCCTACAAAAACTCAAACATATGTCTCTTGTTAAAAAATGGGAGTCTGTTTTCGGGAGAACGCACGCATCGCCGCTCAAGAAGAAACCGATCTCCGCTCGTCCATTTACTGAGAACGGTTCAGTTTACGTGCGAGGAATAGTAGCAACTCCCCCTTCCATATGAGAAGATGTGACCAGGATCCAGGACCGTATACTGATGGGGTGAACGCTGGGAACTGTAGGCTAGCTAGTGGACCCAAGGTTTAATAAGTAGGCTAAACATATCTTACAAAATATCACCTGTCAGGCTTTCAAAATCAATAGCTGTTTGTAAGAATTTTAATATGGATTGTATACGGAGCTCAATCCTTTTAAGTTAGTGTCGCGCGAATTCAACTCTTAAATTGGATTAATTAGTTATTAGTTAGTTACTAGTAATGAATGCTCCACCACTTCTATATGCTACTTTTTGTGGCTAAATCAATTTCTGTTTTGTGCTCCTTGTGGAGTATGCTATGTAAAATGGCCCACATACATCAGTCACATTATATAGACCTACTTGTAGATGTGAAGATCGAGTTGTGAATTCTCGTTCTGTTCAGGTGTTACTAAATAGTGGTGGTTGTGGGTTTTTACTGTAACTCTTAACAGGTACACAGTAGGGTAAGACCCCCACAACCAATAGGCTACACTTAAACAGACTGAATTCACAGCTCGTTATTTAGCCTAACTAAACATTAATTATGTCTATATAATTTTACTGTTTTGTTTTAGATTCTAAAATTGTTTCTAGATGCGATATGTTGAATTACTTGTAGGTCCATTAAAGAAAACGTTGTGTTTAGTCATTTTAACGCATCCACACATGCATCCTTTAACGGGACGAGCATGGGTTACTTCATCAGGGTATAAAACCTACGAGAATGAATGAAACTGCTCGTCCACTCCTGCATACACAAAGAAGCGATTGGTTTTGCCTTCACAGAAATGTGAATGGGAGTAAATCGATCAATAACCCACATGTCGCTAAAATCATACAGCACTCCAGCGTTTTCCCTTGAGCAAGCGCTAAAGGTGTCAGAATTTGTGTTAAGCAGACTGTCTTGAGTCATAGAGAACGATAGGATAACGACATTGATTCTTACATTCATCTGAACGAGCTCCGCGACTGTCTGTGAGCATCCGTTGTTTCACTCAAATCCAATTTGTATGCAGATGTATCCAGCCCGTTCCCAGCCGCAAACGGATCGTTTTTGTTTAAGATCAATGCATAAGCATTAAATCCATGGGAAAGAAATATAATTATCCTGCAGATACTCCTTGCTTCCCACCGGCAAATATAGCCTAGCCCTCAGGTGTGAGCGGGTCCGCATTCACTATTCCATTCACCAAACGGGATCAGAATATCTTACGATCTCCTCAGTGTCTTAATAGTACCGCGCACCTCCGGATAACGGTCACCTCAGCATCCAATGCTGCATGGACTGGACGCTCTGTGGAAACACCGCACCTCCGCGAGTGAAATCCGACACCCACATCAGGCCCGGCCTCTCCTAATTTGGGTTGCTAATATATTCGACACGTGGGGAGCGGTGCAAAAGGGGGAGCAGAGGGGGAAAAGAGCAGGACTGAGGAAAAGGCTAGACTTGTTCCTGTAGACTGTAGTGCCACCATGCTCTACCTTGGAGAAGTGGTTTGAAGACAAAGAACCAGATTCAAGACCCTTTTCCTATGTGTAGTTTGGTGGTATATGTAACTTCTGTTTTTGTATATGCATTTGCATATAGCCTAAGTATAGGCTATTCAATTTGATAAATTTGATGTCATGTAAAATTCTTTAAATTCTTAAAATGTATACAATTTAAGTAAATTATACAATTTATATATAGTAATTCAATCTAAATGAATTATATTAAACTAAAATATATAATGGTATAGGCTATATAACATTATTGAAATAATTTTAGAACGAAATATATGGCACCTTACTGATTGTATTGTACTATAAAATGATAACAATAAAATGTATTATATGATAAAGCAACAATTACAGGTGTATAAATAGAAATTATGATTTTAAAATAAAAAATCCTATAGAGGCTGTTAAAAAATCAAAATGGATTTTTTTTTATTCAATTCAATTCAAGTTTATTTGTATAGCGCTTTTCACGATGCAAATCGTTGCAAAGCAGCTTTACAGAAAATCAAAGTTTCTACATTTTATTTAGTAGTAGCTGATTATTATTAATGTTATTATGTATATTTTATTTATCAAAATATTTACATTTAGTTTTGTGAAAGGGACAGCTGAGCACTTTTAGTGTAAATAATAAAGGGCATTAAAATAATATTACCAAAGGTGCTAAATGATATCCAGCATGTAATATGAGGGAAGATATTAAAATAAACATATTTCAGGTGTGGGGCTGTGGGGGTACAAAAAAATGTTGAGAAGATTGTGCTCTTTTATGAGATAAATGGAAATGCCTACAATTCACTGATAATGTTTCAGATTTAGAATAAACTAGCATTCCACATGATTTAATGTCTGTGAGTCTACTAGACCTTGCTGGATGTTATTTGTAATCTAGGGAGTGTGAGCGTACACCCTGCAGACCGATGGAGTCTAAGTGCACGGCAGCACCAGGAGAATCGGTGTGACAGCAAGGTCATTTATCAACCTGGGTTTCAGGTCAACCCCCTCCAACTGCACCCAAGCGTTAAGTAAGGGCTGCTGCCTGAATACAAACCTGCAAAGGAAAGCATAATCATTCCATGTTAAACAACTCAAACCCTCAAATATAAAAGCTACAATTTGTGTTCTTATCCATGAGTCTCTCTGTAAATATCACATTCATTGTTCTCCATTTTTTCCAGGGTAAGAGTCTGAATATTACGCATAAATATTTAAGTCCTTCATAAACCTTGAGATGGAATCAGGCATTTGGTCATCTTCTCCCTTGCATATGTAAATTTATCTGCAGTGCCATTGTGTTATAAAAACGACTTTACCACAGAACTCACGATACATGCTCCTAAGTGTTAGCAGATGGTGACGTTATGTTTCTCGTGTGCGAGCGTTTGGGGAGAGGCTCCCCACAAGGTTTAGGATTTATTCCCAGTGAAGCTTTAGAGGTGGAGGACACACTTGGCTTCTGTTCAGAACCTTCAGATATCAGTCTCGCTATATCTCTGATTTTATGTAGATGCAATCATATTTAGCCAATGGAGGCTCATGCATATTCCCAGTCATACTAAACCACACAAACTCAATTTAAGAGTAATCTCACAGAGTTAAACCTACGCATGTAGAGCTGTATGTTGCTTTTGAAGTTCTTCATTGCTGATTTCTCATCATTGCTGTTGTTATCTTTAGGAGAAGTGAGACATAGGTACCTAAAACTTCATGAAAGGACTCTGCTCAAGTCATCTCAATCTTTGAGCTGAATGGACTGGCTATGGCGAGTCCAATCACTGTGAGGTCATTTAGTTATGGCTCATTTAGAGTTAATAAGGGTTTCTGTCTAAGGTGCCAGCGTCATTCACACAGGGTGAGTTTGGCTGTCCTAACAGACTTTCTCTGGCCTGGAAAGAGCCATTTTTTACTTCTGGAATTTTTTTACGTTTTACAAAGGAAAACATTTTACTAAGAAAATATGTACTCAAACTCTAAATAAATTCCTAATTCTGTTATCTGTCGATCAGCATTAACTTTCAACCAAAAAGTCTGGTCCAGCTTGAGTTCACACTTTATTTCCAAAAACTTAAAGGATGAGGTCATTCTTCATAGCGTTAGGAGAGGAAATTATGTCTTTTTTCAGAATGTCATAGCAGCATGTGTAGTTACAGTTGACAGAGTTTGGACTATTAAGACAATCAGAGGCCATTGTGTTAAGCTGAAGTCAGAGTACACGTTTATTTTTGTGTGGCAAAACGTAGCAAACGCAAGGCTTCTGCTGTATTCTCACCAAACATGTAATCATTTACTTCTCATAATCTATTAATGGATTTAATATGAACATTTAGAGCATTTCAGAAACCTTGGCATTTCAGTTTTTGACAAGTTCAGTAAATTCAGTCTTTGACTGTTATTTTTCATCAAATCCTGAAAGATTTATTTCAACTCAAAGTCATGAAAATTTCATGCCTATATGTCAGCAAGGCAATAAGGAAAACATTTGTGTCTTATCTGTCAACCCGAGTAGGCTTGGCTAATAAAATCATCTCTAAGTGAAAAACGAATGAGTTCTGAGGATAGCTTTCCAGCTTTTGTGCAAATTGTTGTGATTCTGTTTGGATATGTGTGTGAGAATATGCACAAATTCAATCAAATTCAAAACAATGAGCTCTTCTTTGGTGTTGTTTTCTCACGTATTGCTTACAATTTGGGAGAGATGATGTAATTAGGGCTGGGCTGTGTTTTTAAGCATGAGAAGATGTTCAAGGTCTAAACTAAAGTGAAGGAGACACTACAGAGCATAAAGCATAACAGTATGTGAAGCATGAAAAGTAGCCTCTTCTGAATCCAGTAACAATAGCAGTTAAATGTGATTTAATAGGCTTGTTTTTATAGATGCAGACAATGACGATTAGATTTGTCAACAGTTTTTAAAAATGTAAACATATTTGTTCCATTGTGCAGATACTGAGAGATTTTATTAAGCATCAGCTTTCAAACTGCAGATCTCTTGAAGATAAACTCATGTGAGATTCTGTCAGTCCAAGATACACTACACTGCGGATATTTGTGCATTGACTTTGGATTTCATTTGTATCCGTTTCTCACTCCCGTGCAGAGATATTGATGGATACGTAGTTAACCACTGCATGGCTGTGATTATCCCCTCATATTTTATGGTATTTTTGGTTTGAGGTTTGAATGATGTGAGATGTTTCACATGTGGCTAAAGTTTAACTTTAGCAGTATTGTTTTATTATTAAGTATTATATTTATACACCATTCAAAAGTTGGAGGGGATAAGATTTTTTTATTGTTTTTGAAAAAAGTCTTATGCTCACCAAGGCTGCATTTATTGAAGAAAAAAAAAGTTATGTAATTTTGTAATTTAATTTTCCGCAGCAATTCCTTCAGATCTTGTCACAACCTTCTGAAATCATTCAATATGCAAATGAATATCTCACCTCCTTTTGAACGGTTTTATGTACATATAATGGAATCGTAATATTGCAAGACAAAACTTAGTATTAAATTAGTGGGCCTTTCATAAGCAAATCTTTGAAATCACTCTGCTGCCCTGTATTGTCCTTCAAAATGGCCTTTTTGAAAACAGGAAGTGAAAAATCCTGAGAACTTCCTATGAGTTATTTTATGTCCAGCACTGTGCTTGGGGAGATCAACATGGCCGCCTCTGCCAAGGCGACAAGCCTCACCGTCAGCTTCCTTCCTTGCGGTGCCCTGACTGTGAAAAGCACTGTGGGAAAGAAAGAAACTCTGGACAACACTTGGCCTTTCCTCAGCATTGTGCCTAGTCATTCAACATTACGCTTGAACAAGCACTACAGTTTGAGACTAGTGTATTATTCTGTATGAGTGCGTGTTTGTGCATGTACAGTAGTATGTGTGTGTATTGATGGCGTTCCGTGATTATGTATTTGTGAGTGATTTTGTGTGTGCAAGGATGTGGATGTTTGTATCGTGAACACATAATGCATTGAACTGTATGCAGTTTTGGCATCATACGCTGAAATTTCACCCTTATTGTGTTGCTGTTTTCTTATCTACGTTAATCGTTTCTTATCAGTCCAAGAGTGAAACAGAACTCGGTAAGAAGCATATCCAGACTCGACAAGGTCCTGCAAGGTCACACGCAGGGGTCATATAATGGGTCTTTATTTCCCCCCTTTTATGGGCCTATTCTTGCCTTTATGGCATTTAAATGAGATTTTAAAGTCTACTGAAAAAGCAATCAGCATTGCTAAGGTCATCTTCCACCTCAACCATTCTCTCAGCTTTGGCAAGTTAAATGACAAATGACCAAAACAGGTAAAGATAGGGAGGTCAAGTCCCAGAAAATACGCAAATGGATTTCTCACCTGCTTCCTGTTTATTGTTATGGAGATTGTTGTGCCTCAGTGATAAAGATGTTTGTCCTTCGACCCCAAGAATGGTGGAAATGGTGCTGCTACAGCTTCCGTCAACGCAGGAGGCCAAATCATTCAGCCCATCCATTTCCGACAGTAGTGCCTGGCCTCTGAACTTCAGGAAGGATGTGTGAGCCATGCGGAAGGTCTCAGTGAGAGTATCTGTTCGGCAGGAAAACTTGAAAGACAGTGAAGAATATTTGTGTTGGACAGCCTTGGGAGATTTCTCTATCCTGCACATGGACACTTTTTTTAGATTAAAATCCTTATTTGGCTTGACTACAGTGATGCTAAGCCTATTTTTATAATCTTAGTAGGCTAGTCTGCACTTTAATGACAGCCGGTGTTTATATTAACACAGCAGCACAATCTGAATCAGTTTTTGACAGATCTGTAAGTGGTGTTTTGTATGAATCCAAGCGGCACTAAACAGGACTCTTCTGGAAAGAATATGTAAAAATATAAAATTAAAAAAGCAACTATTGAAACTTATAAAATATTTAGGATGTTATTGTCTTTTTCCTGTAATAGGCTACTTTAATAAAAGTCAAACCCAGTAGTTGACAAAATTAACTAACTGTTATTAATGCTGCCTTTATGTGCTATCGGAATTTTCATAAATCCCACTACTCTATTTGTGAACATGCAAATAAGTGGCTTGCACTCACTTAATAGAGGGACAATTAATTATGTAAATATGTAATGACAACTACCAATTATGAAAACCCAAATTTGAGTAGGCCTATTTTGAGGTAGTATTGTGGGAACAATCAAAAGTGCATTAGAGAGAAAAACAGCATGACATTTAAAATGCTGCTGGATTTGGGTCAAGAACAATTTGACAATTTAAAAAATGTGATAACTCCCCCGTCTGCTTGACTACATGGTGACTTGGCTCTCAAAACAGGTCAACTAAAAGGACACGTCATCATCTATTTATGAGATTGAGATCGCTCATCTGTTTTTGAGAATTAGGACGGAAGGGGAAAAGCCATTGAGACAGATCAAAATTGTTCTTCTAGCTCAACATCAAAGTCTTAGGTCTGATTTACAGGAAACACACAACTGATAAAATGTACACAAAATTAACTGGAATTGGTTTTTATTAAAGTGTATTTTTTCTTGTCAAAATCTGGGAAATTTAAGCATGTCTACAGCTGTAAGAGCGGTTCACAGAGAAGAAAAATGTCTAATAACTTCTAATTTAACATCAAAATACCATGTTATGCATGGTACGTTTACATTAAAACAGGTGCAAGCAGCCAAAAGGAGTAAAACAACACGTCTCTTCATTACATTTACATTGAATTATTTAGCAGACGCTTTTATCCAAAGCAACGTACAAATGAGGAGAATAAGGAAGCAATCAGACCATCGAGAGAGCAACAGTATACAAGTGTCATGACAAGTCTCAGTTAGTCTAGCACAGTATACGTAGCTAGGTTTTTTGAAAAGAATAGAATAGAATAGAATAGAATAGAATAGGTAAGTATTACTATTAGTTGGTCAGGTGCTGGCGAAAAAGATGTGTCTTTAGTTGTTTTTTGAAAATGGCGAAAGACTCAGCTGTTCAAATTGCGATCGGGAGGTCATTCCACCAGCTGGGCACAGTCCAGGAAAAGGTCCGAGAGAGTGATTTGGTACCTCTTTGGGATGGCACCACAAGGCGTCATTCACTTGCAGAACGCAAGCTTCCGGAGGGCGCATAAGTTTGCATTAGCGAGTTTAGGTATATTGGTGCAGCGCCAGTTGTTGTCTTGTAGGCACACATCAGTACCTTGAATTTGATATGAGCGGCTACGGGTAGCCAGTGTAACCTGATGAAGAGAAGGGTAACGTGAGCTTTTTTCGGCTCATTAAAGACCACTCTGGCTGCTGCATTCTGGATCATTTGCAGAGGCTTGATAGTACATGGGGGAAGACCCGCCAAGAGAGCATTACAATAATCCAGTCTGGAGAGAACTTTTGGTTTGGAAGTTTGGACAAGAAGTTGCTCAGACAGTAAGAGTCTAATCTTCCTAATTTTGTATAAGGCAAATCTGCAGGACCGGGCCGTAGTAGTAATGTGGTCAGTGAAGCTTAACTGATCATCGATCACAACTCCGAGGTTCCTGGCTGTCCTGGAAGGAGTTATGGTTGACGAACCCAGCTGTATAGAGAAGTTGTGGTGAAGTGAAGGGTTGGCTGAGACCACGAGCAGTTCTGTCTTAGCAAGGTTGAGCTGAAGATGATGGTCCTTCATCCAGCTAGAAATGTCACTCAGACAGGCTGCAATGCGAGCAGTTTCCGTCGGATCATCTGGTTGGAAAGAGAAGTAGAGTTGAGTGTCATCAGCATAGCAGTGATAAGAAAAGACATGCTTCTGAATGACCGATCCTAATGACGACATGTAGATGGAGAAGAGAAGTGGTCCAAGCACTGAGCCTTGAGGAACCCCAGAAGCAAGAAGTTGTGACTTAGAAACCTCACCCCTCCAAAACCTATCTGAGAGTTAAGACTCAAACCACAGGAGCGCGGTTCCTGAGATGCCCATCTTTCTGTAGGTGGACAGGAGGATCTGGTGGTTAACTGTGTCAAAAGCAGCAGACAGATCCAGCAAGAGGAGTACTAAGGATTTGGAAGCTGCTCTTGCCAGTCTCAGGGCCTCAGTAACCGAGAGTAGGGCAGTCTCAGTTGAGTGGCTGCTTTTCAAACCAGATTGCTTGTTGTCCAGAAGGTTGTTCTGTGCAAGAAACAAAGAGAGTTGGTTGAACACAACTCGCTCAAGTGTCTTTGCAATAAATGGAAGATGGGATACCTGTCTGTATTTTTCTAAAAGTGCTGGATTTAGATAGTTTTTTTTAGCAGTGGGCTTACTCGAGCCTGCTTAAATACTGTGGGAAATGAACCAGTGTGAAGAAAGGTGTTGATAATGTGAGTAAGCGCAGGTATGACTGAAGAAGAAATGGCCTGAAGAGGTGAGTGGGGATAGGATCAAGTGGACAAGTAGTGGGATGATTGGAAAGGATAAGTTTGGATACTTCCGTCTCCGAGAGAGGAGAGAAGGAGGTGAGAGAGTGTGTATTTTTCGTTATGAAGTTTTCATCAGTTTGTGGTGTGAGGAATTGGTCACTAATGGCTCTTGTTTTATTTGTGAAGAAAACTGCAAAGTCATCATCTGTAAGAGTTGATGAAGGAGGAGGGGGAGGAGGACAGAGAAGAGAAGAAACAGTTTAGAAAAGTGCGAGAGTCAGAACAGTTGTTAATTAATAATGTTATTCAAGTGCACCCTTGACAGAGAAGATTAGTTAAACAGCAGATCAGGGTGGACATTAAAGAATGCAAATAGGCCATTCATTGTGCATACAGTAAGATCTCCTCAGTTATCTAGTCAATGGATTTGTTTGCCTCATTCAGAACAATCAGACTAAATATTTGAACAAATGCATTTGCCTATAAACATATGTTCAAGAAGGCACACTTGTTAAATCCAAGTACATTTCAAAACAATGAACAATGAAAAATACTGGCAAGATATCCTTTTATAACCACAAATATGAGGATTTATAAAGATAAAGATATGTTTAATTTAGCTAATCAAGTGGTTGAGCTTTAACAACTGATCAACAGTTTTTGAAAACCACCAAAAATATATAAAACTACTGTATGCTCATGTCTTTAAATAAGCAAGTATCATATACAAGGTTTTATGTAGATACATCTAGAAACATTTTGTTTGTGATCTATTCTAAATTCTGGGAAACTGATCCTCATGTCTTTTCATTTACCAGTGATGCCTAAAATACAGTGCATCTTCTTAGCAAACTCTGGGAAAACATACAATATGGAAGCAAAATAGCAACAAAGCTATTAACATTAGCCTGAATATTCTCACAACAGATTTGAAATTAATTTTCCTGTCACAGTTCGTACTGAACAGAGCATAACGTTGCAGCCAACATCTGCGGACGCATGCAGGCATTAAATACAGTTCAAACGCAACCACTAGTTGGCTGTGCTTCTCTGGTTATGATTGTTAGAGGTTACAGTACATTTTGGTCCCCGTTCTTGGCACATGGTACAGATACAACCAGCCATTATATTTTTGTAAGTCTAATCTTTCTCTCTCCCCACATCAGTGAAGATGAAGAGTGTTTGGTGAGTTAAATTGTTGAAGAGTGTGTGTCGGCTTGTTGGCTTCTCTATGAGCAGGCGAGAGTCAAAAGTCACACGGATACCCCGCTGTGTTTCCCATCACTACACACAGATAGCACAGGATGGAAAAGCAAGGTAGTGGTTTAATATTTGGGAGATCTGCTGTACCACTTAGAGGTAGGCTGGCTGTCCACATCACAGGGACCTCTGATTTGCGGCCTCTGTAATTATCATGCAATGGACTATTTCAGGGATATTCGACTATGTATTAGACCAGAAACCACGTAAGATCAGGTTTCCATGGCAAGCCTGGAAGTCCCTGGCAAAAAATAACAAACAACGAGAGCTCGATCAAGATTAAACGTGACTGTTGGAGACCCATGGCAGCGTTGAGGCTCGTAAGGGTTCGGTCAGTTCAAGCAGTGCACTCTGGGAATGACTTCGGGTGTAGACACTGACTGCCAGCATATACTAACAGAAGCACACCCTGGTTTTATATTCCATTTTGGATGTTCATTGTCAAACTGTAAATGGTATGAGAACTATAAATTAGTTCAAGATACAGAGGTGCTTTTTAAATTTGATTGAGAGGAAATTAAAACTCATAATAAGTATTCATTCAATTTATATTAATTAAAAATGAATAGATAATTAAATTTATTAATCATTTAATATTAATAACAATCATAATTAAATAAGAAAAATTATATAATATTAATAATTAAATACATATTTAATATCTATTATTATTATTTATTAATAAATAACACCCAAAATGCACTTGTTGTTCACCTGGAGACAATGCAAAATTAAATGGTAAATTAAATCATCTAATTATTATCGAAATTTCAAATTAAAGTGTAAAAAAATTGAAGTTGTAAATATATATATATATATATATATATACATTAATGGAGTATGTATTAAAGGAAAATACTATTTTTGTTTTTCTTCTTTAAAATTGTATGTTTATTTCAATGCATTAATTTCTGTTTCTTTGTAATTATTTGTGAAACTTACTAGGAATTTCTGAGTGAATCTACACCCTTTTAGTTTGTGTGTAGTCTAGTTGCTTTTTATATAACAAAATGGACAAAAAGTATATGTAATTTGTTGAGATAATAAAAATACATAATTTGTCAAAATTATATACCTGGATGGGAATTTGATTGGAAAAATCTGCACTTCTGCACATCTTGCTCTTTAGTTAGTTAGATGTTTAAAAATCGGTCAATTGGTGTTTTGTCGTGTCTTTTCATGGTCATGTCTAAAAAATAAGTGTATGACGCCCCTGGTCAAACCCTTAATGTTGTCAAGGGTTTAAATTCAATTTCCAAACTCAGTGCCACAGAATATGACTAAACGAATACCAACACTGACATGCGATTCTCATGTTTCTCATTGAAAGCAAAGAACAAAAAACTGAATTATTTAATGTGGTCAACATGTAAGATCAACCCTGCTTCATTGCTAAACACCAGATGCCACTTGCATCAAAAGAAGAACCAATTCAAACGTATTAAAATGTATTTTTTTAATAATAGGCACAATATGATCAAGTCCATAGATGGAAGTTTCTAACATCTGGTGTCCGTCTGTCACTTAGTGTAGAACAGAGGTCCATTGAAAGTGATTGAACAGCCTCATTATAAAGCTGTTGAGTTTGTTGTCCTAAAACCCGGAAGAAAATTATCATTAGGTTTTTAGAATACTGTTTTTTGTAATTAATGAGTAAATTAAGGTATTTCATTCTATAACAGAAATTACACAGTCATATGATAAGATGTTGAATTTAACATTGATGTAAAATTCTGCATCACCCCAAACCAACATCTGTGGCTACAGGCACTCATCACCAATATATATAAAATATATTTTTTTTTTTTCAGTCAGTTTTTTTGTTAATCAAAGCAGCTGTGTGAATGACTTTGACCACCTTACCTTGAACTGACCTGGCGCTCTGCTATTATTCTCATGGTGGATGGCTGGAGTTGTGTAGGTCAGGGAAAGATACTCACCAGCAGCTCTTAATTTCCTCTCCCTCTGTGAAAGAAAAAGGTGGAACGTTGACCAAAAGACAGGAAATTGTTGGAAACATGGCAGTTAATGGAGAATGAGAAAGTTGTGCTCTATATTCACACTCTGTGTAATTAAATATGGGCAGCATATGGGTGAACGGGGCTATGAATTCACATGTGCACAACTTTCCTCATACAACTGGACTGGTTTTAATGATAATATTAATATAAGGACATAGAATAAAACATATGACCAGGCCAAAGAAAGCTGTGTAGAATTCCATAATGAGTAGGAATATAAGAACACAAAGCTCTACATCTCCTGTCCTCTGCATGTTCATTTAAATAATTTAGCTACCAATAAGAATGTAATTCTATTTCTTCAACATTTAAAATGTCTTACAATCTATTTAATAGAATTTTGCAAAATCAGTGCAGAAAATGAAAACTGTCTGCTTATTTTGTCTGGACCAGTGTTATTTTATAACCATTTATATATCATTATAGTACTTATCAATATTTGTAATTAATATTTGTATATTTCCAGCAATAATTTTATGTTTCAGTAACTTTTAAATAAGCCTTTAGTTTATATTTCTTTTTTCTATATTTATTTGTAATTTAGTTGTGCCTTTGCCATTTTTTTATTTATATATTCTGTATTCCTAAGTAAACTTGTTTCAGTTAGTTGCCGACACAACATTTCTATTTTTATTCAATATTTATATTTCATTTTATAAAAACATAAAAACTATATTTAGTGGCTATAGTTGTATTTAACAATAATAACAGTGGTCTGGAGATCATAATAGCTGAAAATCATTTTGACATGTCAGATTTGAATGTAATTGTTCACAGCTTTTAGATGAAAGGTCTGAGGTAGAACTTATAACAATATCCGATGATATCCGCTCTTGAAACCTGAGTTAAACCCACAAACCAATATGAAATTAAACACATATTTTCTCTAGCCATTTAGTATTTTCTCTGCTCCTCTAGTCATTAGTGATTTGTATTTCCGAATATATTTTATATCAGTCCTAAATATTACACAAAAGGCAATTTTTCCAAGAAAATGTTATCTTGTGCTTGCAGGCTTTTGGGTGATCACCACAGATCCCATAAAGTTGGCCATTTTATGAGTCCCACAGTTTCAACCCCCCACCCCAAATAACAGTGAATTGTTCCCAGTTTCGGTTTCACACATTGGGCTCCTCTGATGTGGGTCTCTGTGTTCCTGGGGTAATGGTGTGTGTGTGTGTGTGTGTGTGTGTGTGTGTGTGTGTGTGTCAGTGAGGGTGGTCTGAGCATGATGGGACATTAAACAGAGGTAGAGCTGGTAGACAAACTCTCCAAAAAAACATCTAATGATCACAAACTCCAAGTGAGTGTGTTGTGGTCAGAGGTCTCACACACACTCTTATGATGTGGCAAAAACACATCAAATAAAGAACACACACATTGGCCCACCTGCTCCGTTCTGTGTATGTGTGTGAGAGACAAAGAAAAAAATACCACCCATTACACACACCACATTTTACATTTTACAAACCACCAAGTAAGCAGTTCTGACGGGCGTTTCAAATCTACTACAGATCTTTAAATCTTTAAGCTGCCTCGTGTTGTGCAGATGTATATTCTGTGATTCGTTCATTGGATCGGTCATGTGACAAATGAACTAAAGACTCAGGAAGTGAACTAATCATTTGTGTTTCCCATTTGGATATGATGATTTCATAATTTGGAATATGATCAAAGATTGCATATGTGAACGTGTACAGGGAATTTGACATTTAATTACATTTTAATGACTTGAATAAAGATTAGTAAACGAGAACGAAAAACAGAGTCAGTAAAGTAAAGCAATCTTCTCATCAGATAAGAAATACCTTGACCTAGAAACTTCTATTGTAAGTGTATGAGGGTTTTTGTGTTGTTTTCTAGAGATGAGTCAAAATTATTATCTTTGATAAATGACAGCCTGCCACAGATGCTATCAATAGAGTTTAACTTGTTTGAATCATTCCTTCAACTTATTAAGTACTTTAAACTTGTCTTTAAACATAAAGCGTGAAGACAAGTCTAAATAACTCTGGGATGTGTTTGCGTGGCTCTGTGGTCCTTTGTTTGTGGTGGGGGGGGGGGGCAGTTATTAAGCAGGGAGGGGTAGGAAAAGGAGCCGAGAGAGGAAGCCAAAAAGCATTCGAGTATATGGAGCCAAAATCTGGAGGATAATCTCTTTGGCTCTGCTAAAAAGTGTCTGTGGTTGAAACTCTTAATTTTGAGATCATTTTGGTTGAAAAATAAAAACACCCCAAGGATTGCAAGTTCAGAGGGGTAGTTTAAGTAATCAATCCCATGTTTCATCTCAGTGTGCAGTGAGAACAATTACCACAGCGACCCGCAGGTGGTTCCTATTTTAGTGTCCAGATCATCTTTTCAGCAGACTCTCCACAGTCTCTTCCCCTCTTTTGATTTGTTTATCTCTCCTCTAATGCCATCATGTTTTCTGAGAGAGAAAGAGCACTGATGTGGATTGATGTCAGTGTTTACTCTGGTTTGTTTGGGCCTTTCCCTATATTATACACAATATATACAGTATATTCAGTCTTTCTACTTCAAAATTTAATATGTATTTCAATGTTTCACTTGACAATTCAGTGTAAACATTTCAGTATATAACACATTCCATCTGCAAACAAATCATGATAGATGATTTCTCAGAATTATCTCATTAACTTTCTATGATTTGTTTATAGAAGCCCATTTCAGCCACATAAGAAAAAAATCATGCTTTGTTAAAAAAGGATAGCTAAACAGTCAATTATGAGAGTCAATTACTCATTGTGAAGTATGATATAAAAAGTCAAAATGATGACATAAAAAGTATATGTATCTCTTTTCATTACCTTGTTGGCTAGTGTTGATATCTTTTATGTTTTATTGTATTTTATGTATTTGTATGTTGATTGGGATCTGCATGTGCAGTTGTAAAGCTCCTTATAAATAAATGAAAGTTAAATTAAATTAAAAGTTGAAATAATAAGTCAAAATAATGATATGAAAGATATATGACATCAAAATTCAAAATTATGAGTTGAAATCATTTTGACTATTTATCTCATAAGTTTGACTTTCTGTCTTATAATTCTGACAATTAAAATTTGGACTTTATGATTTGCGGCAGAAACAGGTTTTCACATATTTTTGAATTGGAAACAAAGATCACAGTTTTTAAGTACATACGTAAACAAATAAATAATGTATTAAACAATTACTTAAAAGGAACAATTGAATCTGGAGGTCAGTAACAACAAGAGGACCATCTTACAATATTGTACAATGGTAAAATAGTTCTGAACAACAATACAGTATCTGTCATCACAGTAAAATGATTCACCACAGCCCTGCAAATTTATTGTTTGAACAGATATAAATGATCTCACAACATGTGGTGAACTGAAATTACTCAACAGAAAGCATACACTTTTAAAGGCACTCAGAGTGTTGCATGAAGTGTTTGTGAGTTGGCTCTGACAAGAGCACTGACTTGGCCCTATCCCCAGCAGAGAGAGAGAGGCAGACGGCAAGAGGAGGTTGTGAAGGACACCAACATGGGAAGTGGGGAGAATCTTGGCATGACGAGAGTGTTTCGCCTGATATGTTTAAGAGATGCCAGAAAAGCCTGCGAGGAAAGCCAGCTCTCAATCACCTCTGCTCTATACTCTCTCCCACATCTCTCATTCCTCCCCTCGCTTTCTCTTTCAGTCTTTCTCTCGTGGCAGGAGCCCCGGGCCGAGGTTTGATTGATGCCTGTCTGCAGCTCGAGTAAGAAGACTAAGGAACCAGCACACAGTAGGGAGCGCAGCCTCCTTGCCAAACTGAGTCCTTTGATTCTGAAAAACGAGTGAACTTCATTCTGGCAGAACTGAAGGTGTTCCTTTAACACACCAGCAAATGAGATCGCACACACTCAAAGACTGTAATGTCATGGTAAAAGTAGCCTTGCTCAGCCCCACAAAAGCACATTAATAGGAACGGGTGACCTTTCCATTGTCATTAGCACCTACTTTATCCCAGCCATCATTTTATAATGTTTTTTTGCAGCCTCGTTAAAGTACTGTCATGCATTCTTTGTTTTCACATCTACGCACTGCATTTTACTTGGAGGTAACTGAGCTGGAATTGTACATATATATTATGTAATATTTTTACCTCAGCAATGCCCAGTGTAAATGATTTCACCAGAATGCATTAACGTACAATTTCTGTTTTTGATGAAAATGTAATCTTTGTTTTCTTGAGATGTATTGTGTATGTGCACATTTTCATATGCTTATGTTTCATGCTATGTATTCATTTATCTTTTGTTATTCATTTATGGTTTTATTACATTATATTCATATTACTGTCTTATGTTAGTCATATACTCAGATACTCAAGTTTTATGCATTATATTCATAATTCTAGTTAATTCCAGTTGTGCTCATATTCCATTGACGTAGCATTCCTTCATTTCACATAAAAAGTACATTTTGTTATGCTTAAGTGATGTTTACAGGAAATTGGAAACTTATTCTCTGCAAACATATTTTCTCTATTTTTATCTTGCTTCTACTGCATTTCATAGGTCATGTCAACGTGACCTATAGTCCTGAACTAAATTCACTTTAGGGTAAATATTTGACAACATGTAGATAATGACATAATGGAAAAGAACTGTTTGACATTTACTGATCAGACATAAACATCCTGTGATGTTGTAAAAGGATGTCTCGAGTACATATATTATTCCCAGTTAGATTCAGACAGCTTCTTCTTCTCTCTTATTGCATGCTCTGAAGATCTTCATCCCATAGCTTTTAAAGATTATTATACTCAGATTTTTAGACTATTCTCTTAGAATTTAGCGATACTTATTCAATTTGGAATGGATATTGAATCCATTTTTAATCTTGTCTTTTAATTTCATGTTTTACATTTAATCACTTGTAATTGTTACCACTTGTGATTTATGATAACTGATTTTAATAAACACTTTTACTTCATCTTGCTGGATCTCTCTTGCATCACTTGTTAAACTAATGTTTGGTGCTACAATAATTGTTCTATTATAATCATATGTCCATTATATAAACAATATACACTACTGGACAAACGTTTGGAATAATTAATATTTTTTTATGATTCGAAATAAGTCTCTTGTGTGCAATGTAAATTCAGCTTTGCTTGATGTTTACATTTAAAAAATATATTAAAACAGAAAATAATTGTTAAAGTTTAATAACATTTCCCAATATTACTGTTTTACTTTCTTTTTTATCAAATAAATGCAACCTTGGTGAGCATATGAGACTTCTTTCAATGGCAAGTATAAACTTTTGAACAGTGTATGCAAATTGGTTGTAATACAACATTTGAAGAGATTTAAAGATAAATTTAAAGAGACTCATCCAAAAATGAACATTCTGTCATCATTTACTCACCCTCATGTCGTTCCAAACCTGTATGGCTTTCACTTTGACACATAAAAGTGTAATATAAAAAGTGAATGAAGGAACTGGGCTGTCAGGCTCCAAACACCACAAAGAGTACCATAAAACTTGTGTGTGTAACTTGTGCAGTGTTTTCCAAGTCGTTATTCACTGAGAGTTCGAGAGAAGTAGTGATGTCCAATTTCTAAACAAAATATTATTTTGAGTCGGGTCGTTTCGGTGAATCAAATGATTCAGTTCACAACCCCGGTCTGAATGATTCACTCATCTGATTCTGTTTTCATGTTGATTCATTTTGTGAGTGATTCAGATCCAACTTTTTGAGGGGGTTTCCCCTTTATCCGCAAAATTGTCATATTTGTTTTAAATTCGTTTTCGAAAGCTAAATGAAGCTCAATTTAATTTCAAAACAATATGTCCAGTCTGAATGATACTGAAGTTTTGTGTAAGAGGATCTTTGTTCCTCTATAGGGGAATCAATCTACTGCATATATGTGCAATCATACTGCAGTAAATAATGATTCATATTTCCCTAAGGTAACTGCTAATTGACATAAAATACATATCAGTTTCTGCAGCCAAGAATTACAATTGATTAACACTTCAGAGTGCGTGGTTGTGCACCACTGCTTTTTGGAAAATGTACATAAGTTAATTTCACAGCAACTCTCATGGCTTGGCATCACTCCAAATCTTTAATACAAAAGAAACTGCATCCACATCCCACAACAGAACCCATATTTAACCAGAAATTTAAAAGATTTAAATCATCACTGAGGCATGATAGGTTTTGCTTCTGTATATGCAATCATGAGACTTCATTTGTGTGCATGCAGGACTTTGTACAGTACGTGCACTGTGTGTTTGTATATGGATTTGCCACATTGGTCTGTTTTCGTTTAACAGCACTGAAGAAAGAGAGTCCAGCCGGGGAACAGCACAGGCTCTAATTTGCAGTGGGGATAGTGTGCGATGATCTGGTAAAACACTGCATGGTGTTTTCACTCTAAATACGGCGGCAGGCCTTGCACACATCAGAAGCTGACCGCTCCTGGGTTACACACTGACACTGACATACTAAAAATATCAGCTGAAAATATTTTGGGACACTGCACACACCAAAAATGAAAATGGCTGCATAAAGTCAGTAAACTGTGAAGTCTTGAATTATAATTGACAGATTTTACTGTGAAACTCATTTTGAGGTCAGTGCAAGGAAAGAATGGAACATCTAGCCGGACAAAAATTTGCCAACAAATATTCAAAAATGCTATTTAGGAAAAGATTCAAGAAACACTTCATCCTCTGGACTTGCTTTCCATGTGTTAAGAAGCAAAGTCCAGTGCTTTCCTCTCCAACATGTACAAATATTCAGCTATTGTTGTCCAGTGTTGAGTTTATTTTCTCTCTTAACTCAAAGTCGACCCTTCCTCTTCTCTTTAATTTGCCGTTTGGCAGAGACACACTGCTGATCGAACACTGGTCCCTTGTCAGTTTGAGACTCGTTAAAAAGATTTGACACTTTTTGCATTTAGTGCTGCCAAGAAATTGGTACAAGTAGGAACATTACATATTGTTTTATTTTAATATTTGAGTGGGGCTTTGATAGTGCACTCTTTTACATTTTTTGTAAGTGTATTGTGTTCCCTATGAGCTAATGGTTGCTTCTTTTTGTTCTGGGACAGATGAGGTTACAGTTGCATTCATGGAAATGGGAAACACTTTGGAAGTGTTCTTCCACCCTGGTCCACAAAAGTTAATATTTTAAACATGATTGAAATATATAAAATGTATCACACAAACATTCAACATTCAAGGCTTTGTAAAAAAAATTCAAACAAGGTTGTAAAAACTTTCTTTTTCTAGTTATAAAATGTTTTGGATGAATTTTCAATTTAGAATATCTATTCTGAATGCTGTTTGCTATCTTAATTCAAATTAGATTTGAAATTGATATACAAAACATTATAAATCGAATTATAAATACCACACATCCCTGTAAGAGATTGATGTAATGTGTACTGATAATTAGAATCTATTAGGATTTTAAATAGTAAACATAATCATTGTGGAAAAATGATAGCTTGATCATTTCAGGATATATTTCCTTTAGAATCACTGTAAATAATAGTGAAGCCAATATAACAGAGACATTGAATCCAGCACTGAAAAAGTATGCCAAAATAAAGAAAAACTATGGTAATGAATCCAATGTTATTTGTATAATGTTAAAATTACATCAGTTAGGGAACCCGTGGAATTCACAGCAAATGTCAATATTTATTCACTATTAGAATGAACTGCCAAAACCCAGAGAGGGATCTGGCAGGAAGTTAGGGTGTGCTCACTCACAGCTGTCCGATAAACATCAAACAGAGAGTGATGGTGAGATGAAAACCTCTTCTGCCGTTGATACGGTATTGTGATTGAGTGCTCGAATCTTGCTGACATGATAGATTCACACGAACCCTAATAAATATATCAAAACACAAAAATTTGGCTGACTGGACGGCCCAAAGCGATCGCCACCTGTGTAAGTCTCCTTTTATTCTTATAAACCCATCCTGCAGAGCGTGTCAGTAAAACAGTTCAGCTCCAGGTGCATCAAGGGAAATGCTAAGCTTGTTATTATTGCTCTACTGGAAGGAAACCACAGACAGAGACAGGAGGCAACAAAGGAGGGGGGATATTTTGGCATCTTGGAAAGGAGGAAGTGTGTTCGAGAGAGAACATCTCGCTCCTCTGACAGCAGGAAAATGGGTAAGAGTTATTAATATCTGTGTGAGTGTGACTGGGAAGTTGTGGAAAGCTTTTACGGAAGTGTGGCCGTGTGCACCAGGGTGGTTCCCATGATGCCGTGCTGTGTTGTTTGGGTCAGTTCAGGGTGTGGTTGCTAGTTTTCCACTTTGGGTGGATCCAGGAACCGTATCAGGAACAGAGGGCCATCAGAAACCGAAACACTTTGACTATGTTGAGACCAAACTGAGTTTGTCTCGGTCAAACCCCACAGTACCGAAACAGCAAGTTGGCATTGATTATGTGGCTACGGTCGCTCCGGCAGAGCAGGACACATCTCCGGTGCCCTGCTGTGGTGCAGGGATTTTCTGAGCGGGGCGCATTGTTTGGTTTGCGCTTGTGAGATGGCTGTTTAGGTCACAGGACTGATTGTCAGGCAATGAAAACACATCACGCCGAGGAAAGGCGCACATGAAAGCATCACGCAATCTGTGTCTTTGTGAGATCCACCCATACTCATCTGAAATTAGATGGATGTGTGGTTTGAGTGGTGACTTTCTAGTGAGCCTGGCCTGGCTACTAGAAACAACAGGAAACTAAATATCCACAAAGTTAAACCACCAAGTTCTTCCTTCATGTGCCCTTCACTGCCAATGGCTCAATGTAACCAAGATAAATAAGATATATAAGACTTATTTATAGGAAATGCAAGAACAGGACACACACACACACACACACACACACAAACATGTAATGTTTGAAGGCATTCCAATAGCATTGATTTAAATGTAGCCTAACATTTAAATCTAGAAATCATGTAGTTGTTGTTTTTTTATCACCATAATCATGATTAAGTGAACTTTGATTTGATTTGATAGTGCCATAAAAATTCCAGGTGTTTTTTTTTCAGTTTTTGTAATATCTGTTTATTTTTATATTTTTTGTTATTTTAAGTAACCAAAGTTATCTGATACAATAAAGCATGAAAAAGTAATAGTCCTTTGACAAATGCCAGCTCCATAAAGGCATCACCTTCTAGGAGTGACATTATGTTAAAGTATTAGCAATAGATAAGATAAAATAATCACTAGGCTTCATGCAGTGAATTGTGGTTTAAGTATTGAGAATATGAAAGATAGGTAAAGGAAGTTTATGTGAGTATGATAAAAAAGTCGAAAATGTTCTTCTAAGTTGTATAGCATATAAAAGGGAGGGGGGGTGGATCGAACAATATCTAAGAGAAGTCGGGCCTTGCAAAGTTTACGTAAATGTGATTCTGGACAAAAATAGATACATTATTGGTCAAATATAATAAAGAAACTAGTCTAGATAAATATATTAAAGTGTTCAAGCAAGCAAATTGATTAATGGAACAGTATACTTAAAGGTATAGTTCACCTAAAAAATAAAAATTCTATAATTAATTTGACACCCTAATGAGTAATTAATGACAGAATTTAAATTTTTGTGTAATCTATCCATTTGATTGTAATGTTTCCCCCCTGATTCCACACACTCCAGTCCAGTTGGTGGCAGTAAAACACTTCTTTTGGATTTACGTATTTTGAATTACTGCAAAAATAAAGGTTTATGATTCTTATATTTTGTTCATCATGATAATCTTCACAAATGAACACAACTTTTATGAATTTTGAAGCCTAAATACATTCGGCAGAAGAAAAAAGCTAATTAAAGACTATAAACGAAAAACCCACTGACTTCAGAACAATGGAACCAGAAGTGCTAAAATGCTAACTCGTTTTAATGGTTTTGACCTAAATGCATTATCTCTGCAGCACTCTATAGTATGGAGCACTCTATACTATAGTAATTTTCCTCATCTGAGCTTGACCATCTGAAAGTTTGATATGCCCCAGAAACGTGTTCGAATTGTGATCTTTGCTGTGTTGTTTTTGGGGGCATTTTTTTCCCCAAAGTATGTGCGCCATATGAGTCCAGTCCACATGTTGAACACAAGCTAAACATTTCCGTTCTATGCATTGATGACTTTTAGTTTAGCGAGGCAGAGGGAAGCATGTCTCATAATTTATCATTTCTTTCCTCGTCACATTTGTTCAACACACCAGCAAGAGTAAAATATTAAGCTAAATGTCAGTAACTAAAGGGCAGGGGACAAATTCTCCTGCTGTGCAATATATCAGATATCAAAGCTGGCAACTCCTCTGTTCCACTAAGAGACGCTCTTTATACAGAGGCTGACACATCCTTGGATTTCATCCGATGTAGGAAGTGAATCGGACAGCTGTTGAAGAGGTTTCGGTGAGGTTAACCATCCTCAAACAAGAAAAGCCAGAATGGGATTTCAAAAAGAAGGTTGAAAACTATTTTTAAACAGTCTGTCACACAAGCACTTACGTTCTTTCACAATCAACTCTAATAACACCTGCTGTTTTTTCAAATCAGACCGTGGGAGCGAGACGGCAGGGGTCCACGAAGGCCATCAGAAGTATGTTTAGGGAGGATTTTTGCAATGCGATCATGCTTTTATAGGAGCGAAGACCTTATCTTGTCTGTATACAGTTAGCCGCTTCACTAAAATGTGACTATTCATCATCATGTACAGTAATTAGTGCTGGAAATAAAGTCATGACATGAATCTAGTAGAATTCCTCGGTAATCACTTTACATAGGTAAAACAGACTTTACATAGTTTAAAATGTCATACACATTAGATCTATGCGGATGAGAGGAAAAGAATGTCGTGGGTTGAACTGATCAAAAGTTTATGACAAAAGGGCAATTTTTGGCCAACATGCCTAAGCAATGAAAAAATTATAAAAGATTATAAAGAAACAAATAGTGTGTTCTTCAAGCAACTATGATAAACCAGTAAAGAAAACAGATTTGTCTTGGAAAGCAACATTTTCTGTCAAGCTTTTAAAAGGTTAAAGTGAGCTATTGTTAGTCTAAAAGGAAAAATCTGTCATCATGTTGTGCCAAACCTGTATGACTTTCTTTCTTCTGTGGAACACAAAAGAAGATATTTTAAAGGGATAGTTCACCAAAAATGAAAATGTGATGTTTATCTGCTTACCCCCAGGGTATCCAAGATGTATGTGACTTTGTTTCTTCAGTAGAACACAAACAAAGATTTTTAACTCAAACCGTTGCAGTCTGTCAGAGTCATATAATGCAAATCAAAGGGCACAGAATAGCTGATTGGAACATATTCTAATTTGTTGAGATAGTGAATTGGTGGGTTTTTGTTAAACGTGAGCCAAAATCATCACAATTAAAAGAATCAAAGACTTAAACTACTTCAGTCTGTGTGCATTGAATTTATTTAATACACGAGTTTCACAATTTGAGTTGAATTACTGAAATAAATGAACTTTTCCACGACATTCTAATTTGAGATGCAACTGTATATATATATATAAAAACGTTCTAAAATATAAAATGTATGTTCATTTGCAACAGTTATCCTAACGACAATAAAAAGACATGACATTAAAATAGCGACATCTGCTGATGCACACCGTACTGCGTGAGTAGCCCCAGAATGCACCCTGGACGATGGGGCGGGGCTACACATTAAGGTGGGGCGACACGTGTCGCTCCGCCCACCCCCAATTCCATTGGTTTATAATACAGCAGACTTTATTGGTGTGGAGTAGACGTTTGCTCAAACATGTTTTATATTTTCTTTTATGAATGATTTACTCATTTGTCATGGCTGTCTACAGAAATATTTTGTGCAACAAGGTGCACGTTTCTGCAAATGAGTTAGATTGTGATCAACAACTTTAAAGTCTGAGTATGATCTTTGGGCAGACACAGAGTGTGTAATATGATGCCCAGTTTTCTTTGTCACAACAGTCGGGAACAAATTCGTGGCCAGAAATAGTCCTACCTATGCTAAAATAGTCTCACCTATGTAGTGTAAATTTTCAATTATTTTCTGTGTGATGAATGTAAATTAGTGGTCCTCTATCTCAACAGGTGGGTTGCTACGTTAAATTAAGTCAGATATTATTGCACTTTTCACAGTACACGAAGCAGACACTTAAACATTGAGCAGTGCTGATGATTGATAAACATGTCTGAGATTTAGCTGTTTTGTATAATTTATATATTTAATATTCTTTAATTTTAGTATCGGTAAATCAAAGTACAAAAACAGCAGTTACATATAACAACTGCGGTCAAATACAATAAAACAACTAAGATATTGGCCTGTTTTTGTGACAATAATAAAACACAAGTTTTGCATCAATGATGTTTTATGTTAATGAACAAAGGAAATCACAATTGTTATTCAGTTATATGGTTTTAAACAAGAGTATGCTGAGTAGGCATTTTAATTAAAAATGCACTGCGTGTTTGGGTTTTTAAAGAAATGTAAATGCCACAGATTTGTTTCCTCTGCATTTATACATTCTGTTTACAAACCCCATCTAAAAACTGATAAAAAAAAGTTTGACCTATCCCAAAGGCATTCAAACGAAATACCTAAATGATTAGATTAGATTCTCAAACACAAAAGCACTACACGTAATTATTAGACACACACAATCGCGTAGTATATATGCATGTTATACTATATATTTGTAGTATCATGTTACTGACTGAAATAAATTTAAATTAAGATTGTTTTTTAAATCCAAATAGACATTTGCAAGGGAAAACTGCAGGAGCCTTTAATGCTCACATGACTTGAGGATTGTACAGTCCCTCACTGCTACAGTTAAGGAGAAATCAATAGACAATGAAATGGCCTGCAGCTGAGCATGAATTGAACTGTGTGGATGCTGCAGGTAATCATGACACGTAGCATGCATCATGCTAACATGAAGGCTTCTACAGACAGGACAAGAATTAAACATTTATTGATTGACACGCTAACCTTTTTATGACTGCTGTGCATGAAGAGGGTGCTGTGAATCATAATATTTCAGATTTAAATACATAATCAGCACTGCAGAGTAGATTAGCTTCATTGAATGTAATTGATTTCTAATTATAAATACCACAGATTGTCCTTCTATTTGCCTTTCCATCTTGCACTTCTGCATTGACTCAAATTTTACATTTCTGTCTTCCTGTGCAGCACATAAAATAATTTCATTGGTCTTCTATAAATATAAACCACATCATGAAAGTAATGCCCTCGAAACACAAAAGGTTTCCTTGGATAGATTTCTTCTCCATGCTATAAAAAGGGCTAGATCGGCAGCATAATGTTGCCTGTCAGAGGAGATGAAGCAGCTGTGTATGGACTGACCTGAGCTCCACGTGAGACTCACTCCTCCCGGGGCAGAACGGCAGAGGTGGACTGGCCTTGAGATGCCTCAGATTGTGTTTGAGTGGAAGAGACAGACGGGCCTATTGAGGACCGGGCCTGTGGTTTGAAATGCAGCGCTCTGATCTATATTTGAGATTGAAAATAAATAGCCTGTCAATTTGTGACAGCAGTGTGGTTAGAGGGAGATGGGAGACAGAAAGAAGGAACAGGACTCTCCACATATCCTGGCAATGTGATATGGTACTGGTTTTTATGGTGAGCTTGCTGGCATCGAAACATGAGCTGCATAAATAAAATATGGGCAAACTGGTTAAGGGACAGTTCATCCAAAAATGGAAGTTCTCTTATTAGTTACTCTTTACCCTCATGTCGCTCCAAACCTATATGACTTTCTTTCTTGAACACTAAAGGAGAAATGTTGATATAAGACAGGCATCCTCAAATCTGGCCTACTCCTGCAGAGTTTAGCTCTAACCCTAATCAAACACACCTGAGCATGCTAATCAGTCTTCAAGATCATTAGAAAATCACAGGTAGGTGAGTTTGATCAGGGTTGGAGCTAAACTCTGCAGCAGATTGGACCTCCAGGGAAAGATTTGAGGAACACTGATGTCATAAGGTCAGTATATGATTTATATGAAGTCTCTGCATTTATTTGATCTAAAATGCAGAAAAAAAGTGAAACGTTATTACAATTTAAAACTGTTTTCTATTTTAATATATTTTAAAATGTAATTTATTTCTGTGATGGCAAAGCTGAATTTTAGCAGCCATTACTCTATCGTCAGTGTCACAAGATCCTTCAGAAATCATTTGTTCAAGAAATTCTTATGAAAACAGTTGAGTTGCTTAGTATTTAATAGTGATTATATGATAAATAGAAAGTTCAAAAGAACTGAGAACCGAGAGCGAAGTCGTGGCCTAATGGTTAGAGAGTCAGACTCGTAACCCAAGGGTGGCAAGTTCCAGTCTCAGGTCCGGCAGGAATTTTAGGTGGGGGAGTGAATGACCAGCGCTCTCTTCCAGCTTCAATACCACGACTGAGGTGCCCTTGAGCAAGACCCCCAACTGCTCCCGGACACCGCAGCACAAATGGCTGCCCATTACTCCAGGTCTGTGTTCACGGGGTGTGTTCACTGCTGTGTGTGTACACTTAGGATGGGTTAAATGCAAAGCACAAATTCTGAGTATGGGTCACTATACTTGGCCATGTCACTTCACTTTCACTTTTCTTAATGCATGCTTTAACACTCTGGTTCTCCTCATTTGGGAGTCACACTTGTGATCTTCACGGTCAAAAATGACTGGACACCTAAAATGTCCCCCCCCCCCAGTAAAGTCAATGCAACAAATTTTTACTCTATAATATTATATCTTGTTTATTTTGTATATTTAGATAATTTTATGGTACTAATTCATATTGATGCAATAATTATGATCAAATTTTTCCCCATGTAATATAATAATTAACAAAAAAAAATATATATATATATATATATTTTGTATATTACTTTTCAATTAATGCAGTACTTCATGTTAAAATAGAATCAATACCTTTAAAATCCAACATTTTATGCCTGACTAGTGCCATTTGGTAGTAGTAAAATAAAATAAAACATCTGCAATTCCATGGTTTAGCCCATAGATTCCTGCATGGCTCTATATAAAACGGCTATACGTTCTCTAATTGTTTTAGACATAAATACTTATTTTTATTAAGTTGTGGATTTAGATATATATTTAGACATTCTCAACGACAACTTTTTGTAAAGGTTTAGATTTTTTGTTTGTTTGTTTGAAATGTTGATTTAAAGTGTCAGTTTTTGAATTATTATTACCACAGTTAAACCTGAACACAGAGAAAGCATTTTGCTACACAACACATTCAAATTCTATAAAAATTTACAAAAATGAACAGGAATGTTTTATCAGAGCTTTATTCTTCTGGATCTGATCTGATTTCAGTTTTCTGACTCGTTTTGGCTATATGAGTATAGTCATACCAATTAATTGTGTGTGTGTGTGTGTGTGTGTGTGTGTGTGTGTGTGTGTGTTTATGAGGACATGTGTGTGAGTGTGTGTGTGTGTGTGTGTGTAGTGTGTGTGTTGTGTGTTGTGTGTGTGTGTGTGTGTGTGTGTGTGTGTTGGTTTTGCACTCTTGATGTTTTAGAGTTTCACCACGTCATTGCTGTGTAGTTTTTTCTGCACTGTGACAGATTAGTAGATTGTACACACAAAAATTCTCTGAATTTTACTTTTGAAATAAATGTTGATTTGAAGTGTCAGTTTTTGAATGATCATTACTACAGTCAAACCTGACAGTAAAAAATATACTTCTCTTTCATGTGTCATATTTTTTGAAAAATTATTTTAGTTGATTTCCAATTAATTTCCTATGGTCAGTCATTTTTGACCGAATACTACAAGTGTGACTATTTTTTTTACGATCACTTAGCCTGCTCAAATCATGCCCTCATTTTTTTTGTATGTGTGTGTTCACATTCCAAACGCCATAAAAATCACCAAGTTTCATACCATTCCGATGAAGCTGTGATTTTTAAAAACTCAAAACAGAAATGTTTTCAGTCAAAAGTGACCGAAAAGCACCAGAGGGTTAAAAAAATATTTCTGACCCCAAACTTTTGAACATGCACATGCTGTTTAGCTAATATTATATGACATTACGGTATCTTGCAATTAGGAAAGAGACATTGCTAGCTAATTTAGCAAATATGAAGCAGAACACACAATTATTAAACAGACGTAGTATCCGTCTCTATCTTTCCAGTGATACTGTATAGTGAGTTCAGTGGCAGTGCCTACAGTAAGTGAAGCTCACCCTCCCACAGGGCCAAGCAGCAGGGCACAGAAACACTGTAATTATGGGTGAGGCACAAAGCGTTCACCCACTGCTAGAGCGTCAGCTAAATACAAACAAGCCTGTAAGAAATTACATGGGGAGAGCAAACAGTACAAAGAGACAGGCGAGCAAAAACACAGTTTTGACCTTTCAAGTGAAACAAAGGGAAAAACGACTCCAAAAGAGATGATGCAAAGGTTATGCCTGCTTTTGAGGTTAAACATGAAAAAAAAAATATATATTATTGTGTATAATTATTCATTTAGATATCATTTTATATAGCCTAAATTAAATCTGGTCAATACAGTTAATACTAATCGACTGAATAATTCAATCATTTATATATAACAAACATTATGTATACAATTTTTATAAATAACCGTTTATATAAAAAATTATTAGTATATGTAAGTAGTTGTTATAACTTTTTTTATATACAAAATCTAAAAATATTTTATACACATTCAACAGAAAACATAATTTTCAATTCAACAGATACATAATATACGAGTGTACATCAGTATCCAAAATTAATTCTGCTGGCTAACGTTCAAACCAAAGAGGTTTAAAATGCATTCTTCTCATATCGGTCTCTGACAGCAGCACCGTGGATTGTGCTGGCACGCTCTCAGTGACCCGAGACACTGTCCATACCTGCCATGTTCTGATCTAGATGTTGTGGATGAAGCCAGCCAATAGCACGATTTAAATCATAATAGCAAAAGAGTGTAAACACGCTACAGCAGTTATCTAGTCATTATTCAGAATATGAATGTACACTTAATCCTTTGGCCAGTAGAGCATGTGAAGTGCTCAAGACAGATGTGGCTGCCAGAATCCGACAGCCCACAGACGATTAGCTCCACGCATGCAACACTCTACAATATCAGCCGGTCTTCTCTGGGTTTGATCAGTGTTGCTGGACTTTTTCTTCTACTAAACTGAGCCTGAGTGGTAGTTATTTCATTTTCAATGTTAAAATATTATATTCATTCTCCCAAGAGGATACAGTAGTGCATTGCTGTTTTATTTCTCTATGATTCTGTCAAATATAAAATTAATAAATACAATATAAAACTTTTTGAGACATTTATCTGAGATGTAAAATCCATGTGACTAATTCCTGACAATGCTGATTGGCTGATGGCACCACAAGAATGCAAAACCGTTCCAAAACCTCCAGTGACAATCCTGAGCTGAAAAGAGAGAGAAAATTGAGAATTTCCAAAAGAATTAGGAACCTGGTGATACATCTACTATAATATAAAGAAATAAGATATGGTATATGGCAAATAAATGGTGGGCTATATATATATATATATATTGTCAGAATAAACTGTGAACCAGTGAATAAATGGAGAAGTGTGTTTTTGTTTAATTATCACTTTTAGTTGAACCAATAGAGTGAATTTGGGGGCAGGAGTCTCTGATGTCCGAAGAATAGTAGACTGGGGGGCAGTGTTTTGGAAACTTGTCTGGGTTTCATCTAAACTTACATACTGTATTTCTTGAAATAGGTACTTATTTTGTTAAAAAATGTTCTATATAGTATCTGTTATGTTAATGTATGTACAGGTGTCTTGTTGTCATTGTCATGTGACATGTTTGCCTTGCTTCACTGCTACTTTTTTAACTTTTTACTGCTACTTATACTGTCTTTACCAACATTACCATGTCTGCATTTGTGATCGTAAAAACGACAAACAACAAGCACTACTCCACACTGCTCAAAACTTATGTTTGAATCGTCAGTGGCAAATTCTTTAAATAAGAAAACGTACTTGCAGGCTGTGAGTCAGAAGCGTCAGACTGTCCTTGCAAAGTTGGAATTGAACTTTATAGAATCAGTCTTTGTGCATTGCAGCTACTCTTCCAGGTGTCCTGTAAAATGTAAATACAACTTAACCACTGATTTCTGTTTGTGTCGTCTTTTGGAAGCCCAAACAAAGTACTTTTTAGCTTTCACAACGAAACACAGCATCTTCAGGACATGGCGCCGGCGGCAGCAACAATACTACAGCGAGAATAATAGTTACACCTTCTTTCATTGCGCATACATTTGGGAGGTGTTTTGCCATCTTCCCACACCGTGACGTAGACATGTGGGGGCGTGTTTAAATGAGCCGTTTTAGGAGGCGTGGTCGAGTCTTGACTTTTACAAAGAATATCTCTTTGGGTTTGAGACTTTAGTCTTTGCAACTTCAGGGATCTTATACAGTATATGCACAAACAGCTTGTAACACTCCAAAGACAAAGGAAAACTTAATCGCATCATATGACCCCTTTAAATAACGTTTTAGCACAAATATAAATTAAGCACAGAAATGTTCTACATTGTTCATGGAAGGTTTATTTTCATACGTTTTAGTTGAACTTCAGGGAAATAATTTAAAATTTTACCATTCAGAGCTCAATCAAAAGTAATGTTCCCATAATGTTTGCAAAATGCTAAAATGGAATGCTCTACATTTGCATAACCAGGATAAACTAGGATACAACTTTTTAAAAACTTAAAAAAACTGGTTTAATAGGAACGTTAACAAAATGTTCTTACAACATAGTATTTTTGTTAACTGTTCACAATGTGACATCAGTACTTCTGTGCACTGCGCCTTGCTTGGAAGCAGAGGAATGCACACGTATGCATCATGGTACTCTCGTAAATGCGTGTAAAAAACTTACAAGGAAGAGGTGAAATTGATAAATAAATTAATATTTTTTGTCTTTTGTTTTATATTTTTGCTCATGAGTACCACAACGCATGGCATGCGTTCCTCTGCCTGCAAACAAGGCACAGTGCATCCAAGTTCTACATCAGAATACCAGTTCCTGCGTCAGCAGCACCACACATGCGCGATACTGTCATGAGCGTGTATCAAAGACTGAAATTGTTGAATAAAGTTGTTATTTTTGTTTTCTTTGCACACAAAATGTATTCTCGTAGCTTCATAACTTTACAGTTGAACCACTGATGACACATGGACTATTTTAACAATGTCCTTACTACGTTTCTGTGCCTTGAACATTTCTCAAAAATATACTAATGTTTCTCAAGTTGCGGTGCGGTCTATGCAAAAAAAACTAATTTGGGTTCTTACGAAAGCTCTTGGATTTCATAAAAAAATACTATTTGTGTTCCCAAGTTTGTGGGTGAACTTTGGATCCCTTTATGACAACAGAATGAATAGACAACAGAAAACATTAAGACATTCTCAAAGAAAACAAAGATGAAAGAAAGTCTCACCGTTTTGAAAGAAAGTCGACATCACCGAGGGTTTTGGAACTATCATGAGGGCAGAGATAGGTTCATGAACTATCCCAGAGATAGGTTCACATTACCTTATATGACACGGGCTGTTCAGCATGTGGCTGTAACCCCTGAAGCGGGGCGTGGGCCTGCAGAAACATCTGTGTCCAACAAGCCCCAGATGTGTCCGTTGACAGAAGGGTCCAACTGTTTGTTAGGAGCGTGGATGCGTTTCATCCCTGGGTGGCATGTGGATGAGAGTGTTATCTGGCTTAGCCAACGGTTCAGGGGGGTGTGAATCAGACATGTGTGTGTGCCTATGCATCTGAATAAAGATGAAAACAGAATGTGTCTGAATATGGGGGGTAGGAGTGCATGGAAAGGGGAGACAGCAGAAAGACAGAAATACATGGATTAAAAGAGAGAGAAATGAGAGAGGGAGATAAACAGAGGGTGTGGGGGAGACGGCAGTCTGTGGTGAGGTAGATCATGCGGAGTCAGCGGTGTGGAGCCTCAGTTTGGAAACCAGAGAAGCCCACCACCCCTCCACTTCAGATTTATCATACTTTCACTCGGCAGACACTCTGACTGCACAATTATGAAGAGCTGCAGATCACCGACCTCTCATCACGTCAAAATCTGAGGGGGTTTGAAATCAAATCCACAGGGATGTGTGACAGGACAGACGTCAGTGGATTTCTATTTGTACTCCGGATAGCACTATTTTTCTTTGGGCACTCCTAATTTCCATTGTGTATTCACAGTTTATTTTTCTCTGGACAAATATATTGCATCATTCATATTGCACTTTTGCTTGTGACTTTCTAGAAACCAAATTATTTTTAAACTTTAAAGTTGCATTGCACTACAAGTGTAAGTGTTTTAGTCAAAATATCATCACGAGTGTATATAAAGTTCTTTCCATCTTCACTTTTATTGAATTGAAAAAAAACTTAAAACGAAAGATCAATAAACTTCCATACAGTGCCAAGACGTACCAATATTGCCATATTTATATACGTATCTATACTGCCACCTTCAGGTCACAATGATAAAGCGCACTATGCAAAACAATCTCTACAAACATTCATCTACCGCATACAATTTTAAATTAGACTCCCAATTTATTTATTTAGCAGACCCTAAATTAGCAATTAAACAGTTTCTAGAACCTGATCATTTCCAAGCCTGGAAAGCACAATGTATTTGTTTCAAATAACACATCATTAGGTTTTACAAGCTGTAAAGCTAACACACATAATTATTTATATTATTACATTTCATAATAGAAACTTTATTCATATACAAAAAATCACAACTGCACACAAGTTACCAAACGTAGTTAGGTTTAAGCATGTTTGAGTGAATGAAAGAGTAACTTGAAATGCAAGTTTAGTATGCATTCCTATTGCAGATGTGTTAAACAATGAAGTTTGTGTGTGTAGGAGCAGAAGTATGGGCAGATACGTACAAATATCAACTGACTGATCTGCCCAGTTCTCCAAAATCACTTTTTTTCACAGCTAAGCCTCCAAACAAAGTAAACTGATCTACACTAAGAATGAATGTATCTTAACATGGTTTTGTCGAGTAACAGACAGTCAATGGCACGTCAGAGCTTACTGGCTAAATTGCTCATGACTCAGATCTGTGCAAATATGAGACTAATAAAAAATTTAAAACGCTATAAAGATGAATCCTAAATTGTATATACCTTATAAATCTACAGTAAATATTGGTCTAAACAAAACAAAACTGTATTGCACATCAGCCCAAACTTTAGACTTGTAAGGCAGCAATGTACTGATATTCCTCAAACATTCAATCTCGAAGCAATTAATTCAGTGCATACAATAAACTAATTCAGTTCTAAATCTATTCAAGCTCTAACTCTATTCTGGTCTCTTTAACTATTCAAACATGATTTTCAATATTTAATCCTACATTTCTTTAAAGCTGATTATATATCATTGATATATTTGCATCCTGAATTGCGATTGGTCTCGTCATTTATAGATAGCCTTCACATTAACTACATATTGATTCTTGTTTGCGGACAAAACCGAATCAACGCCTAACTTAAACTCACCTTAGACTGTTATTGTTTTGTTGCTGCCTTGCAAGTGACTAGTATTTCCTTAAGGAAATATAATATTTAGTTTTTGCTGAAATTATTTTAAAAAATACTTCCTCTTTCATAAAATTTCCCTTTAGACATATAAAGTTATTTTCCCTTCCAAAACCACCATAATCATATACTGCATTTCAACAAAAATGCATATTTCATGGCAGCGACTCAAAATACAAAAAATACACATAGGCTTGAACAGATTACCCATATGTGTTGGTATGAGGAAATGTAAAGAACCACACGGGAACCGTGAGGTATCCAAACTCCCGTTGATTTTAAGCTACGGGTGGGTCGTCTGAGGCTTCAGTCACATCTTCTGATAAGAGCGCTTGAGTGTCATTAGAATCCAATGAATGGAAACACCTAAGGATGCTGGAGTGGGACACAAAGTCAGAATGAATCAGCATTCTTAGCCAACACTCAAGTACAAGAAATACAAGCAGATGCAAAAAGGGAAAGAGGAAAATGTAAGCCTTAGCTGGAATTTAAGAATAAGGAACTACAACCTATTAATCAAAATAGACCACAGAACCACCTCAGTTAAAAGTTAGGAATAACCAGTTTCTACAGGCTGCTGCTTTAAGAACACTAATAATTTAATAACACTGTTAAATGGAATCTTTTTTAAATCCCAAAATAAATATCTGTTTTTTCCCTTTGTACAATACAATGATATGATGAAATTCGCTTGTAGCATTTAAAACTGATTCAATGTAAATTTTATTTTTCATTTAAAATGATCAAATTAATTGTATTCCTATTTATGCAGCCTTCTTTAAATCATTAATATGGTATACTAATAAGATTAATACATTTTATTTACAATGTGCTTTTTCATACCCAAAGTGCTATATAGTCAGCAATCATATTAAAGTGGTGGTTTAAATGCACGGTTTAGACATTTCATCATTCTAAAGATCAATAACAGGTTATGTTTCAGTGCAGCTCTTACCCTAATAGACTTATGGGAATGATACTGAGTCCAGTACTCAACAGGAAGATAAAGCCAGGACACCATGCCACGGTGGCCGCATAGATTCTGCTAAAAACTGCAGAGGAGACGTTACCGCTCAGGTTTTCCGTAAAGGCCACACAGGCAAAGAGTGCTCCTGAGAAAACATGAAGTGTAAACAAAGAAAAGTCTGATATAACCGTCTCTTCAAAAGGAGGAGGAATGCATACATACAGGGTTAAATGTCAAACTAAAAAACTAAAAGCATTCACATAAGGATCCTTAAAATGTAGCACCACTTCAAAAAACAAAACATACAAAAACACATTCTTGAGCTGAGAAGAGCTCTTATGACCGACATCTTGCGGAATAAGGAGCTTTGCTTTGGAATAGTGATTTTCAGAGTCACTCACCCTGCTCGGACTTTGAGACGACCTTTGACATCATCGAGCGCAGGATAGGGAACGGCATGATGGCAAACATAGCAGGAATCCTCACTGTAAGTAAACACATCAGTACTCACATTAACTAAGCAAACAAGACATTCAGAATTACATGCATTTACACCTATTTTACAATCTACAAATTTAGAGCTCACACTGACTTTTATTCCATGTTGGACTAATTTATGCAGCTAACTTACAAAGAAAAACCTACAACATACAGATTGCTGATAATATCTGATAATGAAATTGATTAACACTTTAGTACAGTTGCCAGTGCAACTGTGTTCAGTTATCAAAGAAGTTAATTAAGCAAACTTTATCATTGTATTACTGTACATATAGTAAGTGTGATAAGATATGTGAGATTGCTGTACCCAGGAACAGCTGCTGTTTGCTCTTAATTAATTTAATAAATCTTCAACATACAATAACATATGCAGTGTTCCATATATAGCACTTTAAGCAAAATTGAGCTGTGAGAAGACACACATACACAATTTATTTGACGTCTTACAAAAATTTTAATTCTGGGATTTATTAATTGTTGAAGTTTTATCTATTCTCTCGTTTTCCTCAATTCTTGGAACTAAACACTAACAACTTTAAACAAAATTGCACCAATATTAATATTCTGGTCAATACAACAAATTGTTTCATACTATAGTCGATAAATAAAATAAATGATATTAAAATAAATTAACACTAAAGTCTAAAAATTTTTTTAATGCTTCAAGTGAATTTAGGCATCATAATGTAGAAAATGCAAAAATGTATATTCATTTTGAAATTTGATTTAAAAAATATGTGATAAAAAGACATTGTTACTACATTTGTGTTCTAAATGAGTGTGTGTGAGTGCATTGCTGTGAATTTGGTAAGACACAAATATAAACAAGCTTTTTGCATCTTGTAGTTTTTTTTCTGTCATGTATGACTATTGTATATCTAAAGCCATACATATGGTAAATGTGGTATCCTAATTACAAAAAAAACTATAATAATATATTATATATGAAAATGTTTTTCCTATAATGATTTTTGGACTGTGTATGTTCATACTCACCGAAGGAACATAATGAGCGTGGTCTTTGCGAAGGCCGTCATGAACATGCTTATAGCGACTGACAGCATCCCGATGAAGACGATGGCAGTGTTAGGCAGACAGAGGGAGAACAAATACACACCGATAAAACTAGTGATAAAGATGGAGGTGCTGGCCGCGGCGCCATAGCCGATGAGGATCTCGCTCCAGCACAGCGGCTCATTGAGTTCGTAAAGTGTGATCAAGGACAGACCCCCCGTATTGACAAAGGATAAGGAGGAGAAAGTAACAATCAACAGCACAAGAATCCATTTTCTTTGACTACTGCCTCCTGCAAACAATTTGTAGATACCACATACAAGTTTCTGCATGGCCAGACAACAATCTGCAGTCTCTGACCGGTCAATCACCCTGGTTTCCTCCAGAATGAAGATGGCATATAGCAAGTTAACCACCTGAAACATGGCGGATGTGAAGAAAGGCCAGTTGAACCCGACTGCATGCAGGAAGTAGCCAGTGGAGATGGACGCCACACCGGCCAACAAGCCGATCATCATGTCCACCACAGCCATGCGAAGAGTTTTCTGCTTGCCGTCCTCGCACAAATCGGCCACATAGGAGAAGCAGCCGCCTAGCATGGTACCGATACCCCCAAAGAGGGCACTTACAAAAGAGGCGGCAATGAGGAGGTAGAGGTTGAGCTCGAAGAAGGAGACCGCCAGGAATGAAAGCGTGTAGATCAGAGACCCAATGAGGGGCATAATAATAGTGATCTTTCGGCCACGCTGATCGCTGTAGGCCACCAGGAGGAGGGTCACTATGAGACTGGGGATCATGGAAGACAAATCACTGTACACGGAGAACAGAGAAGCTGCTTTCTGCACCTCCTGAAAAATAGAGCAAAATTCATTAAACATGTGCATACAAAACTGTGACTGCATATGTATCTTATGACGTCTGTTGCAATTCCAAATAAGAAAAGCTATAAAAAAAGAGGAAATGAAACACAGATGTGTTTCCTTCAGTATCAATGACCAAAACTATACTACTAAAGACTGCCCTCTAAAGCAACAACAGGTGTAACTCACATTTACGGTGCCCGGCAGGGGCCGTCTTCGGTTCACTTAGTTTTGTCGTGGCCAGTCACGACGTATTAAGTCGTGGGAATGTGATGTTATGTCATGGCCACGAGATCGTTTTGGCGAGGTAACGACATCCTTATGTTGTGGCCTCGAGATGCTGTGTTGAGGGAAAAACATCCATTTCTCGTGGCCACGACTTCTTATGTTGAGGGAACGACATATTTTTCACGTGGCCACGAGTTTAATGCGTAAACAAACCTACGTGACCATAGCAACCCAGGATTATCAGAGATTCATTAATATTGTATTCTGAATTAAGAAATTATTCATTAATAATTTGAGAAATTATTACATAATTTAATTATTATATTGACCATGGCTACCGGACTGTAGGCAATTGCACGTGATGTAACCAGCATTCGAATTACGTTTATGACAAATAGACTAAATGTTACATAAAGTACATCAAATAAAATAGACCAACAATAAAAACAAAAATATCCATCCCAGAGTCTTGCTAGGTTTGTGTGTCCATTAACTGATTGTATTTTTCCGTAATATTTGTATATTATCATTAGCTATTATTAGCATCATCGTTTTTCCCCCTTCATTTCGATCTCTTTACATAACGTAGGTTCTGATCAGTTTTGTAAATAAGCCTACTGTAAATACTCAACATAAAGCTTTGATTATGCTGACTGGAATTTATAGACTATTGGAAATGCAGTTTAAAGGTTGAATTTAACATATTAATTTTTTTCTGTGAATTAATAATTACTATTATAGCCTATTGTTTCGTTGAGGAATTAATCATTCATGTGGTTTCATTTGTAAATGAAAACACAACAAGCTCATTTATCATCATGCACGGGCATAAATAGCCTACAATCACAAAGTATTGGCATAATTGTCAGGCGTTTACAGTATTTGCAAAATATATGGTAGCAAAATAGCATAATTATACAGAACGTTAATTAGGTAAAGCGATACACGAATTGAAAGGGGACATAATAAAATATATTTATATGAAATGAATATAAAAATAAAGCCATAACAAGTTAATATAACCTAATAATAATATACTAATATTAAATTAAATGTTTAATGTTAATAAAAAATTGTATCCATCTCTGATAATCCTGGGATGTTGTTCCCTCAACACAGCATCTCGAGGCTACAACATAAGGACGTCGTTACCTCGCCAAAATTATTTTGTGGCCACAACATAATATCACGTTCCCACAAGTCACGACAGTATTTTATATTTATAGGATATACTTTTTATTTTACATTTGACTGTAATATCTACTAAGTAGAATATACATGCATGCCTAGTTTAGTTTCTTAGCTGCCTTTCTATGGGACAGAACACCATCACAATGATAGTCAGTCGTCCTGCTCTCTAATAAATATATGCTAATGAGTCCAGCTATGGACCAATCACAATTAAGTATTCCAGAGATATAAATGTACAGATTTACAATAGTTACTTGTTGTCACTGAATAACAACAATAACAATAGGATAACATCAAATCGAATTTATTTATAACAAAAAGACAGCACAAGCATATTTTTCAAGCTAAATTTTACAAAAGGTCAAATTATGGAGCCTTTAAAATTTGCCAGCCATATCAGTAGGCCTATATTTAATTCATGCAGTGAAGATATGAGCGGTTTTATTTTACATTTGATTATATTACTGTAGTATTTAGTATGTAGTAAGCCTAATTGATTCTTGATTTTTCGTTTGCATCTTTATGCAAGACACAAAAATAAACATAATTCAGTTTCAGAACGTGGCAAGACTTTTTTTTTATGCATGACTATTGTACATTTAACGTCATAGTGAATGTGTACATGGTAAATCTTAACAATAAAAAAAATATTGTTCCTTCCTTTTTCAAACAATGTTCTGCAAAATACTGGAAATTACCCCACTAACAATAGTTTGATTATTTAAAAAAATCTGACTGACTGACAAAACAAGCCCACAGTATAAGCAGCCTAAATAAACCCAAATACTCAAAAATGTGTTCTGGAAATATGCACAACCAAAACCTGTGAAAACCTATTTTTATGACAGATTTTCTTTTATCTTTGAAAAAAATGTTTAAAAAAAACACGTAAAGGGTGTTAGCAGAGCACACCAATAACACACGAAATACGTCATGCTTTTCTCATCCTCCAGTCGCTCTGACTGGCACACTTTTATTAAACAAAAACAGGCATGTGCATTCATTCAGTCTCTCTTATAGGTCACATGACACACACTCTGCAGTGTGGTTGCCTGTCCCACAACAAAACAAAAACAATGAGAGCATAATACATATACATTAACAAAGGGGTCATATGAAATTGCTTAAAATAACATTATTTTGTGTATTTGGTGTAATTCAATGTGTTTATGGGGTTTAAGGTAAAAACAAAACACATTATTTTCCACATACTGTACATTATTGTTGCTCCTCTATGCTCCGCCTTTCTGAAACATGCCAATTTTTACAAAGCTCATCGTTCTGAGAAGCGAGGCGTGCTCTGACTGGCCAGCTATCTGGTGTGCTGTGATTGGACGAATACCTCAAGCGTTTGATAGAAATGTATTGTGATGCCATGTCCCGGCATGATGAGACTAAAACAATAAAACTCACTATAAACGAGGCATTTGTTGCATTCAGTGAGGACATAATTACTGATTATAATGACTTATGCTGCCTTTTTAAGCATTAAACATAAACATAACATCATCGCATTTATGATCATAGAAACAGGCAAACAAGCACTACTCTACACAGCTCAAAACTTACGTTTGAATAGTCAGTAGCAAAATCTTTCAATATCAAAACGTATTTACAGGCTGCGAGTCAGAAGCGCCAGACTGTCCTTGCGACGTTGGAATTGCCCCACTTTATAGTGTTCACAGCCGGCATTGTAGGCTAACGTTACTCTTCCAGGTTCAAGGAAATAGTCCTCCATAAAATGCGCTGCACCCAGTCTAATATTTGAACTGTTCTGGAACAGTGTTGTAAATACAACTTAACCACTGATTTCTATTTGTGTCGTCTTTTAGAAACCCAAACAAAGTACTTTTTAGCTTTCACAACGAAGCACAGCGTCTCCACGACATGGAGCCGGCGGCAGCAACAATACTACAGCGAGAATAATAGTTACACCTTCTTTCATTGCATATACATTTGGGCGGTGTTTTTCCATCTTCCCACACAGTGATGTAGACATGTGGGGGCGTGTTTAAATGAGCCATTTTAGGGGGGCGTGGTCGAGTCTTAACTTTTATAAAGAATAACTCTTTGGGTTTGAGACTTTAATCTTTGCAACTTTACACATCTTATATATGCACAAACAGCTTGTAACACTCCAAAGACAAAGGAAAACATGAAATCGCATCATATGACCTCTTAAAAAAGTGGACATGACCACACTAATTCGGTTAATGCAATGAGCCTGTGTTTACTCTATTAGACACCTGTGTGAACTTGAGGGGAACTGATGCATACGACCGCTAAAAATAAATTGGGGCCAGCTGGTAAAAAATAACTGTTAAAAATTAAGTTAGCTAGCAGTTATTAGAAAAACGCAACACTTTATGTAAATGTGTTTTCTATATAATACAAATGAGTCCATGTGTATGCGTTTATAAGCAAATATGTACGTGATGTAAAAGTGTCATGTGACATAGGCATTACTCACGTCTTGCTGTCTGCTGTGGTTGGTGCTGCTGGCGGCGCATTGGGAACTGTTGTCGGACACGGGGTAAGAAGAGTTTGTGATCTCCAGCCACAATCTGCGATACACGTACTGCTGCACGAGGGGATAAACCATAAAACTGGCAAACGCGTAAATCGCGACGATCGGCTCGATGAAGTACAGTCTCTTCATTGTGTCGTGGACGTGTCTGCAAAAGCCAAGAGAAAAACAGACAATTGGATAAGTGTGCATGATCAGACTAATTGTAGACCCAAGTTACATAATTCAAGACAAAACATCAAATTTCAAGACGAAAGTGGCATCATTACAGCTCTAATAAAACTGTCACACTACTGACCACCTTGGACAGCTACCAGTCTGCTTAAAGCTCACTTGTACAATCAATGCAAACAGATTTGAGACTTACTACTTCATTCAAAAGAATACATCAGAAATTCCTCTCTACTGCTGAGACACTTCTGTAATCAATGTGACAGTTAAACAGTCTTCTCTGTTTTGTTTATGAAACATGACTGATCGCAACCTCTTATGAAACGCCGGTTTCCTGCTCTTGAGAAGCTGATTGGTCAGTTGAATTTAAGGCGTCCAAATCATTGGTTGGTGAGGCTGTCAATCACCTCAAATGGGCGGGTTGAGTTGTGAAATTGCGATAAGGCATCTAAACGGGCGGGAGGGGTGAAACCATAGATACGTACAGTCCTTTTCGTTGCATTTTTTAATGTAATAATGTAATATTTGCTTCCATTGTTCTTATGTGTAAGTCGCTTTGGATAAAAGTGTCTGCTAAATTACTAAATGTATTAAAATTAATACACAAAAAAGTGCAAAACCATTGCGGATTCAAAATTGCATTTAATTTAATATTTTTCTGAATGTTTTTGACGCTAATTTACTTCAGTTTCATTTATTAATTTATTTATTGAAGTATATTGACGTTTTCACAGATTTGCATATTTGTTGTGTTACAATTGAAATCTTAGGTGTTGATTTGATATTGATACTTGCGGTTGCACAAGTAAACATTGATTGTGTTCTGATCCAAATAATAAAACAAGAGTAAGGAAAAAGGTGTATTATTAACATTATATACTTACGTTTTTCTTATCATATTTGCTTTTGGGGTTTAGAACCACTGCATTACAGTATTACTATAGTATTAGTGTTAGTAATTCGTATTAGTATTAGTGTTAGCATTAGTGTTAGTGTTAGTGTTAGTATTAGCATTAGTATTCTCTTTTTCTAAATGTTATGAGTAGGCGTACGAAATGGGAGGGATCTATGACCGAACTGAAAAAATGGACATGAGAAAATAAATCCACACCTATTGCTTTAGTTAAGTTTTGGTCTGAAGAGGGCGCCTCACGGCCCACAATGGCCGAATTCTTTTAACGTGTCTGTGTGTATTATGCCAAAAATTAAAGTCACTGGTCTACATATATATTCAACAATTTCTACACACCATGGGTTGCAATATATAAAAGCCGATGGTTAATACATAGCCAACTAAAACACAGTGCTAATATATAAAATCAGATATAGAGATGCCAAATAAACGTTAACGTTATATGAATCACTTACATCAACAGCCCACCGATCAAAATATGAATAATTAAAACAGGCATCATATAAAAACACTATCATGTCAGCGTGCTATTCCATTAGTTAGCTTTCTTTTTTAAGGGGGTGCATAAAAAGTAATATAGATCCTAACATCTCTTTGAAATGTAGAAAAGGGGCGTTGCTTTTCAGTACCTTACATTTACGGATAGAATATTAAAAATAGAAAACAACAACAAAAAACAAATAAGTTGCATAAAGCATAAATGTTCATATTGCTTCCCGACTAAACCAAACAAAACTTGAAAAAACTCATCTTTATATATGCAATCTACAATGACCTTAGAGATGCCTTGCTAGAGTTTTGTGTCATTTTGTCGTACTCAAAAAATCTATTGGAAAAAAATTTACTTGATAGGATACGATGTCCGTTAGTACCTCGATTTCCTTCATCACATGACACAAATCTGGCCAATCAGTGCGCACCTCAAGCTCCCGGAAGCGGTCCGGGCGTAACAACAGCGTTCATGTCTGTTGTCCTTTCTAGGTTTCAGTTGTATTTCTTCGCTTGAACTACCTGCCCCGCTAATCATTTCGTTTCTAGCCATAGGATCTCCAACCGGGGGAAGAGAGACACAACTCTGACAGGTACACAAGACCATCTCTTTTACCAAGCATCGTCATAAATGAATACTGAGGCATTGCATTTGTACCTTTAACGTATAAACGCACATATTACGGCGCTGTTATCAGTTAAATGTCTGTTTATATGGTTCAGGAAGGCGATGGAGAGCTAGCCAGCTAACATTAGCCGTTAGTGCTGGTCGTGATAAAGGCTTTTAGCGCTGTCAGTCTGTCTTAACTGTTGATTCTGACAGATAAACGGCCGGCGGGGCCTGGTCGTGATTGTTGATTATTGTTAATCTCACGTGCACTAACCTTCATCCTCACGCTGAGACAGTGGCCCAAGGTTAGACAGCCTGTGGGAGCACGAATTGTAAACATTCTCATATATTTGGGTTGCAGGTCTGATTGTATGTGGTGTGCCATTGTGATGAGCACCTGTCATCCTCTGTTTCTGCTCGGGTATTTCATTTGAGTCGGACATTTTAACTCGTTGCTTCGGCTTTGAGGGGATTTGGGTTCGTTCTCCATCCCTTGCTGTTGTGTTGCTGAAATACAGCATAACTAACATGTTTTTTAAAGCATCTTGTTGTCTTTCATTTCATATAATACACTGAACATGCATGACTTTATTGCTATCTTAAAACTGTATTTTAGCAAAGGGATTATGTCTTTACAAAAACCTGAATTGTGCAAGTCTATTTCCTTCCTCTTATGTCAATGGTTTATGACAGGATGCATTAATAATACCCTTTGAATTATGTTTTAGTGACTGCATGATGCGACATTTGATGCACATGCTTATCTGAACCTGCGGGCGGTTTAGGTTTGAATATGGTGGTTTGAATATGGTAACCCCTGTGGCATTTCCTTCATATGGTATGTTTTCAAATTAAATTGTATTTTTTTATCTTATGCAGGGCTGAAACAGGTTGTGTCGAGTCATGGCATTCAGTAAAGGTTATCGTATTTATCATAAACTGGATCCACCTCCATACAGTGTGATTGTGGAGACCAGAAATCGAGAGGAATGCCTGATGTTCGAGTCTGGAGCCGTTGCTGTCCTGTGTAAGGCTGCCCATATACCCTTTATAGTACTTATTTTTATTAATGTTCAATATGAAAAATGTCAAACCAGTCATTTATTGAAATATTATTGAATCAAAAGTCCACCGTTGATTCTCAGAATTTCCTAGATGTAAGAATTTAAGCAAAATGGCTTAAATGTTGCCTATTTGCATTAAAAAATTGGAGATTCTAAATCATCAATAAATATGGCATGTGGTTTTTTAATAAGTAAATGTTTTGATGTCATCCACAGCGGCGGCAGAGAAGGAGACCATCAAGACGGCGTACACCAAGATGCTGGATGCTTATGGGATCCTGGGAGTTCTTCGTCTTAACCTTGGTACCGTTACTCAGCTTCTTTGTTTTTTATTTAATTTGACATGCCGGTTGTGTTTGTCATCACAACAAATACAAATCCATCCTGTCGCCAGATTAAAAGAAAAACCCTGATCTTTTTGAAGATAGGTAGAGCAGAAATATTACCAAAACTCTAGAATTCACAGCAAAACAAAAATTGTGAAAGGTAAATACGCAACATGTTATCAAGCAGTTGTTATACAAATATAGTCAGTAATTACAGTGTAACTACAAGGTTAGGCATTATTTGAGTTTGTAAGTGTATATAATAACTCATTGTCTAATTTTAAGTTCTTAGGAAACAGCATAGACTTTGAGACGTATCCACCTCAATATTTAAATAAGGGGCTGATACATATGTGGGTTTTCAATGAACTAATTATTAACTTGCACATTTTAAATATGTGGTTACAAAATGTGCATAATCTACAAACTCTAAGCTCTGAATCCACTTCACTCTTCTTCCAAAGGGGATTCTATGCTGCACAGCCTGGTGGTCGTAACCGGCTGCAGTTCAGTGGGAAAAGTCCAGGATTCAGAAGTTTTTCGGGTAACAGGCACTGACTTCGTCTCTCTGAAAAACGACCCCTCGGATGAGGACCGCATCGCTGATGTCAGGAAAATTTTAAACTCTGGTAACTTCTATTTCGCTTGGTCCTCCACCGGAGTGAGTCTGGACCTCAGCTTGAACGCGCACCGCAGAATCAGAGAAGACATATCTGACAATCGTTTTTTCTGGTGGGTATTTTTCACGTCAATTTGATTCAGTGTTAAAAGATATTTCCATTAAATATAAATACTATTTTATTCAAAACATTCATTTTTAATGGCCGTATAGTGTTTGTTTTATATGTGAAAAATGTTTCCAACAAAATGTAATTTACTCAGAATGTTGAACTTAATCGGTGGACGATAAATGGATGTAATGGCTATGTAATTATGTAATGGCTTCACAGGAATCAGTCCCTCCATCTCCATCTCAAGCATTATGGGGTGAACTGTAATGACTGGCTGCTGAGGTTGATGTGTGGCGGAGTGGAGATCCGCACCATCTACGCTGGGCACAAGCAGGCCAAAGCTTGCGTGATTTCTCGGCTCAGCTCAGAGAGAGCAGGCACGCGTTTCAATGTCCGAGGCACAAATGACGACGGCCAGGTGGCCAACTTTGTTGAGACTGAGCAGGTATGCAAACAATATTTTGAACTCGCTGCTTTAACCCTCAGGTGGTCTTCAGTCATTTTAAACTGAAAAAAATTACGTTTACAATTTATATTTCTTTTTTTCTTTCACTGGAATGGTATGAAACATCGTATTTAAAATTGACTTTTGTGGCACATGCTATATGAACACAGAAAATGTGGACATGATAAGAGAAGGCTAAATGTCTCAAAAATAATCACATATCATATAAAATCATATAAAATTTGCTTTATTTCTCCAAATACATGGCACCAATCTGCCATTAATACCTTTGCTCTGTTTTCAACCTAAACACTCTATTAATTGTAAATAATTTATAAAAATAAATTCTAATATTTGTATTATTTTATACAGAATCAAATGTACATAATTTAGAGGTGAATATTGTCTAGAACCATGACATCTTGTCCAAAATAGAAAATATTTAAGAATAAATATTATTAAAATAAAATATTGTACATTCATTTCAGTAAGTGAGAAATACCATAGGTTAAATATCATATGTGACTTTGATATCATATGAGATATAATTTTTATTTATGTTCCCTACAGGTTATTTTCCTTGATGACAAAGTATCCTCCTTCATTCAGATCCGTGGGTCAATACCTCTGTTCTGGGAGCAGCCAGGAATTCAGGTACAATAAAGCCTTGAATCAATATAATGTATGCATGTATTCAAATAACACTGAGGAAAAGTATTTGCATTGCGCTCCACTGAACTGAGCTTGCTGGAGTTCCATGCTCCTGCTGACTCATCATAATGAACTTACTCTTTTGTGTTTCCACTTCGACACACATGGCCAGTGCTGACCTCCTTTATTCATATTATCAGAAACACTCGTTTCAGGGGATTTTGTTGCAGCTGAATCAAAGTCGAGAGCCAAAAGGACAGCATGGGAACCGACAGTTGGTATATCGAAGGTTTAGTTTTGTCTGGTGGATGATCTGTTTTCACTGCAAAGAGTTTGTGCAATGTCAGTCGGTGAAAGCTGCATCTAAACCGACCGTGACTCATTTTGGAAAGGGTCCAGGTTCTGATAAATCTATTGGCTTCTTGTGAAATCAAGTTAAGATGCCAGCATGCAGGTCTAGAAATGCCTTTGTCTTTCCTCTGACATTGCATAGACGTTATCATTGTTGCTTTTAGTGGGAAGCTGGTGAGGTGACCCTTCTTGAGCTGTTTTTCAAAGCTTTCCATGGAACCTTAATGAAAGGTCTTGTGTGTCATTTCAGGCTATAGTGGTATTGGTTAAGGGATTCCATTGTCTTCTGTGCAAAGCTAGGAAGTAGAATCGCCACAGGATACTTTTTCTTTGCTCCCAGAAAGCTCAGGGTAATGTGAGCCAGTCTCTGCTGCCATTCCGAATGTATGAAATATTAATGCCAGGGACCTGCAGAGGCAACAAACAGAATTGGGTGGGACTCTGACAGACTGACTGAGTCTAAATAAAGCATAAATATCCAACAGCTCTAAACTGGAGATCTTCAGCCTTTTTGAATTCAAGGACCCTTGTTGCATTGAGAGGCAGAACATGGACCATCTTATACATATTGTAAAAAAAAAAAAAAAAACGAACATATATAAATATATTGCAAATGTTAATACATTGCATTAAAATACATAATAATGAATGATTTTCTATCATTCTTTTTTCAGTGTTGTTGTAGTTGTTAACTAAAAGCTAAAACTATTAATAATTTTCCTTTAATTTGAATAAAGCTGAAATAAAATAAAATGTACGTTTTAGATGCAAAAACTTAAATTTATGAACCAAAAACCAAACCTTTAAACAAAAAATAAGAAATTCTGACCTGGCATCTAACTAAACTAAATTAAGTTGACGTTGAAGTACTAAAAAGAAATGAAAACTATACTAAAATACAAATATTTTTTTAAAGTGTGAAAAAAAATCATAAGAAATAACAGAATTACAAAAAACTTAAATGTACGTTAATAATTTAAAGTATGTAATTACTGATTTATTGATATTTTAGTATATAATCTTATTTGTATGTGTATTTTAGAATAAGTGTGTAATTTAGTATATAGTATAAATAATAGTAAATAAATAATACAATGTTTAATGTAGGAGGGGCACTTGTAACATGTTTAATTGGTTGTTTTAGCTTTAAGTTAACTTTTTGATTTTTTGTTTAAATAACTTTTTTTTTAAATAGTTCTTCTGCAGTGCCATCACAGGCCCCTTGTTGAAGACACTTGGTGTAAAATGTTGAAATAAACTGGGTTAATAGAGATCAAATGTTGACTGTATAAAGGCCATTTTAGAGTTACCCTAGTTAAAAGCAACAACACAGCCAATCCTGTGGCTAGAACACTAACCAATTGTGTTCAAAGGTGTAACTGACCGGGTTATTTGAGACTACAGGAAATGAGAAGCCAGTCACAGCCTAAGCCTAGCGATGGGAAAGTCTTCTGTATGGCTTACCTTATGGTTGTAGGTGTGAACATAATGCATTATACTGAAGGTTGTGAGAGCAGTTAGTCACATGTCACACAAATAGAAAACCATTATTAGAAAGAGGCTTCCTGCAACTATTAAAATCTGCAGCTAGCCAACATTAGCAGTTGAAAAGTCTGTCTAGAGCACGACTGTCTAGCCAGGATTCATGTGTTTCCTGGTATGATCGGCATCTCTCATAAATCTTCAGGCTTCAGTGAGCTTATGAAATCATTACAGATGTTCCGCTGTCTTATTCTGCGCAAATGTTTTTCGTATCTTCAAATGCAGCTCAACTCAGCAGGCGGGCCAGGCCTGTTTGGTCTTTCTCTTGCTATCTCTCTCATCTTCCTTTACTTCTGCCACCTTAATTTCCTCTTGCACCAAATATGAAATAACTCCTGATTCTTCCTGTTTTGTTTTTTTTTCCTCTTTCCACAAAGGTTGGATCTCATCGTGTTAAGCTGTCCCGTGGTTTTGAAGCAAACGCACCGGCTTTTGAGAGGTAATTAGTATTCTTCTGGTCTCTGATGATGCTTGCTTTAGTATCCAGCTGTTCTGGCTCAGGCCCAAGTGTTAGTGCGTGATGAAAGCGATCCAGCAGACATTATTAGCACAGTGTAAGGCCCTGCTTCAAGCAGTCCTGTTATTTAACACAGTCTCCTCTGGATGGGCAAGCTCAGTCATGTCTAAGGATGCATTTTCGGTTAGTCGTGGGTAATTAAAGTCCACCAGAGCCCGATCAGATGGATTTTTAGGCGGCAATTACACTCAGAACAACTGGATGAAGTGCAGGAGGGCGTCTCGATGGATCATTTAAAAGTTGAACTTTTTTAACTTGGGTGACTTATAAATGCAGACTTTTCATGGTGTCTTAGAAAAATCAGCACTGATGGCATGAGATGCTTAAAAAGCAGCGTAATATGTCCAGCCCCATAGTCATGCTGATATAAACACAAGTCTAAACTCATTATCTGTAAATTATCATTTGACCATAAAATTGCATCTAATAATAATGCACCCACTTTTTATTAAGTGTATTTATAACTACAATGTAATAACATTTTAATTAATCAATAATCATAAAATGCATGTTATAAAAGAGACCTGCTTGTAATTGAATCTGTAATGTCTGTACATAGATATAATTACAAACTCTACTCCTAAATCTGACTATATCTTTAAAACCCGTCCCTTTCCTTAACCGTATCCCACCTTAATAACGGCAAAAGACATAAAGATAAGTACCAAACTATTTTTTTGATGTAATAACATGGTTAAAGGCACCTAATATAAAGTGGGACCAAAATATATATTTTAAATGCACTGCATCAAAATAATTGTTAGTAACTAAAACGGATTAAAAAAAAATTTAAGTCATCAAAGTAATCAAAATAAATCTGAAATAAAATAATGTAAATATTAGATGAAAAATGTAAATGTACAAAACATACAACAGAAAATTATAATTGTTTCACTGGCAACTAGCTGAAAAAATAGGCTTAAAAATTACTAAAACTAAAAACATTTATAATAATTATTTAACATTAAATTATAATTAAAATAATTTTGTTAAAATCCCTCTGATATAATGCATTTTATTGATTGCAAATAAGAATGTGACACTAAAATGTAATAAAAAAATTATAATTTATATTTTATTTTAAATATTTATGTATCTAATATTTAAGTAGTTTAAAAAAATGTTAACTTATATTATTTAAAACTTTACATTCAGTCAAATGAAAACTCTGGAGAGGTCAGTCTTTGTGAGCCTGCTTTACTCCCTCAGTGTTCATCAATAATATATTTTTATGATTTTTTTTCAGTGCAAGATTAGGTTGATTAAAACAATAAAATCTGCTTTAAGAAAGCCTTATCCTGAATATGTGGGAGGCTTTACTCTTATCCAGCCTTGGCTCCTCACACTGAGCATGATGGACATTCTTTATTCATCATGAGTCACTGCTCTGTTCCCTGGAGTGCTGAGTCAGGTCATGATGACCTGTCATGATTTATTTCCCCCCTACATCCTTAATGATCAATTGATCACTTGTTTCCTTGGCTTCCTTTATTTTAAATCACCTTTTGTTTTTCTTGATGGATCACAGGATTGGATCAACATTTTTCATTTATTCTTTTTCAGTAAGGTTTGAATGTGTATGAACCCTGTGTGATGTTTCCTGTCCAGACACATTAGTGCCCTGAGGATGCTGTATGGCAAACAGGTGATCATCAACCTGCTGAGTATGAAGGAGGGTGAACACATGCTCAGCAAAGCATTCCAGGTGATTGTTGTTTAGGAAATATTTCAGCTGGTCAGCTTACAATATATTATTTAAGATGTCTTTCAGTTCTCAAGTATGACAACACCATAGAGCAGTTGTTCCGCTTTCTTTACTGTGTAAAGACTGTCTTTGTCTTCGCCCACAGAGTCACCTGAAAGCTTCAGAGCATGCAAACGCTGTGAGAATGTTGAACTTTGACTATCATCAGATGGTTAAAGGTGGGAAGACTGACAAGCTCAATAGTGTCCTGAAACCTCAGATCAGCAAGTTTCTGGAGGAATGTGGTTTCTTCTACTACTCCGGGGAGGCCGGGATTCAGAGGTGAGGTTATATAGCATCCCAGCACAACCGAAATATCATAAAATAGCAAAAATAATTTTCGTCATTAGGTTGTTTGTTTAATTCATGTATATACTTAAAAAACGATTGAATCTATTTTTCTCATAGCCACTGAGTATTTTAAAACAGGAAATATGTTTTTTTGGGACGTGGATGCATGTTTGTTTGTCAGTTTTACTTTTGCAATTTCTTTCTTTTACATTTTTTTATTAAACTAGCTCTCAAAATTGTCTACCACAATTTTGTTTACCTCAGATGTCAAAGTGGGACCATTCGTTCCAATTGTCTAGACTGCTTGGACCGAACAAACAGTGTCCAGGCCTTCATTGCGCTTGAGGTGTGTTTGTAACACAGATCTGTTTTTTACTACAGTCTGAAGGTTTTTCTTTTTATTATTTGTTTGTCTTTCATTCATTATGTAATATGTCTGTGATGTTCAGATGCTTCCAAAACAATTGGAAGACATGGGTCTGACGGAGAAACCTCAGCTGGTGGCACGTTTTCAGGAGGTTTTCCGCACCATGTGGTCCACTAATGGAGACTCGGTCAGCAAGATCTATGCAGGCACTGGTGCGCTGGATGGCAAGGCTAAGGTACATGTCGGCTTGTAAAACACACAAACAGTACAGCACAAAAGGCAGCAGAGAACAGAAAAATGGGCGTTTCTGTGCCATTTTCCCTCTGAAAGTTTACGATTGTCTTAATGGTCTTAATCTGCTGTTTTTCTCTGCTTTCCTATGGCTGTTCCTCTTCCTGTGTGGTAAGTTTACTGTAGCTAATTGTGTCAATTTGAGTTGTGATGCTGTATTTATTTTAAGTCTGCTCTGTTTTGTGTTGATCTTTTGTGTTAGTAGAGAAAGATTACTGTAACTGGCAGTGCTGTCGACTTTAATTAGGCCTCTTTTTATAGACCGTTATAAAAGCCTGTAAACCTCTTCCAACTAGGCCTCAAACCCCAGGCTTCAAGTAGCTAGCAGCAAAGAAATCAAAGTATTCCTTTGATGTCCCTTTGAATACATGTTCATGAATGTGTTTTTTGTTTTAGTTTGTTTGTTTTGAGAATTTTTTTTTTGTTTTGCTTTGTTTAGTTTTTTTTGTTTTGAGAATGGATTTGTTTCATTTTGTTTTGTTTTGTAATGAGCTTTTTAGTTTGTTTTGAAAGTTTTGTTTCATTTTGAGAGTTTTTTTTTTTGATGTTCCAGACCTTGACTATTTTATATTAAATATTTTGCTTGGATTTTGTTTTTTCTTTCTGTAGGGTGGAAAGCTGAAAGACGGAGCTCGCTCGGTCACCAGAACCATTCAGAACAACTTCTTTGACAGCTCTAAACAGGAAGCTATTGACATCCTGAGACTGGGCAGCACCCTGAACAGTGACCTGGCAGATAAGGCACGAGCCCTCCTCACAACCAGCAGCCTGTATGGTACGATTTACAACACCACAATCCAGAGTTAAAATTAAACCAGGGCTGTGTGGAAAAATGCTCGCAAAATTGACAAAAGTACACCAAATATTTAAAATGTGGGGATAAAAAAATGTCCCTGCTGTTAACATAAGTACCGTTGTTGTTACAATTATGGACCGTTATTAAAAAATTGTTCTGTCAAGTGTCTTAATGTTCTATAATATGTTGTGCATTGTTCTTTTGTATTTTATGATGATTTTGTTTATATTGAAAATTCTTTAAATTATGGAAGTTGAAGTATTTCACACAAACAGAAGCACAGTGTTAGAAAAACTTTTGACAAATTAACAAATATATTCAGATTTAGATAAATTATAACAATATAAATGTTATTAATATAATTAACTAAAATATTTATATTTAAAAAATGAGTAAAAAAGCTATTCATAATATGAATATATTGAAAATGCATTGCCTATTAAAGAATAGATTTAAAATACCTGGCAAATGCTTATTGAACTTACAGATTCAATGGACTTTACTGAGTTATAGGTGGTTTCAAACGTCTCCACCTTTGGTATTTTGTGTTTGTGGTCACGGTTTATGGGATCAGTCTGCTGCAGTGGACTGATTTCATCCTGTGGATCTGGATCTGAATGCGTGTCATGCTAGCGTGCTAATCTATGGCTCCCGGCTGCTTTGGGTGTAAGATTAGTGTTGAACCAGAGGACTAATGCTGTTATCTGTCTAACGGCTCATTTTTAACCTCTCTCTCTTCCCCTCTCCCTTTGTTCTTTCTTTTTCTCCTTAATGCTTACAATGTTAGTCTCTGAGCCCATTTTACAGTCAGGTACAGTATACACAGACCAACCATAAATCCATAAATGTTTATGGTTCCGCCGTTTCATAAACTCACTGTTTATTTTGGCGCCTCTGACATTGTACATTATGTTTTTTCTTTTTATCATCTGTGTTGTCTTGTTTTAAATACGTTGTAGTATCTTTTTGTCCGACTTTCAAGGAAAGAATTCAGTCTGTTTGGTGTGTCTCAGTGGTTTGGTCAATGTCATATGCTCTGGATTTTCTTTTTTGTGCACTTTCATGTTCATATTTCATTCTCATTGATTATTTTAATGTAGGTAATTGATAAGAATATCTCACCTTTTCTGTTTTAGCCTCTCCCAGAGTGCTCCTGGGCATGTGTCAGAACCACTTCAAGTTCACAAGGCCCAAAAAGATCAGAGTATGTGTGGGTACATGGAACGTGAACGGGGGCAAGCAGTTCCGCAGTATTGCGTTTCGTAACCACACGCTCAATGACTGGCTCCTGGATGCCCCTAAGAAGGCCGGCCACCCAGAATTCCAGGGTATGTGTTGATGCAAAATCAATGCAAATGATACTTACAAAGAAATTAGGTTGCTATTGTCAGCGACCAAAACAACTAGTTCAAATACTTTTGTGGGTTTTGTCATGCAGATGGAAAATCCAAACCAGTGGACATCTTTGCTATTGGCTTTGAGGAAATGGTGGAGCTGAACGCTGGAAATATCGTCAGCGCAAGGTAAGAACTTGACGTTAGAGATTTCAAAGTTCATTGGTTGTAGTTATATAGTAAGCAGAAGCAAAATTTCCTTTGGTCCAGTGGTTGTGATGTGCTTCACAATAAACGCTTCATTCAATTAGTATTTATTTCCTGTATTGAACTTCTCTTTCCTCTCTGGCAGCACCACTAATCAGAAGCTGTGGGCTGCAGAACTGCAGAAGAACCTCTCACGAGATCACAAATATGTGCTGCTGGCCTCAGAGCAGCTGGTGGGTGTGTGTCTGTTCGTCTTCATACGCCCTCAGCATGCACCATTCATCAGGTAATCTCACACACATTTGGTTTATTTTGTGATTGACAAATCAGCGTGATTTCAGATATTTCAAAGGATTAGATGTAGAATTTTTGTCTGAGATCTCATATTGTTTGTCGTTTTCCTCGCATAGGGACGTTGCTGTGGACACAGTGAAGACTGGAATGGGCGGAGCCACTGGCAATAAAGGGGGTGTGGCTGTACGCATGCTCTTCCACACCACCAGCATCTGCTTTTTGTGCTCACACTTCGCCGCCGGCCAATCACAAGTCAAAGAGAGGAACGACGACTACAATGAAATTGCACGCAAACTGTCCTTCCCCATGGTAATTAATTTATGCTGTAAAAAATATCTGTACTTCTGTTCTGTTTGTGAACACATTCTTCTTCTTTTTATACTACTAATAATTATTTGTTATTGCTTAAAAATTGTAAATGTTATTCAAATACATCATAATGAATGTTAAACATATAATATATTATTTATATTTATTTTATATAATATAAATAATAACAAATAATGTTTAAGAAATGTATTATTATTTTTGTTCTTAAAAATATTATTTAACTACATAATAGTTATTCATGTATAATATTTATATTATTATATATTACATATTAAAAAGAAAAATAATACAAATTGTATTATTTTTAAATAATAATATGTTATTAATCTATTTGTTTATTTATTTTTAGGGCCGGCTCCTGTACTCCCATGATTATGTATTCTGGTGTGGAGACTTCAACTACAGGATAAATATTCCTAATGAAGAGACAAAGGAGCTGATCAGACAGCAAAATTGGGATGCACTGATTACTGGAGATCAACTGGTAGAGCAGAAGAATGCTGGACAGGTATATCAGGAAACAAAACCTAATATATCAGTGGATTATGTCTATTATTTTCTTCACTATTTCTGTTTCTCTATTTTTTCATATTTCAGGTTTTTAGAGGCTTTATTGAAGGGAAGCTGGATTTTGCCCCCACTTACAAATATGACCTGTTTTCGGAGGACTATGATACCAGTGAGAAGTGCCGCACACCAGCTTGGACTGACCGTGTGCTGTGGAAGAGAAGGAAGTGGAACTTTGATAAAACTGGTGAGAATTATGTTAATAGCATATCTTCAACCATCAACTGAAACTTGAAATGCAGCAACAGATTATGCTTTCCTTGAAGAATTTTGACTAGATCTGCCTGTGTGTATTACAGCGGAGGAGTTGGAGTTGAATGTAGTAGGAGCCCCAGTGACTGAGGAAGATCAGTACCCATGGAGCCCTGGAGAGCTCAAATATTATGCTAGAGCAGAGCTCAAAACCTCTGATCACAGGTGAGAGAGACTAATACCAGATACCAGAACAACAACTTTCAAGTTTACACACTAGCAATGTGTTTAGTGTCCTCCAGTGGGCCTCAGAGGTACTGCAGGAGGCAGTGGATTCATGTTTTACTTAATTTATTTTACTGCAAGTAATTGTTGAAATTTTGCATTTGTTTGTGTGGGCCACGGTACTTTAAGTTTAGGAATCGCTGTTCTTGTACCCTTAACATTTATTTCTTGCAGGCCTGTGGTGGCCATCATAGACGTGGACATACTTGAGGTGGATCCAGAGGCCAGACATCAGGTGTATAAGGAAGTGATCGCCCTGCAGGGTCCACCGGATGGCACCATCCTCGTCTCTCTCTGCACGTCTGGTCCTGATGACTACTTTGATGATGCACTGATTGATGACCTGTTGGACAAGTTTGCTCTTTTTGGCGAGGTTATTCTTATCAGGTACATGTTATTTTGAATATATAATTTAATTCCAATTATATTTAATTGCTCTTTATATTTTTTATATAAAATTTTGTTCAAAAGTGACAGTGAAGACTTTTAGCATTTTGCTAAATATTTCTGTTTCAAATAAATGCTGTTCAAAGTTCCATTCATTAAAGAATCCTTTTCCAATATTAAGTAGCATAACTGATTTCAAAATTGATAATAATAAGAAATGTTTCTTAAGCACAAATCTGCATATTAGAATGATTTTTGAAGGATCACGTGATACTGAAAACTGGAGTAATGATGCTGAAAATTCAGCTTTGCCATCACAGGACTAAATAAAATGTTAAATATATTAAAATAGCAAATAGTCATTTTAAATGTAATGATAATTCACAATATTACAGTTTTTACTGTATTTTTGATTAAATAAATTCAGCCTTGGTGAACATAACATTCTTTACAACATATCTTAATATGTATATATATATTAGGGATGGGCATTTCAAGCTAAAGTAATATCAATTATTCGATTATTATTCGATTATTCGAAAATCACTGGGAATTATTCAATTATTATTCGAAAATAGCACCCCTTCATGCACGCATGTCACACTATTAGGCTAGAATTACACACCCATAAACAGAGAGAGAGAGAGAGACCATTCACGCTTTTAATATGTATTGTTCATAAGGTATTAAACCGCTCCAAAAATATATTCCAATTCTTTCTCTCGCAATTATATAGTTGGGTAATTATACTGTATATTAACTGCGAGCATCAGTAAGTCATTATTAATAGGAGGGGCATTGAAAATGCTTTTGAATGCGCGTGCGCGCGACTGTTTTACTTTCACTTTGGAGATTTGCGATCACATGTTTATACTATGGAGCGTCAGTGCTTACCGCATATTTTACAAGATTAGATGTTTGTCAGCGGTGCTCAGGATCTACAAATCTTTCGCCATCGTCCTACTCTGTTGCTGGGAAGTGAAACTACATTTACTGTAATGTTAAAGGCTATTGCTAGCATGCAGCTAACCATATGTCCCTTTAGTTGCTCCGTAGAATGCGTTATTTGTTTTCCGTGCCTTTCCCAGTACGGATTCAGCACACCTCTAACCCAGTCGGGGATATTTGTGGTCCGCACTGAACTCTTATTTGACATCGTTCTTAGTTGCAAGTCTACAGCGTTCGCGTGAGAGAGTGTGTTCTTCTGTTGTCTTTGACAGCTTTTAGGTGCGTTATTGGCAACGCTTACCTCTGCTTAAGGCTGATTTATACGCAATGCGTCCGCAATTTCGCTTGGATGTACGCACCAAATATGACTTCATCACGGTGTTGGCGGAAGTTTGTTTTTGGTGTGCACATACAAACAATTGTGTAACTTTCTGCGCAGCTCCGGTTCTAGCCGAACATGCACGTCTGTGCCGGCATTTGTGTGAAACAAAAGCAGTTTTATGTTAAAGGAACACTCTTCTTTTTTGGAAATAGGCTCATTTTACAACTCCCCTAGAGATAAACAGTTGAGTTTTACCGTTTTTGAATCCATTCAGCCAATCTCCGGGTCTGGCGGTAGCACTTTTAGCTTAGCTTAGCATAGATAATTGAATTGGATGAGACCCTTAGCATCTCGCTCAAAAATGACCGAAGAGTTTCGAAATTTTTCCTAATTAAAGCTTGACTCTTCTGTAGTTACATCATGTACTAAGACTGACGGAAAATTAAAAGTTGTGATTTTCTAGGCTGATATGGCTAGGCATTCCGGCGTATAATTAATCAAGGAACTTTGCTGCCGTACCATGCGTGCAGCAGGTGCAATGATATTACACAGCGCCTGAACGTAGTCCCCAACTAGTAAGCTAGCTGGGGATTACTTTCAGGCGCTGCGTAATATCATTGCACCTGCTGCACCCATTGTATGGCAGCAAAGTTCCTTTATTACGCCGGAATGAGAGTATAGTTCCTAGCCAAGTAAAAACTCAACTGGAGTTGTAAAATGAGCCTATTTCCAAAACAAGTGGAGTGTTCCTTTAAAGTCCGCGTGAACCGGAAGTTGCTGCTGACTTTATTTCAGTGCAGTGACGTATTTCCAGCAGAAACGGAATACTGAGTAGAGGGCAGGGTTTTATTTTAGCGCTCCTCCTCTCTGTCTCTCACTCATAGCAACCTAACGGTCGGAGGGGTATGTTTAAGGATATTCTGCCCAAGCCGTCAAACTGACGTCATCAGAGAAGGAATGCCATTCCAGAGCGGAAGTAAATGTTCAGATTTTGATTAAAGATTACAAAGACAAACTATTTTTTTCAGCGGATTAACTTGCACGGATTAATTGTTCACATCAAGACTAGCAATGTGCACTAGTAAAGTAAATAAAGTCAATTTTGATTTCATGTGAACTTTAAGTTCAAACTTCACCAGATGCAACTTTCAACGCTTTGAGGGAAAACAATGCAGAGTTTTTTTTGTTTTTTTTCATAGTTTGGCCAAGGCTTTTTAATTGAGGTACGTTTTATTTTTATTGTATAAAAATAGAAATATAATTAATTTAGATACTATTTGCTTAAAGTTGTCTTGTGTTTGATGCTAAATAAACACCATTTTAAGATTATTTTAATCAGTTTGTACATAAAGAAATTGTCATCAACTCATTCATCATGCGAGAAGTCTTGTACTGGCAAATGACTTCTTAACGGTGATTCCCGATGGTTTTAGAGGACAATTACTCCTCGTCGCCCCCTGTTGTTTCAAAGAATAGTACAATGGCAAACGCGTCAAGTATAAAAGCCTCGTCCGTTTGGGAAGGTGCGCGCGCAGTCAGCGGAGGCTCGCAAAGCGGAGCCAGGCGAAAGTATAAATCCCGCTTTACGCGTCACCACCGCATCAGCACCAAAAACATGGGGAATATTTCGACAAATATAATTGCACAACCTATTCGATATTCTATGAATAAATCGACTAATTGAATATTCAAAAATCGTGACCCATCCCTAATATATATACATATGTCTATACATATCCGTAAATATACATAAATTATGAATAAATATTTTTTTCTTCTGAACAGGTTTGTTGAAGAGAAAATGTGGGTGACATTTTTGGAGGGATATTCTGCTCTGGCAGCTCTATCTTTGAGCGGCTCTACTGTAAGAGACTCTACTGTTAAGATTACATTTTAGATATTGACAGTTAAAAAAAATTCATATACACATATATATTGCATGCTACCCTAAATTTGACCTTTTTTACCATCCCTCTTTGTTTTTGCATGCAGGTGAATGGTAAGACCATAGACATCCGTCTGAGGAGTCCAGGTTGGATAAAGAGTCTAGAGGAGGAAATGAGTGTGGAGAGAATCTGCGGCAGCATCCCAACATCCACCAGCTCCACCCTGCTGGCAGAAAACACTGACATCGGAGAAGAGTATTACATGGAAGGTGTGACGCCTTTTTGAGTTACATGGTGCCAAAACTCAACTGGAATCTATGGAGCTCTGGAACAGTATGGAGTTAGATTTTTATTGCTGTGTTGACAGGTGATGTGGACGAGGAGATTGAGGATATTTTACCCCAGCACCTGCAGCCTGGAGCAGGCATAGATCTAGGCACGTCCCCTGCCACATCCCCACGCACCAGCCCCTGCCCCTCTCCCACCCAGGAAGAACCTGCACACCCCATCCGGCCCAGCAGAGCCCCTCCACGCACAGCTGGACCACCACAGGGTACTGGCGGTATTTGACTGTATTCAACGTGGACATACTCTTATGGATTTATATCAGTTTTTGTCTTTGTCTTTATTTTTAACTGCTGTTCAAAGGTTTGGGTCAGTAAGATTAAAATTGTTTCTAAATAAATTAATACTTCTATTCAGCAACGATGCATTAAATTGATCAAAAGTGACAGTATATACATTTTATAATCTTAAAAAAGATTTATATTTCAAATAAATGCTATTCTTTTCAACTTTCTATTTTCCAAAGAATCCTGAGAAAAATGTATAATGGTTTCAAATTTTAAGCAGCAGCAGCACAACTGTTTTCAACATTGACAATAAGAAATGCTTCCTGAGCACCAAATCAGAATATTAGAATGATTTCTGAGATTTTGCTTTGCGGTATCAAATAAATTAAATAAAAAAAAATATTATATATAATATATAATCACACTATATAAAGTATATAGGGGATCCTTCTAACAGTATAGATTTGATTTGACTACAACCATATATGCCCAAAGAACTATTCAAAGTAGGTCATTAGAACCCCAATACTTTGTACATTCAATATAGTTTTTATACATACAAAGTTTGACTTGATTTTAATCATATAAATGGAGCCTTTATGAGCATAAGGGTCTTCTTTTAGTAACATAAAAAAATCTTAGACCCCAAACTATATAGCTATATACATAAAGCATCAGGGAAGTAAAGGAGGAAGAAAAAACAATTTTAATAATTAGTTCTCTTCTGTAACTCTAGAGAGTTATACAAAAAATTTAATTTCTCAAACTCTGGAACATACAAAAATTCCAGTACACTAATTTTCCTTTGTTTTTACACTGCGAAAAGGAGGATTAAGCCCAGCATCCATTAGAAGGGAACTGGCAGGTAAAGAGTGCTGTTTGCAGAGGTGTTGCTGATGTGCTTCAGTGGTTCCTGAGCTCTTATAGAGTTTGTGTATGTGTGTCTCTCAAGGCTTCTGTGTGGTTTGCTGTGATGTGAGCTGAGCTAAATCCCTCAGGCTGCTGATTTGACACTTGTGATAATATCATGTTTTTCCACTCTCTCTTTGCTCAGGTTCTCCTGTTGATGGTCAGCCAGCTGGAGCTCCCTCTTCACAGGGACTAGAGCCAAAACGTCCCCCTCCTCCACGCCCCAACGCCCCACCACCCCGACCTGCACCTCCACAGCGCCCACCACCACCCTCAGGTACAGCTGTGAAATCCTTGTTAATGTTTACACAGGCATGACAGATTTTTGGATTTAAAGATCTGTTCTTACCAGAAGTCAAAACCCAAAAGTCATGAGTTTTATCTGAGATTGAAACGCCCATACGAATGAGCGCACCACATTAGATACTATGTTTTCACTTGTGTTTTTTATTTTACTTTATTTAATTAATTCATTTTACAATGTCCTGTGGTTTCTAAAGGAGGCAGAAGTCCCACACCTGTTAGGAAAGGTTCAGCAGGTAATGCTGTTCATGAACCAGTATTGTGTATTAGCTGTGGAGTATTGGCTTAATGTTGTTTAGTGTTTATTGACTTGGTTAGTTGCATCTTATATTAGGTCGGCATAGCGAAAATGTCTGGCTGACTTTGGTTTGTCTGTTTTGGTTGTGTTTCTTCATGCTTTGCCGGAGCCTCATTGTAAATGTAGCTTTTTTTGTGGTATAATATATGAAATATTAAGTAATTATTTTGCTATGTGGATATTGTTCTTCATTACCGATTTTTGTTTATAATGTAATTTTTGGAAACATTTTGAATTTTCTTTTGAAGGCTTTGCTGAGCCTCTCTATCTAGAGTTTGATGTGACTGATTATGAAGGTAATTTAGGTTGTAGACGTTTTTTGCAGTGTTTGTTGTATATGATGATCACTTGAGACCTCCTGCACTTGCTAAGAGAAATGGACTAATGGGGCAGGGGTGTTTAGGTCATCCATCTTGCCATGATGCAGTGCATGAAGTCTCTGATATTCCAGTGATTTTGGTTTAGTGTTTCAGTGTGAAGTGATGGGTTGAATTAGGTGATTTAGCTTTTGTAAATAGAGAATGATAGAAATTATCTCTCCAGGCAGGTAAGGAGTCTGTTGGGTCAGATATATTTTCTCCCTAGCTAAAGAAGCTGCTACAAAACAGAAAATAATTTGTCATTTTTTGAATAATTCTTCCCTCATGCTGACAAAAGGACAAAAAAGCCCAGCGTTAGCACGTGCAGATGGTGAGTTCCTCCACACTGCATTCGCTCATCAGCACTCCAAAATAACATCAACCATCTGTAACTGACAGAAGATTTAATTGACCGAGATATTTGGGCCTTCCTCATGTCAGAATATTGCAACCCCAGGCTAGTTTCAACACAGAATAGAGCTACATTCGTGACAGGAGCACTGATCTTACGTTTTCCAGGCTTACTTTTAAAGCATATGTTTAAATTTTGTATGTAAAGTATTGTTCTGTTATATTTTTTGAAATTGTTTCATATAACTATTACTGAAAGTTTGATTATTGCTTCGACTGTTTTTCAGGTCGAGGTCAAGCCACTGGATCAGCCCCTGGAGGCGCTCCACGGCCGGTGGGTAGACTAAATGAGATTAAAAGAATAAAAAAATAAATAGTTAAATACTGTGTTAAAATAATATTTTTTGCGTTAGCTCCCACCTCGAGCAGGAGTCATCAGCCTCCCTCCTCAGGCTAGACCTCCTCCTGCTCATCCTGGGGCCCCCAGACCCATAGCAGAGGTGCATCCTGGGGCCCCACGACCCTCACCTGATAATCACCCCGGAGCTCCAAGACCCGTTCCTGGACCCCAAAGCAAACCCTCTGAACTCCCTTTGGGTTTGTTAAACACTTCTAATGACTTGTTAATTTGTCTTCAGTATTTATGCTTTACATTTTCTTTTATTATTGTTATTATGTTTTATAATGCTTTTTTGTTCTATAATCAACATCTTAGTAAAATAGGATTCAGATTTTGATTCATAATAAGGTCTGTCAGAGTGTTTTTATTATAATTGAGATACTATTATAGTTTTCATTAGTATTTTAAACCAGTTTTTTTTAAGTTAGTCATTTTGTTGTGTTTTTGTAATTTTTAGTATTTTTTGTTATATATGTCTATATAGCTTTTATTCATTTTTATTTCAGTTTTAGTTATTAATAAATTAATAACTAATTAAAATAAATTGAAATGAGAATTGTTGCCTTGACAGCTACATTTATATTTATGCATTTAGCAGACACTTTTATCCAAAGGGACTTACAGTGCATTTAGGCTATACATTTTTTCCAGTGTGTGTGTTCCCTGGGAATTGAACCCACAACCTTTTGCGCTGCTTAACGCAATGCTCTACCACTGAGCCACAGGAACACCGACAGGACAGCTAGATGTAAAATGTTTTCAGTGGTTTTAATTTTAGTTTTAGTTAATGATAAAAACCCTGGTGTCATTACACTATTCATGTTTTAACCAATAAGTCATAGTGAATTTAATCAAACGTGTTTAAAATTAAGGTTTTAACCCTTTTTTACATCTGTAATAATACATATTCCTGACTGAAACAGGATATCTAAAGGTACATTCACAACCTAAAATATTTGAAATGATAGTAATAATAATTATTGCTAATAACAGTAATTAAATTGCTTATATTATTGATAATGTATTATTTTATTACTATTTATTAGTTATTGATGTAAACATATCTTAAATATCCTATATTATGAACTTTTTATCATGTAATAATGCTGTCTCTGTCCATCAGGTCCACCCCCGACACTGCCAGGTCCCATGAGGCCTCAGATGACATCACCCATGCAGCCCCAGTCCATGTCACCAATGCAGCCTCCCATGCAACCTCAACTGACCCCACCCATACAAGCCCAGCTCCCTCCACCAATGCAGCCCACCTTACCTGCCCCACTGGTGCCTCGGCCTGCTCCTCAAGCGTCTGCTGGAGCCGCTGCCGCCCCGCAGCCTGGACTGGCATCTCCCAAGCCTCCACCCCGTAGCCGGTCCTCTCACACACTGCCACCTGAGTCTGCTCCTGCTCCTACATCTCAGGTTAGTCCTCTTTCTCTGCCCACATCTGCATGGATGTCAAGATCATAAACCCAACATTAAATTGTGAAAAAGAGAGACAGGTACCCACGAGCCCATCCTGGGGTCATTACCCAGCCTTAGGGGCATCTTCCTCTTTTTGTTTTTCTACTTTTCTAGTAATATTGACTTTGTCCAGGTGGTTCTTATAGTCATGTTTCACTCTTCTTGATGCATGTCTCTCTCTTTTACTAGCAGGAGCAATCCTCAGGTTGACAGGTACTGGATTAAGTAATTTCTAGTCTTTATGTTGTCTTCATGGCACCAAAGCCAGTAGTCACAATGTATGGAGTGCTCATACATATAGAATCCTCCATGTTATAGTTGTTTTTCCCCTTTCCATCTTTAATTTAACTTTATTTTATTTTAAATATCAGAAAAGTATAAACTTAACTTGAACCCCTTGACATTATTGTATATAGCTACTTAAAGAAAGAACTACCAAGTTATTAGTTTAATGTTGTTCTGACAGGGGGTTCAAGGAAAGTGTCATCCAGTATTCGTTGTTGGTATTGTTTTTTTGTTTTTTTAATATGTGGTATAATTGTTTTCAGTGTTTCTTGGATAAGAGAGTAATTTCATGAGTAAATAGCTTCACTTTACCTCTAGTAGACTTGCACACTAATTGTATTTGTGTTTTCGATGTTATATAATGCTGTTGTATTACGCTGTTTTCAAATTCCGATCTTTTTGATTTTGATTTATTTTAAGGTCTGTCATTGCACCGTTTATGTTTTAACCAATAAGTCATTTTATCAAAACTTGTAACAAACACATGGTTTATAATTAGAAGTCAACATGAAATTATGTTTCAACCCTTTTTCTGTCTGTAATGATACATATTTGTGAGTGAAACAGGATATTTAAAGGTGCATTCAGTAGTTTGGTGCTAATTTACTGAATTGCTTAATCTAAAATATCAAAATAAATTTAGCTGTATCAGTTAAAAAATGACCCCCAACAGCCAAAGGAGACAATTAATTGTCAGCTTTAGGGAGGAGACAATTAATCGTGTCAGCTTTAGGGATGTGCACATGGCCTTGAGCTGTTACAAAAAGATTGGATTTCCATTTTAAAAGCATTCGCAAAGCAGAATCAGCGCTGAAACATGTTACTCGAACTGGTGAATTTTTTTTTTTATGAATGGCGGTAAGAATTTGAGATTGCTAGTGCTGTCATAAAACTCCCAACGGTTGTGATGTAATTATAAAACAGGCTGTAGTCTTAACGTGCTACAATTCTGCTGTTACAGTATTGTTTTTAGTTTTGATTCACTCCTAGCCGCGCTTGGTTCGAGCCGCTTTCATTTGCATTTAAGAACGCAACATTCGTCATAAGAAACGTTTATAAATCTGTAGTTTACAAAGAGAAGTTTCAGTGTCTCGCAATCCTTCAGAAGTCATTCTAATATGCTGATTTGCTGCTCAAGAAACATTTCTCATTATTATCAATGTTAAAAACTGTTTTGCTGCTTAATATTTTTGTGGAAACAATGATACAACCCAAACATTTGTATAAGATTTAAAAAAGTAATAATTTTATTAATGTATGAAAGTGGGGAAAAAAGTGAGTGAAGACATTTAAAATGATTTATATTTAATAAATGCATTAACAAATTTAATTAATATATTTGATAAATGCTGTTCATTAAACTTTATATTTGTCAAAAAATCCTGAAAAATAAAGTGTATCACCATTTCCACACAAAATATGAAGCAGCAAAATTGTCTTCAACATTGATAATAATCAGAAATGTTTCTTGAGTCAAATAAATTGTAATGATTTCTATAAGATAGTGTTCCTGTGGCTCAGTGGTAGAGCATTGCGTTAGCAGCGCAAAGGTTGTGGGTTCGATTCCCAGGGAACACATGTACTGACAAAAATATGTATAACCTGAATGCACTGTAAGTCACTTTGGATAAAAGCGTCTGCTAAATGCATAAATGTAAATGTAAATAAGATCATGTATGTGACACTGAAAACTGGAGTAATGAGGAACATTTTGTATTATTATATTGTTATCATGATTATTAAGTGCTGCTTTTAATTTTTACAGGACAATACAGGACAATATATTTATTCTAATATATAAGATATATCTTTTATATATATATATATATATATATTTTAATAAGTGCTGGGGACGTGGCTTGTGGGCGTGACTTGGGGCGTGGTCAGATTTTCCTTATTTTTTGTTTCTAGCTGACCACATGCCTGCAGCTTTTAAACCTAAAATTCCTCAAACTAGTTGTTGCTACTTCAGGAAAGTTAGTTTAGTAGAATTAAAAAAAAACATATTGTTCCAAACAGCCAAGGTGTGACCATTTCTTGAAGAGCTTTGGAGGGTTAAGGAAGGTTACAAAGAAAATATTTTTTCCTGCAATATATTTAATAAAATCAAATTTGATTTCATGTTGACTCTGCAACTCCATTGTGTTGTAGCTTCTCCTTAAACTGTAAGTTTGATTTCATAATGTAGTTATGTTTTCTTTCCCCAGGCCAAGGACATGAATGGAGTCCAAAGAGAAGCACAATGGAATCTAGACCCCTTCGACATGATTAACACCCAGTCCCTCTTCCAAAATTCATCGTTCTCCGCTTCCCTCCCTCGCTCCTCTTCCTCATCCACCCCCTCTCCTTCTTCTTCCTCCACGTTACCCAGCTCCCTCTCCCTATTCTCAGCTCCGGACACCAGCAGCACTCCATGTCTTCTGCCTCCCCCCTTTCCCTCCCGCAGCAAATCCCAGGAGACCCTCCGTTCATCTCCCAATGCGTTCCTCACAGAAGCCCAACCCAGACCCAACAGCACCAACCCTTTCACCGGCAACTTGTTGCCTTCCCCCCACCGATCGCTCACGCCCGATTTCTACACCCAGCAGCAGGCCAGGTCTGGCCTCAACAGGGCCATGTCAGCTGTTGGTTCACAGTTCAACTCTTCCACCATCATTCTCTAGACAACAATCCTTAGTTCCTGCTCAAGCAGCAGCCCCAGTCACACAAACCCAAAAGTGGGTCACATTCGATGACAATTCAGACTTCCTTTTAATGAAGGCTCCATCTGCAGGTGGGACCGACCCGCCGCTTATACCCACAGCCTCATCCATTCCCTTCCCACAACCCCAGAGCAGCTTCCCCAGCTCAGGCTTTGGCATGGACAGCAACTGGGCATTGCTTCCCACTTCCACGTTTCCCACAATCCCTCCTCCGATCCCAACCAGGACTAATACCAACATCAAAAACGCCCACATCCCTTCCAGAAACGAATTCACAGAGAGATGATACAGCGGAGAACGTTTATGTAAAATACAGAGAAAATATTATTGTGTATCTATAATAAGTGTATGGTTTGTATGAAAGTGTGGTTTTGGAAGTGTTGACCCGTTTGTCCGAAATAAATCCGACCGTATCTTTTAGACCAACGTTGATGGGAAACCATGAGGAAATCAACATTTGTTTGAACAGTATATTTAGTATTTTTCAGTTTGAATTTTTTTTATTTTCAGTTAAATAACAATGGGCAAAAAAACATCAGTTGCATATTAACATAGATATACACACATATGTGTGTAACATTTTACACTTCAAGGTACATGATCAGATGTACAAATATTAAGTTATTGATCTCATTTCAATTTCATCCTTTGCTTACCCTCATGTCGGAACACAAAAGAAAATATTTTGAAAATGTGTTATGTTTTGTTTTTCATACAGTGGAACTCAATGGGGTCTAAATAGGTTGTTTTGGAGCCCATTTACTTCCATTATATGGACAAAACCAGTTGAAACATTCTTCAAATATGTTCTTGTATGTTCCACTGAAGAAAGAACGTTAAACAGGTTTGTAAAGACATGAGAGTAATTTGTCATTTTTTGGTGAACCATCCCTTTATTCTGTAACCCAATGCAAATAAGCACAGACTTAAAATGCCTGGCTGTGTCTGACGTGTTCTACGCCATCATATCCATAAAATGGGCTTGACCAGAGATGCTTGTTTGTTGTTTAACTCATTATGAATGTATCTTTACCTGTTTCTGTAGCCTATGTTTAGGTTCGGAGCGTGTCACGTGCAACAGTAACTTGCTGTGCTTTACTGCATACTCAAATCAAGGGTCTTTATTTTTCTGGGTGTTCACGCAAAAGACCCCCCGTGCATCCTATAGCACGACTGATGTGCTTAGCTTGTCAAATATATATCTTCTATACATATTCATAGTGATTTAATGTCTTCCTAGTGGGGAAAAAATGTAAAGTACTTCTGAATTGTGATTATATTTACAGCATATACATGCCATATCTAAAGTGCACTGAAGAGCTCTGTCCTCTAGGCTTTCAAACGCACATTTCGAGTGGAGCTTGGGGGTCACAGCGGCTCCACTCATTCATCAACACTGTATATACATGTGTTTTCAGTTCATCTGATCCGAAGCTCATGACAGAACTGCTGTATTAAACAAATGTATTGTGTGTGTGTGTTTGATTTGGTGGGTTCCTCCTTCAGGATGTTGGCCATGCTTTCTTTTGTGCAATGTGTACTTATTCGCTCAATGAAATCGTGTTTTTTTTATTTCGATGAACAGGTTATTGATAGATCTATTTATTGTTATGTGGAGGAATACTGTGCTGTACTTTGGAGTGCGCCGTCTGTTTCTGTGTATTTTAGCTGGTCGTGCGAGTGCGCTTACGTGTTTGCATCGCCATATTGAGGGATTCGGATATCTTACGAGTCTGATGACCCCAGAGTCATTATAGCATTATGTCTTCGAACTGATTTTGAGAGAAATATTTATCAAATATGGTATAATCTTGAGAGGAAACACAACAAGATGGATTATGAATGGTGTAGCATTTAAAGCTACCATTTTGTAACACTGCCATGTTGATAAAAGTCTGGAGTTCAAAGCCCCAAAGATGTTTATTTGGTTCTGGGGAAGCATATCATGATTCAGCCTCAGTTGGTTTTGTTAATTTTATAGCATTCCAGACTGTACTGATGCATTATGGGTGAATGATCAGCCCTCAGGCACTTATTTTATGTGTGCAGTCGTTTTACTCATGTTATGCAGGTTTTTAATGTCTCTCAAGGGCATACTGAAATGATTCATTCTTGGTTAAAGTGTATGTATTTCAGGAAAGCAGTATTTTACTTGTGCTTTTGTTCCTTGTTTACATTTTAGGTACAAATTTAACATCTGCATAGCTGTTTAAATGTTCGCCTGGGACATTTTGAGCAACATATTTTGGCTTTGAGCATTACAGATTTATTTTTGGAGCGTAAAAGCACTGAAAAGTTTCTCTTTTTGGGGTTTGGTTGAGGAATAGGTCAGAAGGAGCCAGCCAGCAAGATTGTGTGAATTAATGCATGAGAAAACCATTCCAAAGCACTAACTGTGAATATCTCCAGAATACAGACAAGTATCAGGTTGTGGATAATATATACAGTATATATATTATTTTGATGACTGATGAACACAATGTAACCACTTAACATTCAAAGGCATTAGAAATCATTTGATCAGGTGTTCTGTATGTAATGAAAGCGTTGAACCTGACATTGCTAGCGCCAGTTATTAATGAGAAGCAAGGTTTTATAGGAATGAGCTCCTTTTGTGAAGTTAACGTTCCTTTGTAGCTTTTAGCCCAGTAGTAAACAAGTCTGTGGTATTAAACTTATATGTATGTACACACACACCACAAAACTGCAATTCAGTAACAAGTAGTCGATCTGTAATTTAAGTGCACGCCAAAAGTGCACATTTATGTATGGAGTAATTGATGTTGTATGTATGCAATAATAAATGTATTTCAACATGAAACATACTGCTATTAATTATTGGCTGCAGCAGATCATGTTACATGTGACAAAATATTTAAGACACATCAGCTAATCAGAAAACTTACTGTAAAATTTTTTTTTTTTTTTAATTGTAGAAACATTTCATTTGAATGATAGTTTCTGAAAAATACAAATTAAGGTTTTAATGTGTACATAAGAATATCCCATATTTTAATAACAATAATTAGAAAATAAATTATTTTTTATTATGAAGCTTTTAGTGTATTTGAGGTTTACGTTTAATATTTTCTTGGGTTATAAACATCTTTCTCTGTCTATTTGTTCAAACAAATGCTTTTTTTTAAGTGCTTTAGACCAGTGTTATTTTAGTATTATTTATGTAGTGTTTAATATTTTGAATTGTTTTTTATTTTAGTTTTCGTTTTGACGTTTGACAAATGTTATGTGCTTTTGTTTTCTTTATTTCGTTTTTTATATTTATATATTTCTAGTTGTAATAACAGTAATTTTAGTAATTCATCTTATTTCAGTTAGCTGTCAATTACAGCATTTCTAATTTTCGTTCAAGTTTTGAATCTCTATATAATCCATATTTATATTTTATTGCAGCTTTATTTTAATTAACAAACGTGAGTTTTAACAATTTGTATCACCTATTTTGCCGTGAATCTTTTATTCTGTAATATCTTACTTCCGGTCAAGCGCGCGTGGGGGGGGGGGTGTTCTGTCAGAGTTGTTGCTGCTGTCTTCACACCGCTATGTGGAGGTAAATAGATCACCGTGATTCACTTCAGCAACAGCGCAGCGCTCTCAAACACAGCCATGATGGCATGTCAGAGGAGACGCACCGCCGTCTCGGGGGCTTTTCTGCTCCCCCGTCTTCTCTGCCTGCTGTGTTTTGCTGTCATTAGTCTGGCTGAGAACACGGAGATGGTGAATGTGGTAACGGAGAGGAAAGCGGAGGAAAGCCACAGGCAGGACAGCGCCAATCTGCTCATATTCATCACGTTACTCACACTCACTATCCTCACGATATGGCTCTTCAAACACCGACGCTTCAGGTTCCTACATGAGACGGGGTTGGCTATGATTTATGGTGAGGTTTATTTATTTTATATAATCATATTCAAGTTCACATTGAGGAACCTTGTAGAAGGGCACCAGAAATATTGTGCATGCATGTTATCAAAATGCTAGATTAGTATTAGTTGGACACACACTGGCCACTAATATGGAAAAAATGTAAAAAAAGTATTTTGACAGATTTACAAAGCTGCTCAATTTTACCTGATTTATGTGTTTAACAATTATTTTGTCATTAACACTTAAAAATCTAAATAAAAATGTTAAATGCACATCTTAAGTAAATAATACATTTCATTAAATGTAATACGTTTAAGTCATTCTTTAATGTAATTATTTTGTAGTAAATACTTAAATTTAAATAATTGTAATTGTAATACATTTAAATCTAAAATATTGGTCTTAATTTATATATTTAAATGCATTATACATATAAGTCGATATTTAATTAAATTGTTGTGTAATACAATTCTTAATAAAATGAAAAACCGATCAATTCTACATTGAAATATTAAATATGAATAAATTGATACATTTTAATAAATGTAATCCATATAAATCTGTTTTCAGGGGAATTTTTGTGTAATAAATATATCTAAATTAAATCTTTAATATAAGTCGTAATGATTTGATGTGTTTTACTACATTTACTAAAGCCTATTTCAATCAAATGAATAAGCAATATAAAGACTTAAAATCTAAATTAATAACATTTTTAATTGATCTATTTTAATAGATTTAAATCTTAAAGAATTGTTGTTGTTTTTCATGCAGTGGAGGAGAACTCCACGTTAGAACTGTTTTACTGTAGCAGCAATCGCAGGTGTTCTGTCAGAAACAATGATCATCGTGGTAGATATTTGTACTGGTAGCTTTATAACTGTTTTACTGTAGTAGCAATCGCAGGTGTTCTGTCAGAAACAATGATCATCGTGGTAGATATTTGTACTGGTAGCCTGTTTTACTGTAGCAGCAATCGCAGGTGTTCTGGCAGAAACAATGATCATCGTGGTAGATATTTGTACTGGTAGCTTTATAACTGTTTTACTGTAGCAGCAATCGCAGGTGTTCTGGCAGAAACAATGATCATCGTGGTAGATATTTGTACTGGTAGCTTTATAACTGTTTTACTGTAGCAGCAATCGCAGGTGTTCTGTCAGAAACAATGATCATCGTGGTAGATATTTGTACTGGTAGCTTTATAACTGTTTTACTGTAGCAGCAATCGCAGGTGTTCTGTCAGAAACAATGATCATCGTGGTAGATATTTGTACTGGTAGCTTTATAACTGTTTTACTGTAGCAGCAATCGCAGGTGTTCTGTCAGAAACAATGATCATCGTGGTAGATATTTGTACTGGTAGCTTTATAACTGTTTTACTGTAGCAGCAATCGCAGGTGTTCTGGCAGAAACAATGATCATCGTGGTAGATATTTGTACTGGTAGCTTTATAACTGTTTTACTGTAGCAGCAATCGCAGGTGTTCTGGCAGAAACAATGATCATCGTGGTAGATATTTGTACTGGTAGCTTTATAACTGTTTTACTGTAGCAGCAATCGCAGGTGTTCTGGCAGAAACAATGATCATCGTGGTAGATATTTGTACTGGTAGCTTTATAACTGTTTTACTGTAGCAGCAATCGCAGGTGTTCTGTCAGAAACAATGATCATCGTGGTAGATATTTGTACTGGTAGCTTTATAACTGTTTTACTGTAGCAGCAATCGCAGGTGTTCTGTCAGAAACAATGATCATCGTGGTAGATATTTGTACTGGTAGCTTTATAACTGTTTTACTGTAGCAGCAATCGCAGGTGTTCTGGCAGAAACAATGATCATCGTGGTAGATATTTGTACTGGTAGCTTTATAACTGTTTTACTGTAGTAGCAATCGCAGGTGTTCTGGCAGAAACAATGATCATCGTGGTAGATATTTGTACTGGTAGCTTTATAACTGTTTTACTGTAGCAGCAATCGCAGGTGTTCTGGCAGAAACAATGATCATCGTGGTAGATATTTGTACTGGTAGCTTTATAACTGTTTTACTGTAGCAGCAATCGCAGGTGTTCTGTCAGAAACTGTAATGATCATCGTGGTAGATATTTGTACTGGTAGCTTTATAACTGTTTTACTGTAGCAGCAATCGCAGGTGTTCTGTCAGAAACAATGATCATCGTGGTAGATATTTGTACTGGTAGCTTTATAACTGTTTTACTGTAGCAGCAATCGCAGGTGTTCTGGCAGAAACAATGATCATCGTGGTAGATATTTGTACTGGTAGCTTTATAACTGTTTTACTGTAGCAGCAATCGCAGGTGTTCTGGCAGAAACAATGATCATCGTGGTAGATATTTGTACTGGTAGCTTTATAACTGTTTTACTGTAGCAGCAATCGCAGGTGTTCTGGCAGAAACAATGATCATCGTGGTAGATATTTGTACTGGTAGCTTTATAACTGTTTTACTGTAGCAGCAATCGCAGGTGTTCTGGCAGAAACAATGATCATCGTGGTAGATATTTGTACTGGTAGCTTTATAACTGTTTTACTGTAGCAGCAATCGCAGGTGTTCTGGCAGAAACAATGATCATCGTGGTAGATATTTGTACTGGTAGCTTTATAACTGTTTTACTGTAGCAGCAATCGCAGGTGTTCTGTCAGAAACAATGATCATCGTGGTAGATATTTGTACTGGTAGCTTTATAACTGTTTTACTGTAGCAGCAATCGCAGGTGTTCTGGCAGAAACAATGATCATCGTGGTAGATATTTGTACTGGTAGCTTTATAACTGTTTTACTGTAGCAGCAATCGCAGGTGTTCTGGCAGAAACAATGATCATCGTGGTAGATATTTGTACTGGTAGCTTTATAACTGTTTTACTGTAGCAGCAATCGCAGGTGTTCTGGCAGAAACAATGATCATCGTGGTAGATATTTGTACTGGTAGCTTTATAACTGTTTTACTGTAGCAGCAATCGCAGGTGTTCTGGCAGAAACAATGATCATCGTGGTAGATATTTGTACTGGTAGCTTTATAACTGCTTTTGCTATTCTGTATTTATCTTTCATTTATTCTGTATCTCTGTATGTGATTTGTTTAACATGCTTGGTATTAAACAAATTTGAGATGTGTTTGCTGTCCTCAGGTTTGTTTGTGGGTATAATTCTGCGCTTTGGCGTCCATTTACAACAAGACTTAAACAACGTCACCATGACTTGTGCCGTGAACAGCAGTCCCATCATCATACTGGTGAACGTGAGCGGCCGATTCTACGAGTACAGCCTGAAAGGAGAGGTCCCGGGCAGCAAGGGACATGATGTGCCAAATGCAGAGATGCTCAGGAAGGTGCTGATGATAAATCCTCTAAAATAACAAAACATGCATTACTCGTTCTTTCCTCGTACTGGATGTGCGTGCATCTTTTAGGGTACAAGATTTTGTTCTGAAACGTATACATTTGCTTCTAGGTTACTTTTGATCCTGAGGTTTTCTTCAACATTTTGCTTCCACCCATCATCTTTCATGCAGGATACAGTCTCAAACGAGTAAGAATATGATTACAAAATACAGGTCTGAAAGAAAAGCTTGGTTTATTAGAAAGTCTCTTATCAGTTGCCAATGTGTCTGAGCTGTATTGTGATTTTTTTTAATAATAATTTCTTTATTTGTTTTAACTTTCAGAGGCATTTTTTCAGAAATTTGGGGTCTATCCTCTCCTATGCATTTGTGGGCACATTGACATCATGCTTTGTTACAGCGTAAGTGATGAAATTTCTAAAAGAAGCTGTAAATGTAACATATATATGATATGCTTCATCATATCCTCTGTGCAGGTTGGTGATGTACGGCTGTGTGATGTTTATGAAAGCCATCGGTCAGCTTGGAGGGGATTTCTTTTTCACTGACTGCCTTTTCTTCGGTGCTATTGTATCTACCACGGATCCAGGTACAGATGTTGCTCTAAATGTAGATTCTTCTATTAAATATGTTCAACTATTATAAAGTTAATAATAATAGATTCATAACCAAGATAGTATATGAGTCTTTACTAGTTTGAATTGCTTACAGTGACTGTTCTGGCCATTTTCAATGAGCTGAAAGTTGACGTGGATCTCTATGCGCTGATGTTCGGTGAGAGTGTCCTCAATGATGCCGTGGCCATTGTCCTGTCATCGTAAGTGTACACCCTTATGTGCGAAAATACACACATACACACACACTTTCATTTTAGGCCTCGAGGCTATTGATTTCTGTGTTCACATAATCTCACCCTATGATTATTTTTTAACAGATCAAGGATTTTGACACTACCATTTAAAAGTTTGTGGGCTGTAAGATTTTTAAATTGTCTTATGCTTGCCTAGACTGCATTTATTAGATCCAAAATACAGATAAACCGTAATATTTTGAAATATTACACATTAAAATGACTTTTTAATCAACTTTTTAAATTGTTATTTTAATTCCTGTGATGCAAAGCTGAATTTTCAGCATCATTACTCCAGTCTTCAGTGTCACATGATCATTTTAACATGCTTATTCGCTGCTCAATGCTCAATGTTGAAAACGGTTGTGTTAGTTGTGCTGCTTAAAGGGAAAGTTCACCCACAAATGATAATTCTGTTATTAATTACTCCCCCACATGTCTCTCCAAACCCGTAAGACCTTCGTTCATCTTCTGAACACAAGTTAAGATATTTTTGATGAAATCTGAGAGCTTCTTGACCCTACTGCTATGTTCCCAGGTCCAGAAACGAAGTAAGGACATTAGTAAAATAGTCCATGTGACATCAGTGTTTCAACTGTAATTTTACAAAGCTAGAAGAATACTTTATTCAACAATTCTTCTCCTCCTCATCCCATCTGCCGCGAGTATCATGCCGCATGCGTGTGCTTTCCTCTGCATGTAAACAGTGCATGCGTCGTGATGGAGGGTCAGAGAACTATCATATCGTATATTAAAAATATAGTTCGGGAGATGAACGAGTAATTAATGACAGAATTTTCATTTTTGAGTGAACTGTCCCTTTAATATGTATAACCTAACCCTTTCTCACCTACTGACAGATCAATAGTGGCATACCAGCCCGAGGGAGACAATCGCCACACATTTGACGGCAGTGCCCTGCTCAAGTCACTGGGTGTCTTTCTGGGAGTTTTCAGTGGATCTTTTGCAATGGGGGCTGCAACTGGAGTCATGACCGCTCTGGTATCTTTATATGTTTAATTGTTTTAATTCACATAAGCTAGTCAAAAGAAGAAAACAAATGTTAAGATCTAAGGTAGTTAATCTATTAATATGTGCTGTTATTTAGGTCACAAAGTTCACTAAGCTGAGAGATTTCCCCTTGCTGGAAACGGCCCTTTTCTTCCTCATGTCATGGAGTACGTTCCTATTGGCTGAGGCCTGCGGCTTCATAGGTAACTATGGCAACACTATGATCTCTGAAATCTGTTTAGTCACATGCTCCAAATAACATCATGGAAAAATGAATACTGTTGGTTTATGCAGGTAATGTCTCTAAATTGGTCAGTCGTGGCCTCAGTGGTCAAATATTTACAAAAAAGGCTGCATTTTTTTAAAAAAAAATTAATAAAACAGTAATATTGTGAAATATTATTGCAATTTAAAAGAGCTGATGTATCACAGTTTCCACAAAAATATTAAGCAGCAAAACCTGTTTTCAACAGTAAAATAATAATATGAAATCTTTCATAAGCAGCAAATCAGCATATTAGAATGACTTTTGAAGGATCATGTGACACTATATTTCACAATATTGTTGTTTTACTTTATTTTTAATTAATAAACAAATACTTGGTGAGTATAAGAGACCATTCTAAAGCATTTTTCAATATTCCAGTTATTTCAGACTTTTTTTCCAGATATTTTTAATCAATGTTGTAATTAACTAAATCAGAAGGAAAAACTAAAACTAATAAATGCATGAACAAAAACTAAAACTAATAGATAAAAGTACAAGTGAATTCAAAATAGTAAAAATACTACACTTTCATGTAAACGGTGTTGAATCTTCTTGGTGTTCAGGTGTGGTTGCAGTGCTCTTCTGTGGCATTACTCAGGCTCACTATACATACAACAACCTCTCTGCCGAATCAAAGATTAGAACCAAACAGGTAACATACAAACTGTTGATATTTGAATGGGGCGTCTCATAGCTGTTTTTTGTGTTCAAGATTTGCGTACTGATAGTATTGTCCACCGTTTCCTCCAACAGTTGTTTGAGCTGCTGAATTTCCTGGCTGAAAACTTCATCTTCTCTTATATGGGCTTGACACTTTTCTCCTTCCAGCACCATGTGTTCAATCCCTTCTTCATCATAGGTGCATTTGTATCCTTTTGTAGCAGTATGTTTATGCTGTACTCATGAATTGTATACGGTTAAACATTGTCCTTAACTGTGGCTTTCATTTTTAGCTGGCTATATTTCTCGGCAGGGCGGCTAACATCTACCCCTTGTCTTTCCTGTTAAACTTGGGCCGCAAGAATAAAATCGTCTCCAATTTCCAGCACGTCATGATGTTTGCAGGTAATACCTGCAGAGATCAGAGACAATTGAAATGCGTAATGCCTTTTTCTCTTGTTTATGATGTAACACTGACCTCACAGGGCTCCGAGGGGCAATGACCTTTGCCCTCTCAATTAGGGACACTGCGACATACGCCAGGCAGATGATGTTTTCCACCACCTTACTGATCGTTTTCTTCACTGTGTGGGTCTGTGGGGGTGGGACGACCCCCATGCTGTCACTTATGCAGATTCGGTGAGTCTCAGTTACATTCTTAAAGCAAAATATGGCTTTCTTTGTTGTCTAAATCCCATTATCTTTCCACAGAGTGGGAGTGGACACAGATCAAGATAATTCGGTAAGCTCTACTCACACCTGCTCAAAATGCATCAGCTGATATCAGAATCAAAATTAACGTTTATCATTCAAATATTGACTGTACAAACCTGACACATAAGGGTAGTGTAACAGACTACATTTCCTCTCTTGTCTCATCTTTTTCTCTGCTCGTATAGGTCACAGCACCGGATGGCATGACACAAAGAAGTACCAAGCATGAGAGTGCCTGGCCGTTCAGACTGTGGTACACTTTTGACCACAAGTATCCTTCAGTTGTTCTGCCTAATTGTATCAAGATTTAAATTGTCCCTAAAAACATGATTTATTTATAAATCAGAATGTTTTTGACTTTACACACTACATATTAGATTAGACAATCTTAGGCCAACATAATACATTCTGCATTCAACATGTCTTGTCTTCAGTGTGGCATATTAAACAGTAGATGGCACTCGTGATCTGAAGTAATATTTTTTATCAAACTTTGATTTATTGTTTATTTTTTTCATCTGGAATTCACTAACACAGGGAAGTGTTTTGTCAGCCAAGTGCGAGATTTTAAGTTAATGTTTCAATAATTTACCACCACATTTCTCTGATGTCAGTTAGTGGTCACATGACATTCAGGTAAACAATTTATTTTTTTGTAGTGTTATTATTTGAACGCTTTTTAGGTTGTTTTAATTTTGAAATTATTCATTTTCATTTTTACAGTTTTAATCACTAGCTTTTCATAAAATCATAAACCCCCTGCAATTCCTTCATGAACCCCCAGGGGGAAACCCTGCACTAAAAATATGACAACCCTTGCAAATGATTATTATAATTCTGATGATTATTATAATTAGTCATTGCACAAAGTACAGGTACAAAGCAATAAAATACAGTGAGCATCCAATCAGAAGTATAAATAAGCATATTGTATATAAATGATGAAAAAGTGAGACATAAATGTCATTGCATGAAATGGTGTTTGAAATGAATGAAATAAATGTTCGATATATGTGATTATATGTATGCATAGCATGTGACCGTAAAGACATTAATAATGTTACACAAACTTGGTTTGTAATAAATGCTGTTTTTATAACTTGACATTGGAATGCTAAGTTAAGACATTTATGTTACAAAAGATTATTCCTGAGTAAAATGTATTATAAATTCCACAAAAACATCAAGCAGCACAACTGTTTTCAATATGCATAATAGTAATAAGAAATGTTGCTTGAGCAGCAAATCAGCATCTTAGAATGATTTCTGAAGGAGCATGCAACACTGAAGACTGGAGTAATGATGCAGGAATACAGGAATTAATTCTAAAATATATTAAAATAGAAAACACTCATTTTAAATTGTAATAATATTTCACAATATTGCTGTTTTACTGCATTTTTGACCAAATAAATATGTTGAGCATAAGAGGCTTCTTTTAGTGTAATTAATAATGAATAGGAGGAGTAGTATACTTATGTCATTTTGAATACCATTAAATCCTTAACAAAGTGGTGCAGTTATTTAAAACCCTTCCTCACTCACAGCGGGCCTCCACTCACTTCCACTCTGCCGGCCTGCTGTGGTCCAATAGCACGCTGTCTCACCAGCTCACAAGCCTACGAGGTAAACCCATGAACACATTCAGCTGCTATTGGCTCATACTACACTGTAAAAATGTGTCAAATCACATGAGCACACAAGTGTAATCCGAATTATGCAAATCATGGATTTTCTTTCCCTCCTGCCAGAATGCTGGTCAGTTAAATGATGAAGACACCGAGCTGATTCTGAATGACAGCGTTGGTTTGATGTACAGTGACATGACGGTCAGCACAGATGCCCATGGCATGCCCACCACGTCCACCAGCCAGGCGGGGCTTTACTCACTAGCAGGAACCTCAGACGATCCTCTGGACAGGGAGCTTGCGTTCGGAGGCACCCGTCTGGTTCTCCCCACAGATGAGGCTCCAGACCCCCTGACGTCATTCCCTCCGCCTCTGTCGGACCCTCTGCGCCACCGAGTCTGAGCCTGCCAGACAGCTGCTAACCTCTTGGCCTCTATGTGACGCTTTCTTTCACAGATATTAAGTTAAACGATTATTTATGCTTTTATTGATATATTATATTGTGCCATATATATTTATTTAATTGTCTACTCTAGACACTGGTGTCCCCCGCCCCCAAAAAAAGGAAATTGAAATCAATTTTGTGTTTGAGTATTGTGTAGCTCAGACTGAACATCTGCTTCTATTATGAATGCATTGATGTGTCCGGATTGATCATTTACAATACCTTACATAACTTGTGGCTCTCCTTGTGGATATATTTTTTATAAATAAGTGCCTATGTCCGGTAACCTGGTGTTTGTACTGTGCTATCTGACTCATCGTTATCTCATTAACATTTGCATATGAAAAAAGAGATTTAATAATACATAGCAAAAGTGACTTACTTGAAAGTGTTTTGTTACTGTTCCACACCCATTGATCCTCTAATAAATGATATTTTATGTACTTTTGACGCCCGTGTTGAAGATTATTTGGGTGCAACTGTTTTCTTCATTGATTAATTTATTTAAAATATATATTGCGACATCGGGTAAATATTGCCAGGTGCAACTTTCCTTCAGCTACTTGAAGATTATGACCTAACTAATGCATTCCATCTCCAAAAGATTTAAAATCTTACAAACATTGACTTTAATCCCTTTGTTGTAAAGGAAAGTGCTCTTGTTTAAGAGACTACTGGATCTTTTTGTGTTATTTATTTTGGCAAGGAATAAATAAAACGTGCGCGTCCTTCCCGTCGTCCCATCATGTAGATTACGAATCCTAAAACATATTAATATTCATTAGCTAGTTCTTCGTAATTGGGTGATAACTGCGCAGCGTCAGGAATGCATAATTAATATTTATAAGAAAGCCTTAGCCATTGGAAGTCTACTAAAGCACGTTAGCATGACCTGATGTTATATGTATGAGCTAAGACATCTCGACAACCCACCGACGTAAAACCGGACCAAGTGCAAAACACTGAAACATTGCTGTGGCGGCAGAGGACAGGACACTAGAGCACCGTATCCTCCAGAAAAGGTACGTGAGGTACTTTCTCAACGGTAAAAAGCTCAGACGAGTCAGCGTAATTTACGTTTTTTTAATAGGATATTAAGTATAATCAAAATTGCACAACATCCAGAATCACAGGACTTGGTCTGACATGCAGAGACCTGTGCCTAGAAAACATCAACTAACAAAGATCTTTATTATTTGTTAGCCTCTAACTAAAGAGAGGCTAAATAATGTTTGTATATGTAAGCAAATAAACAGTAATAAAATCATATGAAAAATATTTTCTAATATCAGAAAATATTCTAATCAGTTTCAGGAATTTATTTCACTTGCAATTAATACAACAAACATCCTTAAGTTATTTTTTTTTTCATATTTTACACACTGTTTAATATTTAATCTGGCCAATAAAATGTCTACCTTCTTCATGTTCAGTATACTATTTTGATTGACTTCATTGATATGATATCAGTGTGTGAGTCTGAATATGAAGTGCATTGATGTAAGTACAGTACGTTTAAAATGGGGCGCTGGCTGCAGCGATTTTCTGCATGTTCTTTCAGCCTCTGAAATCTGTTTCTTATTAAAGATTTTCACTCCGAAGATCTAGCCACATGTCTAAGGACTGATGAGGTGAGAGACTATCCTAGACAGTTTGTCTAAATTATGTGCAGATTGGAATTCACCCCAGGAGAGTGATATAAAATATCTGATATCTGTCTTTGATGTCCATAATTCCCTGTCATTATGCACATTCCGAGGAAGTGAAATACACAGAAAATGTATTAGGCTATCATACCATATCTGGCATATACTATATTCTTTACTTCCTATCCCTTTTCCCATTTGGACACTTCTTGCTGGCTGAAGGTGACAGACACTGAATCCAGAGTGATTATTTCTGAGGTGACTAATATACAGATGTGTTTTCGCACATAGTCCATATACGAATAACAATATGATATGTGCTGTTGAAATAATGCCCATTTAAAATGAGGAAGCAAACTCCATGTGCGTACCACAAGACAGGTATTGTATTGTATCAAGGGCGCATGGACGGTCTCATGTGTTTGAGTCACTGTCTTAGGACTGATTATGAATCAGGAGCTTGTTGCGACAAGCCTCCTAAAAAGGAAAAGTTCACCCAAAAACAAAAATTTGCTTAAAATGTAGTCACCTTCAGACCATCCAACATGTTACTTCCTCAGAACAGATTTGAACATTGAAATGGACACCAATTAATATGCCTGTGGCTCATGGTACATTGCTCAGCGCAAAAAGTTGTGGGTTCAATGGAACACACATCCAAAAATGTTGCAGTGAATGGGTGCCGCCATAATGAGAGTTCAAACAGCTGATAAAAGCATCACAATAATCCACAAGTAACCCACACTTCTCCAGTCTATTGATTAAAATGTTAATGCATCTTATGAAGTGAAAAGCTGCATGTTTGTAAAAAAACAAATACATCATGTTTTTCATTTCAAACTCTCATCTGAAGTCATCAAAATTCATCTCATCTGCATCAGGAGAGAAATATGTACAGCCCAATCACCACTTTTAAGCAAAAACAGTCCAAAACAGTTCTAAACAAATATGTATATTTTGATGTGAGTTTTCACTGGAGGACTATTATTATGGATTATGAACATATATTTCATCCATAAGTGTAATAAGTTAAAAGGCCTTAAAGATGGATTTGTTTCTTAGAAAAATGCAGCTTTTTGCTTCACAAGAGTTTAATTGATGGACTGGAGTCGTGTGGATTATTGTGATGTTTTATCAGCCGTTTGGACTCTCATTCTGACGGCACCCATTGACTGCAGAGGATACATTGGTGAGCAAGTGATGTAAAGCTAAGTTTCTTCAAATCTGTTCTGATGAAAAAACAAATTCAACTACATCTTGGATGGCCCAAGTGTAAATACATTGTCATTTTTTGGGAGAACTATTTCTTAAAATCTTTGCGATTTATAAATCTTATATAATTATAAAATATTTTTTATTTCATAGGAAGTACAAAATTATCCTCAAAAACATTTGACATGGGCCATGAACAGATCCATTCAGTCTTGTGTTGTGTGTGCATGCTTTCGTGAAAGGATGTTGTGTTCTCCTGGTACCAAGAGCACAGTGGAGACATGTAAAGCATTTGCTCTTCCCTTAATGTCAGATTAAATGTGATTCATTTGCACTCCATTTTTTGCTTCTTGGGGCATATATGGAAACATTTAGGTAAGAACTCGAGGGATTGGTACTCTGTTTTGTACCCTGCTGTTCTGTCTATTTGAATATGCATACAATAGCAGATGGATATCAGCTACAATAAATATTACTGGCAAACAGTTTGCTTTGGGTGTTAACCTTGATATTTACATCATAGGACCGATTTAAAAAAAAAAGTTTATTAGAAACAACTTTTATTGTTATTCTCTGAAATGTCCTGATTGGTCAGTCTTTGCATTCAGATATTTCCTGAATGCCCATCCATTTTTTTCACCAGTCTTGCTTGAATTTTAAAAAGTCTTCATTAAGCCTTGTTTATACTTTTGCCTGGCTCCACAGCGCGAGCCTCCGCTGACTGCGCGCGCACCTCCCCAAAAGGACAAGGCGTTTATACTTGTTGCACTCGCTGTTGTAGCCTACTATTGTTTGAAATGTCAGGGGGTGACTCGGAGTAATTGCCCTCTTAAATTAGCAGGGAACAGCGGTGAGTAGTAGTAAACTTGTGTGTGTGTGTGTGTGTGTGTGTGTGTGTGTGTGTGTGTTGTGTGTGTGTGTGTGTGTGTGTGTGTGTGTGTGTGTGTGTGTGTGTGTTTAAAACTAATAATACTAAATTGAACAACAATAAAATATTTTTTCATACTTTTAGTAATCATTTTCATTTCATTAATCAGGGACTGATGGAGTTTGAACTTAACATCAACTTCTTCCAATTCATAAAGATGCTGTTCAGATGTGCCTGTTAGGTCAGAGTCGCCCTGAAGTTGTGCATCTTCGGAACCGGAGCCGCACGGAAAGTTTACAAAAAATGTGCACACCGCCAAGCAAAATGGGGCCTAACGCACTTGCATGGCCGCCCACTCCGCGATGACATCATTTTCGCCACACGCACCTTTGCTCTCGTGCGGACGGCGAGTATAAACCAGGCTTTAAAGAGTTAAAAGCAAAGAACAAAAACCAACCAGCAACAAGGTGAATCACAACATTACAACAATTTTATTTAAAACAAAAAGTATTTGAAAACCAGACAAAAAAACAAATAAAACAAAGGTACAAGATCGTGAAATCAACTGTTTTATTTAGGGAAAGAACTACAATCCCATGAAGCATTGCAAATCAGACTGAGAAAACACAGATTATTTGTTGATTATGTATATAGAAAAAAATTATGTTTATTGCAAAATACACATAGGCCTAACTATAGGCTACAAATATTTAAGTAGTTTGTTAGGGTGGGTTCATGGGAGTGGGTTGATGCTAAAGAGCTCTTTTGGTGTGATTAACTTGTTCTGATTCTCTGATTGGTGGAGCTTTTTTTAGAGTCATGGGTAATGTATTTTTCACCAGGAATTCGAAAGTTAAACTTTAATATTTGAAAAAGTATGTTGAAAAAGTGTACACTGGCGGTTTCAACAAAAGCATATACCATCAATTAATAACCCCATAGGTCACAGTAAGCCTGTCTTTAACGGTTTACAAGTTACCATTAAAAATCAATTCCCCTATGGAGAAAATTGAGAAAATTCTGGAACCCGCCTGTTGCACAAAACATAATTGACCGCATAATGCCGTGACCAAATGAAGTATTCCAGAACTCCATGTAATAAGTAACCTATTGTTAGTGCCAGGTCCCTTTTAGAGAAGCATTCTAAACAATTATAAACAGGATAATTATATGGTGGTTAAAATGTGGCCCCATATTAACCTCCCTTGCCTAGAGAGGGACGGTAGCCTTGTTTGAGTTTCCTCTTTGTGAAAGTGTATTTAGGAGTGCAGATCAAGAGTAGGGTTACGCCGCTGGCCAGTCGTCTCGCCTGTTCTTCTTACCGCTGTTTCACAGGCTTCCTGTTTCCAAGCTTTCGCCACATTCTTCAGCATGTAGATCATGCCAACACAACACTCTGCCAAGACCCCCTCAAATTTACCAGCTGTGTAATAGGGTTGATCCATTACCATACCAATTTCAGATGACCCATGTTGGCTAAGCAGGACCATTTGTGCATTAAAAGTGTTTTTTTGGGGGGGGGTTTAAGTATCCAACATATGTTTCTCTGTTTGGGTCAGAACATATGCACAAGTGCGCTCATGTGTGTGGTTTTCGAATGCTGTAATTACTGTAAAAGTGATGTTTTGAGCTAACCGGCAGGTGATGTCATAGCCCAACTTCTAATTTGGTCGCCTTCATCATATCCACCGCACACTTTTATGAGCCTGCGGAGAAAACTAACTTGTTAAATGCACGCAAAAGCAGCATAAAGGAGGAAAAACCATGGTCAGTATCACCATATTAGTTTGCTCTTCAGCTGAAGTCTCACAGGCTCTCAAGTTTTGCCTCATATCGCATCAACCAATGGGTCGCAAGCAGCGTGACTGTTCCAGTTCTTCCCCTCGTTTGCTTTGGCTGCTACGCTCGCCCGACTGTGTTCCAGATGCTGGTGCATGAGGTCATCCTGAAATCAGATTCCAGTCTCAACAGTCTGCCATCTCCCTGGAGATCACATTAAATATTTGACTAAAACAGGGGTCTGTCAGTTTGCCATTACATCAGCGTCTATAAAAGTGCCCCATTCACGCTTATCTGTGACCCATTAAGCGGGTTCCCTTATTTGCTCTTTATTTGTTTTAATGAAACTGTTTGCTGTTAATTAGAACCATTTGAATGGAGCTGTAGTCTAGTGGTTAGCACATGTGCATGTGTGGGTGACATGAGAATGATGAATCTGAGGCGATTTATGAAAGTAAATAAATAATGTCTCACTTTTATTATTTTTAGGAAGAGAAGTCTGAAAAAGATAAGGAAATTCTCTTTATAAGACAATGTTTAAAATGTTCTTAAGCTAGAAAATAAGAAGAAAATAGCCAAGTGGTTAAGAAAAATGTTATCTTTAAAAATGTTTTATGAATCCAGGCCCTGTCCTCTCTTGACTGTCCCATAAAAACACCATAAATCTCTTTTGAAAAAGTTTGAGCCCATGATCTTTGAGCTTTGGTGAGCATGACTGTTAGAGCCACGCTAAAATGTGATCATATCTGGTCTGTCATTAAAGTTAACCGGCCAGGAAATACAGAACTGAAAATAAAACTATCACAAACAGTACATTTCAGAAGTCTTCGAACTTTCGGGAAAACAAGAGTGCTTATGCCAAGTCCTGTAACAGCATATTTAAACCTCATTACTGTTCAAATACTTCTCCTGTGTCCATTAAAAAAATACTTGTGCTTGTCTAAAACAGGCATGGATGAGAGGTTTAGTTTTAGATGTGTTAATAGGACCACTGGGTTAGTATGGCGGATGCAAAGCATTCACTACACAGAAAGATGGGTCTGTGATTCTGGTTTTGGCAGTGATGTTTGACAACTTGAGCTGAACTTATTTATGGACTCTATAGGCCAACTTGCTCAGCTTCACTTGAAACAATGGGATCTACCAGCTTCCTTCCAATAAAGGATTAGTTTAGGGTTCACATTTGCAAAGGAGACAGAAAGTAAACACATTATTTTTCCTCAGCCTTTGGGACTTTGTGTAGACCAGTAAAATATGTCATACCACAGCCAGTAGTGAGGCTGGTTGACAGACAGCCCTGGAAAGTGTTCTGATGCATGCTAAATAATGAACCAGATATGTAAGCTCAATGCAAAGTGTTTGCAGAAGTGAATGAGAGGTTCCCTCTTCAAACATTGTCAAAGAACTGTTAACACATTCCTCATCTCACCACATGCATACCAGACATACTTCTGCACATTTACAGAAAACAAATCAACGCGATCAAATGTGTGCCCGCATGCTAGAAAATACGCATATATTCGCTTAAAGCATGTGCACAAGAGTTAATATTTTATTCCCAGGGAGTGTTTGGTAACCTGCCCTCATTTTTAATGACTACATGGGAAAATTCGGAAAATTCCCAATGACTTGTTTTGGCGCGTGAAACAATGTATAATTCAAACCAGACACGCGCAGCAATGTAATCCAGTATATATTTATAATCGAATAGCTAGGCCTATCTCATAACAAATTCAATTTGTATAATATTTCCTCCAGTGTTTCACGACATCATTTGATTTAGGCATGAATGCGTTTAATGAATGTGTGGTTTACCGATTAGATTTATCCTAGCCTACTGAAAGAAAGTCTTTCATCCCGTCTGTCTGCTGCTAACCCGCTTTGCAGCTGAACTTAACCCGTTATCAGATGAAGATAAGACCGGGGGACAATACAAACCATGTCCTGTTTGCTGTTGCCTATGGTTACATAACAACTTAGAGCAATTTTGTACCTCCGCCTAAACGGAACAAACACTCTCTTATCAACAAATGCCCTTCACTGTTTCCTGAGGAAACTGTGAACACTGAGTTACGTGTTACAACAACGGTTCGGAAAATATATATATTTCTATGTCTGCATTTATACATCATGATGTATTTTTATGACCTGGTTTTATTAGCACGATGAGGTAATCGCTGTTATTATTTCTCACAGCTTTTCCCGGGATTTATTGGGTGACTATGGCCGCCCGTTCCAACTGTTTTTACTGTCGCGAGGACCTCAGCGGAAAGAAGTTTGTGAGGAAAGACGAGAAACAAGTCTGCGTGCGATGCTTTGACAAGTTCTGCGCCAACACCTGCGTGGCGTGTCGACGCGCGATCAGCACCGACTCCAAGGTAACACGTGATATCAGGAGCTGTTTTTTCTCCATGGCTGGTTTTGCCGTTAAAACACAACTAAACCCACGCTCAAATATTGGTATGTTGAAATATCTATCTGCTTTGTTGTAGCTCTGGCCCATATATTTCCATATCAGATAAGAGCACACAACATAATAATAGTGTAGTGATAAAGTTTGGAGAAAGTTTTACACCTTTGGTAATCTATTACACTAACTTTTACACTATCAGTCATGCTCTATCTAAACATTAGGCTTTGAAGTCAACATAGCACTAGGAGTCTAAATTAAGTGTATTTCTGCAAACGTTTCATAATATTTTTCATAAATAAATTACAAATAAATATATTTACTACTGTTAAAAATACTGTATTTTATAGTAAGATAGTATAAAAGTGTTTCCTATTTGAATATATTTTGAAATGTAATTTATTCATGTGAATGCCAAGCTGAATTTTGTCTTCAGTGTCACATGATCCTTCAGAAATCATTATAATATGCAGATTTGATGCTCAAGAAACATTTCTTATTGTGATCAATGTTGCAAAAGTTATGCTGCTGCTGCTTAATAATTTTTGGAAACTGATTTTTTTCTCAGGATTCTTTGGTCAATAGACAGAAAACAGCATTTATTTGAAAAACGTATTATGTAACATTATGTATTTACTGTCACTTTGTATTAATGTATCATTGCTGCTTTTTTTAAATGGTGGGGCATATTTAAATTTAAATACATTACTTTCACAAATATTGTGAGTTAAATTGTATTATAATTGATATAACATCTCTCAGTCTTGGTTCTTGTCTATATAGGAGCTTCACCATAAGGGTCGGTACTGGCACTCGGACTGTTTCCGATGTGCCAAGTGCTATAAGAATCTGGCCAATGAGTCTTTCACCTCCAAGGATGACAGGATCCTGTGCGGGACGTGTAGCTCACGTGAGGATGCCCCTCGCTGCCATGGCTGCTACAAGCCCATCCTGGCAGGTAGTCTCCACACCTTCTGTTATATATGTATTCTAGCACAAATGTATATATAGATATAAAATAGATGTATATATCTTAAAAAGCTAAATGTTATATTTCAAATATAGATAGGTAGATAGATATAGTACTATAGTATATAGTATAGTATATTATATTATTGATCTATTTTATTATAGTATCTCTTCTAATTCATATGTTCAACAAGAGCAAGGATTTCCAACACATTTAATCCAGGCCCTGAATTTTAAAAGTGTGATTTCTAGACTGAATTTTTTATAAAATCCTAAAAAGGGAAAATAAAAATAATAATAATATATAATTATGTTTTTTATAGAAAAATAATGAATTCATATTAAAATGTAAACTCTGAAGATAATTCAGTTATACTGAAACGTTTAATTATTTGTATGATTTATAGTTATTTGTTTTAATATTGGTTATTGTCACTCCTAGTTTCTGTAAACAAACTTGTCTTTACAGCAGAAGTTCCAGCCTTCAAATATGTGACCCTCGACCCCAAAACCAGTCATAAGGGTCAATTTGTCAAAATGTATACATCATCTGAAAACTGAATAAAAAAACTTTCCATCGATGTATGATTTGTTAGGATCTGACTATATTTGGCCAAGAGACTATTTGAATATCTGGAATCTGAGAGCGCAAAAAACTCAAAATATTGAGAAAATCGCCTTTAAAGTTGTCCAAATGAAGTTCTTAGCAATCCATATTACATATCAAAAATTATGTTTTGATATATTTACAGTAGGAAATTTACAAAATATCTTCATAGAACATGATCTTTACTTAATATCCTAATGATTTTTGGCATAAAAGAAAATTCTATAATTTTGACCCATACAATGTATTTTTGGCTATTGCTACAAACATACCCGTGCTACTTAAGACTGCTTATGTGGTCCAGGGTCACATATTGTCTTTTTGACAATGGGGGGCCTTGGAGTCTTATAGTGCTTAATTTGTACATCATTTTTTTTCCTTTTGTAACAGACCATTTTCCATTTTCCTTTCCTGTGTTCCTTTCCAGGCACTGAGAATGTGGAATACAAAGGCAACTCATGGCATGACGAGTGTTTCACCTGCTATCAGTGTCAAAAGCCAATCGGCTCCAAAAGTTTCTTAGCAAAGAACAACAACATCTACTGCAGCCTTTGCCATGAGAAGAAATTTGCCAAACAATGCGCTTGCTGTAAGAAGGTGAGAGATGTTGTACAAATTAATGGATTTTTGTTCATTATTATTTTAAAGGTTGTAAGTTGCTATATATTTTGTGAATAAAAAACATGTTCTTTTCTAAAATAAAGACATTTTATGATAAAAATGACCATCACATTTTGCCTCAGTCTATTGTTTCCACATGTTTTGGCCCTCTTCCTCCAGCCCATTACCACAGGAGGTGTGAATTACCAGGACCAGCCGTGGCATTCTGAGTGCTTTGTGTGCTCCTCCTGCCGAAAGCCCCTGGCTGGCACCAGCTTCACCTCCCATGAGGAAAAGGCCTACTGTGTGGACTGCTACAAAAGCACTGTGGCCAAAAAATGCAGCAGCTGCCAGAATCCCATTACAGGTTTGAATCCACACACACATATGCACTGACATCCATTACTCTTTTTAAAAGTTCTGTCTTTGACTTGAACTCTATATACCTTGTCTCATCCCACAGGATTTGGCAAGGCTACGAACGTAGTGAACTATGAGGGTGGCTCTTGGCATGATTACTGCTTTAACTGTAAGAAGTGCTCCCTTAACCTGGCTGAAAAGCGATTCGTCGCTCTCAAAGGAGACATATACTGCGCTGACTGCTCCAAGAAACTGTAAGCACCTGATGACCGCGGAGACACAGAAGAGTGAGATTACTTTAGAAAAATATCAGCCTTCATTTGAATTTATACAAAAGTCCCACATACATATGTTGAAGGATTGACAAAGGCTTCTGTTATGTTGGTTCTGGCTTCTTCATTAAGGGAGTTTGATATTTCCTGTAAGGAATGTTACATTTACATAGAGGCTTTGAGGGGAAAATGTGTCCTCTCTCTCTTTCCAAAGCCTGTTTGTCTCAGGAAAGATAGTAAGAGATGGATAATGCAGAGAGATGTGTATTAAGAAGGTGAAGTCTGTCGTTTGAGACGTGGTAAATCTGTTTTAAATAATGTTTCAAAATGAAGCTTTGGGTTGATCATTTTTAAATCATTAACAGCTTGTATTCATGGACACTGAACTCTTCAGTAGTGTTTCTGTATCTTTTAGAATGCTTCCTTGGGATTTGAAATACTAATAGTCATTTTCGTATAAAAACTCATACTGGACAAAATTAAAATGTCGTTCTCTTTACTAACACATTCTGCTTAATGTAATTAACATGACAATTGTGTTATTTTAGTTGCCTTTGTATGATCTGAGAAAAATAAAATTGGGAGTCTATCCTGTTATTCTTTAAATGCTGTGTGTTTTTTTCATAAAACAGCGACATCTAGGAAGAATGAAGTTGGGATTCTGTCATTTTTTTGTCCGTTAAATGCAGTGTGTTTTTCATACAGCAGCGACATCTAGTGGCAAAACACAAGCACAGAACCAGTTATGTATGACCCGTTCCAAATTGCAGTATTTAAAGTCTCCTAAAAGATGTTTAAAGACATAGTGTAGAATCAAATGCAGTTCAGGTAATGCAGTTAATTTGCTCAAAACAACACTGATTTGACCAATTGCATTTAGTCTACACTTCAACCAGGCCAGTTTGTAATGTAGTCAGCGCACAAATTAATGTTAATGTTAATTAAAGACCAAGGCTAGCTAACGTCTCCTATTGGCTAACCTGCATGTTGAAATTAGACTAAGTTAGCATTTAACCATGAACACAAAAACACACCACACAAATGGCTTTTATTCGTTTATTTCGTTAGCAAACATGTAGCCTGATTATAATTGTTAAGTTCTTCCCATCGATCAGTTTCTTACTTTCACATTTAAAATATTTCATGAGGTTAGCTTATACCATAACTTTATTGTGGTCAGTCTCAGGGGCGCAGGTAGCAAGTCAGTCCCGGGCCCATATGCCAAAAATTAGTACGTAGTTGTGAATGAATGAATGAATTATGCATTTATATAGCGCTTTATTGTGTATTTGTGTTTATTGTTGTACACCCAAAGCGCTTTATAATCATGTGGGGGGGGGGGGGTCTCTCCTCAACCACCACCAGTGTGCAGCATCCACTTGGATGATGCGACGGCTGCCACAGGACAACGGCGCCAGTGCGCTCACCACACACCAGCTACAGGTGGAGAGGAGAGAGAGTCATAGAGCCAATCAAGTGGATGGGGATTATTAGGAGGCCATGATTGATAAGGGCCAGTGGAGGGAATTTGGCCAGGACACCGGGGTTACACCCCTACTCTTTACGAGAAGTGCCATGGGATTTTTAATGACCACAGAGAGTCGGGACCTCGGTTTAACGTCTCATCCGAAAGACGGTTGTAGTAGTAGTTTATGACCTGTACTGCAGCCAGCCACCAGGGGGCGATCAAAGAGCGCGCAGCTTCACACAGAAGACACGGCTGTGAGACATACCCGGTTCCTTTGTGCTTTTTTTATTATAACACAAAGTCTCATCCATTTTAAGATCAGTTACAAACAATAAATGTGTTTTGCACTCTTTTATTTGTAGTGAGGTAACTACATTCGCCTCAGTTCAAGCAGCATGTGAATCAATGATATTTTCCTGTGTAATATTTGCAGCACGAAATAAACATTAATAAATATTTGAATGCATATTGAAAAAAATCACATTAACTTCAGGCAACATAACATGATTTTATTATAGTAAATTTGTCTTTATTCTTAAAATAGTATGAAGTCACTAAAAATACTATTCTGGATACATTTAATTTAATTTTTCTACCCTACATTTTCAATAAAGCATTAAATACGACAATGATATTGACGACGACAGCGAAAATGTTTTAATAATTGTTGTAAATCGATGAGAATAGAGGTGTCCTTAATTCAAATATACCGAATGACAGGTGGACATCTATGGAATCAGTTTCAGAACGGGTTTTCCTCGATGAACGATGAGACAGCCACTCAGAATCCATAATGCTTTATGGCATATTTTAAAGTGTAGCCTAGTTTTTGCTTTTACTTGTGTTTTTAAATTCAGAACTTAGCCATGCACACGTGTATTGGTGAGTTCAAGGGCATATTTGCCTTAATCAGTCTAAAAGGTGATTAAAGTAAAGGCATTTCAGCACCGGGTAGTTTAGCCTGCTTCATCATTTCACTTTATGATGTTTGTGGTTTCAGAGTAAACTGGACAGAAATTGTTAAAACACTTAAAGTTGCACCTGTTGTTTGCTAATGATATAACATGCTGACTGATCCTAGCTTTATGAAGATGTGTGTGTATGTACACAGTCATTGGTCGACACTGCTTGTGTGTCATGGCTAATCTGAGTAAGTGGATGATTGAAGAGCTTAATGAATAACCCAGGAGGATGACTTTTTAACATGAACACAAGATCTCTCGTAGTCATTCCTTTCACATCAACATACATGTTCAAAACCAGTTACTCTCTTGAATGAAGAAATGACCTGTGTGGAAATTTGACGGTAGCAGATGCTGAATACCGTAAGTCATTTTATTGTTTAATTTTTTATTTGAATTCTGTTACATCTGCCATGTTTTGTGACTTCATAATGAGAAATGATTGAATAATTTACATGTACTTTTATTTGTAATATAAATTTGTTAGAATTATCTACAAACCAGAATAATTATAAACACTAAAGCACTGAACACAAAAGCTAAAGGGTACATATGTGTGCCTCGTGGCCTCAATGGTACATATTAGTAATGTAATGGCAAATATTCATATTTTAAAAGAACATGTTGACATCAAAAGTCAACACATTTATACATTTTTAAATGGTGACGGTTTAGTTCCTTTTTTCTGAGAAAAGTACAATTTGCAATAAAGTGGGAAGTAATTTTAACTGTATGTTTGCAGTGTTGATACTGTCTTAAAATGTATAATATTAAAGCAAAACCAAATTTCTGCTTCATTTTTTAATCTTTGTAATGTGTAATATGTGTTATATTTCACAACATATATGATCCAACATATTATGTTAATTAATGTTTGCTTCTTATTTCTTGCCTTTTGTCAGGTGGAGAATGGAAAAACGCAATAAACTGATTCAGGCCTTATTCATCTTCCTCATTCTAATAGCATTGAAGAATAAAGGTATTATTATTGTGCAAAATATTTTAACATTCACATATTATAACAAAATTGGGTTACTTGATACATATTTGAGCTTTGTTTGTTCGGTATATACAATTTTGATTGAAGTCTTTATGTGCTAAAATATGTTTTACAATAATTTTTCAACACCTGAGGGTCAGTAAATGCTGCCAGTTTGTGGGGGAAGAGGATAGATTTCATGGAGAAGGACTGTAGTTTCTGGATGCTGAAAAATGACACGAAACACAAAATCCCTGCCATGAATGAGCTCAGTGTGTGTGTGAACATAAAGAGGAAGCTCAGCAATTCACACTGGACTGCGTTCACGTACCTGCACCCTAATAAGACACGCATAGAGCTTGGGCTGAAGGGACAGGGATCAGAACTCCAAATCATAATGTTTGGTAGGGTCTGGACTAAATCTGACATAGTGTCCTTGGAGAACTGGCATTCAGTTTGCATGACCTGGTCCAACTCCATGACTGAGCCAAACGTCTATGTCAATGGAACCAAAGTAGAATTAAAACCACAGTCTAAAGGAACGGCTCTGCCTTCCCACTGCTGTAGCGTGGCAGCTGGTGGGACTCTGACTTTAGCTGTGGCCCACAATTTTGTGAAGAATAAGATAAGCTTCGAGACGGGCACTGAACTGAAAGGCAGCTTAAGTCTGTTCAGGGTGTGGGGACGAGTACGCAGTGCTCAGGACATATCTGGGATGGCCTGCACTGATGGGGATGTTCTGCATTGGGAGAAACTAATCTGGGACAAAGCCCATAACTGTACGCCTATACAAGATGTTACGCAAAAGTGCGGTAAGTGACACAAATATACACACAAAAATTGTTTAAAACAATGCACTTTCCACAAATAGAGTACTAAAAAATTCTTAAAAACTCGTCAAAAAAATACGATTATTTTCTATAATACAAGGTTTGCCATTTTCAAAAACATATCAACATAGATACAGTTTAAAACCCAGATTTGTGTGACTTTATTTTTTGGCAATGAACACTAAATAAACATCAAAAGTAAATAGACAAGTAGTAAATATATCTGTACAGTGGTTAACAGCGTTTTGCAAATTCAGCCTAAATAAAGCTGCCACTCAGTAGTTTCTTGTTAGTTTGTTATTAAATGTTGGGTTATAGTTATTAATAAACTTATATTTACCATCAATTAAAAAAACACAGCACTCTGAAATGTTGTATTTTGATTGGTCCATAACAATGACCACTCTTTAAATGGCTTTCATGTTTCTCGTTTCAAACCACAGACTCACATTCATACAATGTTCACATTCATTCAAGCGGTGTTCGTCTTGTTGCCAGGTTGATTGTTTTATATGTTGCAGTGGAGTATTTTTCTTTGGCGGAGATACTATTCGGATAACATAAAAAAGGCTAAATGCTATTAGTGTAAGAGTGTTAAAAATCCATCTTTCAAACCAGGTTACTTTACCCAAACACACTTTGATAAACCTTTAATGATTTTTTTTACTATTACCAAAGTCCCTATAGTATTTGCTATCACCTCATTTTCATGTTCAGAGAAAAGTAGGTCCGGCTACTGCAGCACTTGCATGGTTTAGAAGTGTTGTGATGCTGAAAAACTGTTGCTTGTCAGCCACAATGATTAAGAAAAATCAGCAGTTGTAAAAAAACAATTTATTTGTCTATCCGCTCTGATAAAATGTCCTGTATCAGTGAGCACCGGTGCCACAAACCACATTCATTCACTCAGAAAGGCGAAGCACAACCAAACAATGTTGCAAAACGAATGCAATTAAAAAAAATAACTGCTACTAGAGGGCCAAAAGTTACATAGGAAGTCCATTGTCGCTAATTAAATACTGCCAGGCTAATGTGGACCGATATTTACTTATCTGTCCTTTTAATGCTAGGTTAGATTAGGGCAACAAAAAGATAGCAATATTTGTGTCTTTAATGTTTCAAAAGTAATCAGACTGAATACTATATGCACTATTCATAAACAAAATGCTGTTGCCTGCATTCTGTCATTTTTAGTGTGTATTGGCTAAAGGAAGTCACTTTTGCTAATTAATGTCACTTTAAATTATGTTTGCAAAATGATATCCAGTTCAGAATATCTATGCCGTGTTCCCTTTATTGGACTCTTTTATATCTGACACAATTTCCTCTTGTTCCAGCCTGGCCTTTTTATGAAGTAAAATTAGTGCTTCTCATCATTCGTGAAGACGGAAACAAAACAAACATATACGATGCTCGAGAAGTTGCACATCAGTGGGTGAGCTATCGAAAACACACATTGAATTTTTACTGCTGCTAGTACCAAAACAAAATGTCAGTAATATTTGTATATCTTTCCTCTCTCCAAGTTGACAAAAGCATTGGAAGAATGGCCAGCACATGTATATTTGCATAAAGTCAAAGTGTTTCCTATAGGAAGGTAAGACCTTGTGATATCTTTCTAAATATAGTACAATTTGTTTCAGGCCAGAATCCAAATGTACTCATGTTGTCTTTCAACAGCACTCTTACACGCTCCAGTGGAAGTGCAAAGGTGCGTCAGCAGTAGCATTAAAAGAAGAGTTCACCCCGAAATTAAAATATGCAGAAAATGTACTCGCCTTCAGGCCATCCAAGATGAGTTTGTTTCTTCATCAGAACAGATTTGATGAAATTTAGGATTACATCACAGCACGTCTTATGAAGTGAAAAGCTGCATGTTTGAAGGAAACAAATCTAAGACATTTTTCAAGTTACTGCTTCCAGCTAAAATAAAATATATTTTTTTCACTGGAGGAAACATTATTATAGATTTTGGCTAGAAGGAATAATTTACAGTTAGAAATGTCTAAATCATGATTCCTAAACTGGAGTCATGCGCGATACTAGTGGATCATTGTGATGTTTGAACTCTCAGTCTGACGGCACCCATTCACTGCAGAGGATCCATTGGTGAGCAAGTGATGTAATGCTAAATTTTTCCAAATCTGTTCTGACGACATTCAACAAATTTTCATTTTTGGGTGAGCTATTTTTTTTAAGGCTATTTGTATATAAAATTAAAGATCACTCAAACACGCTCCTCAAACTAACAAGATAAATGTCTCTTTTCAGGGGGAAACCATGCAACTGTTTGCCACCAGTCCTGGACTCAGCCAGTGATGATCTCTTCTCAGTTGCTTCTTATCTCCACTCTAAAATAATTTTCTAAAAGAAAATTACAATTTAATATTTGATAATGTCATCCTTGTGTATCTTTGTAGGTTTGAGTGCTTGGCTCACCTGAATGTGATTCCTAATGCTGATGTAGGACTAATGCAGGATGAACTCATTGAGATCCTCGCCAAGCGTCACATAATTGACCGCTATGAAATAAAAACAGATGCTAAATTCATCTTCATATATCCTCTTGGTAAATCAGATCCAGAATGGCTGGTTATAAATGCTTGAAGATACTTTCAAAAAATTTGAAGTGGAAAACAAACAAAAAAAGCATAATTTCCATCCAAACCACAAATTTGAGCATGTTTCTGGTGTAGCAAACAAATAACAGTACGTTTATTAATGTTTTTAATTATCTTTTTTTACTCTTTAGATAATCTCTCGCCAGACCCAGACACAAACCCACCCTTAATAGTGACTGAGTCTTTGCCTCGTACAACTGAAACACTAACAAGCACGATTCCTCAGCTGACATCTACAACTACTGAAAGTATATTCTACTGCAAAAACAACAAGCACAACGCCTAATCAAGTGGAAATAACAACAGAAGTTGTTTCATCCTCAACTGAAACACTAACAAGCACGATTCCTCAGCTGACATCTACAACTACTGAAAGTATTTCTACTGCAAAAACAACAAGCACAACGCCTAATCAAGTGGAAATAACAACAGAAGTTGTTTCATCCTCAACTGAAACAGAAAGAAGTCCGTACAGCAACTATATGTATCAGTTTCTCTCTTATGGACTGTAACATGCATATATGCAATTTTAGATTAACCCAAGATTCTTTGAATGTTGATCTCTTCATTTTTCAACAGTCACAACCTCCACACCATTCATGGAAACAACCCTGGCAGGAAGTTCCACGACAATTAAAGAAACAACTCTTTTATCCTCCACAAGAAGTCTTATATTAAATACAGCCGCATCTTCTACTATTTCACCTGAAGGAAACATATCAGGTCAAAAATTGCCTTTTTATTTGTGTTATACAACCACATTTTTCAATCTCATGTGCATTTAGTGATTTTTACAAAGAATGGTATATTTAACAATGTCTCTCTGTCTTGAATATAGAAAGTTATTTCAGTGTCATTGTTAATGTGACTATCAATGGTTCTGGTGACCCTGAGAACATAATTATAACCTGGGTAAGATATTAAACCAAGAAAACCTAAATTCATCCAGATATGTCAAACTGGAAATAAGTATCACATCTCAGCATCACATCACAGTTGTTTTATCATCACTGCAGCTTCATGACACTCTTTCTAGTAAAGGAATACACGTGTTGCACTTTAAACTCTTGCCTTCCTCAACACATGCACGGAAACGAAGGTAAGTCAGTCTTGTTGTTATTGCAGAGAACCGACCAAACCCCAAGACACACTATAGAATGTATTCAACATGTCTGATTTGTGTTTGCAGCGTGGAAACAAAATCATTCAAAGCAGATAGAAAGGTAAAACTTCCAAATATTACACAGCAATTGTCTTTTTTCTACTAAATAAACATAAAAAAGAAAGAAAAAGTAGGTTTATTCACTTTGTTTTAGAAATGTCAATTGAATTGGAAATTGAAAATGTTTCTCTATATTAGAAACACAAATAATTATATTTTCTGTTATCTTGTTTATTTGTCTTGCAGCAGTCTCTACTTTCAGTAACAAGGTGAGCTGTTTATTACAAGACAGCAGTTGAAGAAAAGTGAACAATAATTGTTGTGAACATACAATGTGTTTTAATGGGGATATCTGAAATGGCTTGTTCCCAGCCATAGCTGTGTCTTTCATGCCCAGGTAATAACTTCCTCAGACATCACAGAGACAGAGCAATGGATTCATGGGCTTCTGGAGAAACAATACACCAGTGGAGCAGTACTCTTATATGCCCAACCTGAGGACATTATCATTTCTTATATTGGTATGTGCTGTGAAGTAAAAAAAAAATTGAGAGGATTAGAGCATGATACATTCTCAGTACTACATACATGTGTCAAATTGACTTCTATAACCATACACGGAGTTGTCTGAATGCATCTCTCTTCTTATCTAAAAACAGGGCCATGTCCTGAGCACAACCATCACACCAGGCAAGGGCTTTTCAAATGGCCCCAAATTGGGGTTCAGCGCAACACCTCACTTTCCTGTGAGGGAAACCCTGAAAAGATAGCCTATAGGCAATGGTAAGAGCCTCTCTAAAAAATATGATTAAACCTAAATAGAATTGATGTTAGAAATTGCTTAATGATACAGTCTCAAACCACCCCCGCCCCCCAAAAAAACATGACGCTAAACGGTATATAATTTCTGCATGACTAGCAGCACCAGACATGAATGCAAAAATAATTCACGCCATTCCCAGCTAACTAATTCATATTCTAAGAACATTCTCCCAATGCTCCTGTTATGTCATAAAACACTTATTTTCAAAAGTTTGAATAGTTATTTCCCTTGCTTATACAAACATTGTTTATGGATAACTTTAGAGAGAACATTCCATTTTCTCAAACATCCTAAAAATGTTCCAAGAACAGTTGAACCAACTTCTCAAACAGCAAACAATTGCAATTATGTTTGGTGCCACTATTGGCACGGAAATTACATACTTCATCTTTAATCAAATTATAATAATTGCATGAAATTATTTAACATTTCCACTTCTGTTTTACATAATAAAACATTGATGGACAGCCTGTAAGCCTGCCTATAAATCTTTTGACACTCTACTGGGTCCTAATCACTAACTCTAAAAAGAGGAAGCTGTCTGATATAATATTTGAAGGGGCTGCTGTAAACCAATTAATCACATATATGTTCCATATATAGTAGTGTTATTAATGTCAAAACTGTTTGTATGATCGATTTCATTGCAGAGCGAAAGCAATCTCTTGTGTTCCATAATGTTCCAGTCGTTCAAGGTTTATTTACAGCCATAAAATGAATGTGCAGGTTTTAAACCTGAACCTGAACAACCTTATATAATGTTGTGTATCTTGGAGTCAAGCAGCTCTGAGCAGTTTGCAATAGTTAATGGGGGGTGGTGATCCAAATAATTCATGGTTTGATAAGTTTATCGATTGTGATCCTCTCACCCTTCTCTTCAAACAGTCTTCTGGATGCAGACGTGGGTGCACTTTGGAAATCTCCAGACCTGGGGCAATGCCAGCTTGTGGTCAACAGTGTGTCAGACCTGGAGGACATTACAGTCACTAATGGTGAACATTAGATACACAAGCTTCCTGTTAAAGGAATAGCTCACCCAGAAATGGACATTTGCTGAAAATGTACTCACCCTTAGGCCATCCCAAGATGTAGATGAGTTTGTTTCTTCATCGGAACAGATGTAGAAACAAAAAAAATGTGTGGATAAATTTAGCATTACACTCTGCAGTGAATGGGTGCCGTCAGAATGAGAGTCCAAACAGTTGATAAAAACATCATCCATAATCCACAAATTACCACACAAATCCATCAATTAACATCATGTGACACACAAAGAGGACCCACTGGTTAGCAAGTGATGTAATGATACATTTCTTCAAATCTCTACACATCTTTGATGGCCCGAGGGTGAGGAAGTTTTCAGTATTTCAGATGTTATTGTTTCCTTTAAAGTAAACATAAACGAGCTGAATTGATCATACGTTCATCTCATTCTCAGCAAATACACAAGAGGATTAGGAATCTGTTTTAACACATTAGCCTCTGTGTGATACAAATATCTATATGGGCGCATCCTAAAAACAATCCCTATGCATTTTGCCAATTAGACAATGCAGAAGATATTCTAGCCATGATTGTGGACTTGATACATGAGAAAAAAAATCTGGATGAGTATGAGCTCTCAACGGTACTGGATAAACTAGCCGATGTGATTAAAGTTAGCGTGATCATGCCTTCGCTGGGAGAGGTCATCATCAAAATCACGTCTGACATCCTGAAGTCTGACAGCAACCTGCTGCCTTTCACCAACAGGTGTGTGTGTGTGTGTGTGTGTGTGTGTGTGTGTGTGTGTGTGTGTGTGTGTGTGCGTGTGTGTGTGTGTGTGTGTGTGTGTGTGTGCGTGCGTGCGTGCGTTCATTTAATATATTTGTTTGATTTTTATTAAACAATAAAAGTAATAAAAATCAAACAAATATAGGAAATTATTTCATTTATGTGGTTAACAGTGCGATATGTTGTGTGCAAATATTAAATTAGGTCTGCTGTTGTATGTAAGGGTTTTATGGGCAGATTTGATGCTTTCCATGTAAACAAAACATCCTTCCTTGTATTTGTGTAGTATTCTGAACATCACAGAGTCTGTCGGAGACCAGATGTTAGCGTTCACTGGAGAGTCACTCAGCTTAACAGCTCCTGCCTTAGCAATATCAGTGGTCAATATTGACCAAGGACATTTTCACAACCTCACCTTTGGAGTCTCATCCACTAACAAAAGCTTAAACCCTGAGGTGAGCACACCATGAAACTAATGGAACTTATATATATATATATATATATATATAGACACAACTATTCAAAGGTTTGGGGATAGTAAGACTTTTTCTGTTTGTTTGTTTATGAAAACCTTCATATTGTGACAAAAAAACTTATTTCAAACTAAATCTGTTCTTTTGAACTTTCTATTCAAAGACTCTTCAAAAAATGTGTATCATAGGTTTTCAACAAAAACATTTGTTTTACTTTTTACCCTGTAAGTAAAAACAGCACAGCCATTTTCAACATTAATAATAATTAGAAATGTGTCTTGAGCAGCAAATTAGCAATTTAAAATGGTTTTCGAGGAATAGTGTGACACTGAAGGCTGAAGTAATGATGCTGAAAATCCATTTAATTATAAGTTACATTTAAATATAAATTAATATTGTAAATTATGACATTTATAATAATTTTTGTATAATATATTACTATTTATGATCAAATAAATGCAGCCTCAGTGAACATAATAAAATAAAAATCCTTAAAAAAAATCTTGACAACCTCAAACGTTTGAAACACTGCGTGTGTTGTAATATAATATCAAATTTGTTATGTATGTAATACTTATAAATTAAGCATTATCAAGAATTGATCATTGAGGGCTGGTTTCACAGACAGGGCTTAGACTAAACCAGGATTAGGCCATAGTTCAATTAGGACATTTAAGTAATGTTTATAAATGTGCCTTAGAAAAAAACATTACTGGTGTCCATCTTGAGACAAAACAAAGGCACTGATATATTTTAAGATCAGTCAGTGCAAGCTTCTTTCAGTTGAAACAGCTCAGACTTATATTTCCGTCTGGAACTAGGCTTAAACCTTGTCTGTGAAACCGGGGATGAGTGTTTCAGACTAAATTTGGCCAATACGTTTTTATTTCTGTTTTATATTTTTTCACCCCAAGGAAATGTAACGAATCATATAAATCATCACACAATGATCAAACGCTTTTCTTCTACAGATTTATATAAACCGGGAGCCTTTTGATGGGACAGTGGCCTTCATTTCTCTGCCCTCTGAAATACAAGAGAAATTCCCCATTGTAAACAACACCAGCCCCCGTGTTCAGTTTCAGTTTTATGGAATTCCAACTCTCTTTCAAACAAAGGTGACTTCATCTTACTTTGTCGGTGGCAGATATTCATTTTACAGTTTGACTATCTCGCTGTTAGATTATTTTGACATGCTATATTTGTGAATTTGTCTCAGAATGACCCAGATGGGAAAAGACTGAACTCTTACGTGGTGTCTGCAAGTGTGACTAATGCCACAGGACGCATTAAAAACCTAAAAGAATATGTTTCTGTCACTCTGTACCATCTCACAACTAGGAAAGTAAGTTCTGTAGTTCTTAGTAATGTCCAGAAAAAAACTGATTAATTTCTAAACTGTCTTTACCTTTAACAGAAAGACCAGGATGTCCAGTGTGTCTACTGGGATTTCAATATGAATGGCAAGTCACTTGGACTACATGAACACTTTATTATTCTTCTCATATTAGTTGCTACATCTCATGTGTGGGTGGGTTTGTGCATGTCCTGTTTTAGATGGATATGGCGGATGGAATCAAAAGGGGTGCTGGACGTATAATAGTAGCAATGATTACACAACCTGTCTGTGTGATCACATGACCCACTTTGGAGTGCTGCTGGTACGACACGATTCTGTGTTTGATACTTAATTACAATTACTTATATATGCATTGGATATTTTGGCCTCAATATCTATTAAGCCAAGACTTTTTATTTTATTTTATTTAAGGATGTGTCCAGAACTCCCATCGATGAGAAAATGAGCAAATCCTCACTCTTATTACATACATGGGCTGTGGTGTGTCTTCGTGCTTTCTCGGGATCACAGTGCTAACATACACCCTTTTAGAGTAAGATCTAATTTATAATTGATGTTGATATATGGCAGTGCAGCGTACTTGTAACACATCTGTTGAAAATGTACAAGAAAATTTACATTTTATAAGTCATTTTTTACATTGCTTTGCCATTAACTTTGATGCTTTACATCTTAATAGGAAGTTAAGAAGAGACTACCCATCCAAAATTCTGTTGAATCTGTCTCTTGCGTTACTGGGACTGAACCTGGTGTTCCTGCTGAACTCCTGGATTTCTTCTTTTGGCATCTATGGCCTGTGCATTGCTGTGGCGGTGACCTTACACTATTTCCTGCTGACTTCCTTTACCTGGATGGGTTTGGGCGCTGTGAATATGTACTTTGCTTTGGTCAAAGTTTTCAATGTGTATGTGCCCTCTTACATCATGAAATTCTGCCTGCTTGGCTGGGGTGAGACATATAAGCTCATTTAAACATTTAGAGACATATTTATGTTTTCTATTCATTCGTTTATCTCTGTTTAACATCCATTATGTGTTTGTATAGGGATTCCACTTATTATATGTGGCTTGGTGGTGGCTATAAAGAGAGATGCATATGGCATGAACACCATGAGTGATTCTCAAACGACACTGGATGATTCGGAAATGTTGTTAGTGAAGTTGGATGATTGATTTTTCATGAAAATCGTGACAGAACAGCATTACAGATAGGAAGTAATTTTACATTACCATCATGTTGAATGAAAGTGAATTATTCCATATCTTTTTCAGCTGCTGGGTGCAAAATGATGTGGTTTTCTACGTGTCAGTAGTGAGCTACATAGCCTTCATACTACTGTGCAATGGCTCCATCTTCTTAGTGGTTCTGATCCAGATCCGAAACATGCAAGTCAATCAACCGGCCGGCACCCAAAGTGGGATCGTGAAAGACCTGCGAGCTGTGGCGAGCCTTACCTTCTTATTGGGTCTCACCTGGTCTGTGGCTTTTCTCGCTTGGGGTCCTGTCAAAGTGTTCCTGCTTTACCTGTTCTCCATTCTGAACAGCCTTCAAGGTGAGAAAGAGCACATAGAGTTCATTTAGATTCAGTTTTAGGATCCAGTCCATTAATATGTTGTGATTTGTTTCCAGGTTTCTTTATTTTTGTGTTCCATTGTCTCATGAAGGAAAACGTACGCAAGCAATGGAGAATACATTTATGTTGTGGAGCTTTCAAGCTGCAGGAATACTCTGGTAAAGCACAAATTTCTTTCTTGCAACCTTAAAAATCTTGGAAAACACAATTGCTAACTTCTTGATTGCTTTCAGAATGGAGCCAAACTGCAACGGTGGTTCCCAAACACAAACCCAATCCACCAAATACCTTTCCTTTCATGGCATCTGTGAGATCCATCAAGTCTAATTCAACTCAGAGTTCAACAGTTTCCTCAGAGTCCAATCAACATCAAATGACTATCACAAGACCCGACCTTGGTAAGACTTTATCAATATGATCAATTGTTAATGCTACAATATTCACATTTTTTATGTTTTCTTGTCTTACCTTTTTCTGTGATAGGATTTGTATATGAAAACAGTTTGGTAATACCAAGAGCCAGAGCAGGATTGATGGTTCTTCCCTGCGATACATCTCCTGCCACAGCAAGTGGGCTTGAGTTTCCTTCAAGGCCATGGAAGAATGGATTTGACACAGACATCTATTTAACATAAAAGTGACTGTTTTTGTTTGTTGCTCTGTACTGAAGCACACATTTTTCTGGTAACTTACAATTTTAAAATGACACTTGGCTCTTAAAAAATTAGTGAATAATCTTATAAGAAACTGATTTCTTTAGATCATATTACAATATATCCTACAATTGTTTAATTAAATAATTGTATTTATAAAGAAAAGGAATGTTGAACCTTAATAAACCTGACTTGATTGGGAGTCACTATACTAGTATGCACCTATTCCTGTGTCAACACTAAATATTTAAATGATGTATAAAAATGTATCATTTGTTTGAGATGTGCCGTTTTTGTGAAATAATCAACACTTTTCCTTAATAAATCTTTAACGTAAAAAATGTCAAGTCTAAAAAGTGAATTTGAATGAAAAACACTTTTAGTAGTACTGCAAAAGGGACCTTAGAAAGAGGAACTACATATGTGCGGCAGACAGTTGCATTCCGGAAGACGCATAGCGGCGGACTTGCACGGTCTTCGGAAGTGCAACACTTGTACGTGTTGTAGGCTCATTACTGGAAACGGTGGGTTCTTTTTAATATACTCTTTATTTAAAAGGTTACAGCAGAGTAAAGGTCTTATTGTTCACCTCATATATTAAATATCGATTGCGCTGTTGCAGCAAATAAGCAGCTCTCTGTTTACTCGTCACATCATCATAAGCGTATTGATACGGGTCATATTGATACGGGATGCTCATCAGTCTCTCATCATCAAAACTATCAAGATGATTTAGCTGAAAACATTGAGAACTCATAACAGGCGCCAAATGAAGCGGCAATTTGTATTGAACGCCCACAAGTCATTTATTTTCAGTGTGGTCTTTTGGTGTCTTACTATTGTTAGTCTGTCTAATGCCAAGTTCACACTACGATTTTAGCACGGTTTTTCACTCGCCGACAGGTTTTGATAAATCGTCGACAAATGCCCGACATCGGAGGCAGATCGGTGCTCGCTCACGCGAGTGACAATCACGCAATGTGAATTATCAAAGACTAGTTCTGAGGGAAAATATCTGGCCTGCTAAATATCTGGAGCTGTCGGAGATTCACAATCCTGCTGTGTGAATGAGTTCTGACCAGTGTTGCCAGATCGGGTTGATGATTTCCAGCCCAAAAGCTCGCCAAAACCCGCCCACTTCAACAGAAAACCAGCCCAAAATATTAACTGCCAAAATAACGTGATAGAATTTTATTGGCATGTCAATATCAATGTTGATAAGGACTATTTTATCTCCTTAAAATAAAATAATGATGACAAATTAAAATAAAGATAAATAAATTTCACAGGAATAGGGATCAAAACAAAAGGTGTTAAAGGGAGTCAGAAAATATGTTTAAAATGTCCAGAAATATTTTCAAAGTGGCAGAAATAAAGAAATTAACCAATGACTTTACCCCTCAGAAAAACACATGCATAATTCTCAGTGTCCACAGTAAGAATAAGCTGTTTTTGTGCAAAAAGTGCACAATAAAGTGATCGGAAAGCAATGTAAATTAGCTGACATTTACTCTTGTTCATGCACACGACAGCCAAACATGTGTTATTCATGATGTATGATAACCTGACAGCAAATATAAAATAATAACAAGTAACAACAATAATGTGCTTACCTTTGTCTTGTGCTTTATCTTCAGATAGAACTACAGCATGTATTTCACAAAGTAAACATTTTAGAACATAATGCAGAACTTTGCACAGTCAAAAGTGTTCAAGTCCAGCAGTTGTCAAAGCCAAGTATACCAAAGTAGAGTCTGGACGGTTTAAAAGATGTTCTGATGCAGGACAGCATCGTATAGTCCCATATTCAGTTTAGATTTGTATTAAATATTTCAACTGTTATTTTATTTCAGTTACAATTATATTTAAAGTCTTCTATTCATCTCTCACGACGTGTAATCCGCGTTGTAAGATTTGAGTCACTCTTTGTGTAACTGCTATTATTTTAATCTCCAATCTGTTATTTATCAGTTTAGATAGTTTTTTTTTTTATGCTTCGATAACTAGCAGAAGACACTAACCGGTTTTAAATGAAAGTTGTGCAGATGGGGTAAGTTATAACACTGTTACAATCTGCCCTGCCGTGCTATTCTAACAATTTATACAAACGAATGTCTCATGAAATCGATCAATTAGAGTTTCAAAAATATCTATACGCCTACGTGTTATTGCTGATTTTGGTGTTAAGAACAACAGGTTTGATGTTACAGACCTTTTTTTTCGGACTGTAATTTCTCACATTAATTTTACGCAATATAATAGGCTATCATTTTAATCTGTAATCGTAATTTTGACTTTATTAAATTAGTATGACGTAAATCTTATTTAGTAATTTTTCAGTGTGACACTAAAATGCCGCTGTAGGGTATTTGTACTACATGCAAACACTATCTTGGCACAGCGGCCCAAAAATAACAGACCTAAAAATAAATTGGTATTAATTTTAATGATCCTGACTCCCCATGTCTCCTCATTGGATGCGCCTTTAGGGAGAAATGCATCTTTATGGATTACATAGGCTAATGAATGAGTTTTTCATTTTTGATTTGAATTATTTCATTGTATAGTATTTTATAGCGTTCTATAAATATATTTATCATGTCAGTGAGCCAAGTACTCGCTCACGCTCACTGGTAAACCAAATCCCGCTCAGACCACTCTCTGACATTACATTTCTCCAGTAGGCCTATTTATTTATTGTTTTTTTCTGTTTATAATGAAATTATTGAATAATGTCTCAATTAAAGTAGTAGACTGATTACGATAAGTAACGGTTATGATTCATGGTGATGTTCAGCTTGTAGAATTGTATCAATTTAAGTGTATTAAATTAAAATTATTAATTTAAAAAAGTGTCTTGTTTTTGAAGCCACTTGGCAAACCTTCTTAAAAAAAATTAATTACTGAAAAAGTATACTTTTCCATGAAAACACAGCTTCAGTTATTTTGCAACAGAACATTCAAAACACACACAAAAGATGAAATCCACATATAGAATTAAACAAAATACACCTTGCTTATCAGGCCATCAAAGCACACACAAGATCAAATGCACTTAACAAAGAATTATTTAGTGGCGTAAATAAAAGAAACACACTTACTCAAATTAAAATAGACCTAAACTGCGTGGAAATGCGGTCTATTAAAACGTCTGTCAATCTTCTCAGGATTTTTGAATTTGCTTTTAGAAACATTAGCTTAGACAAACTATTGCTTCGCCTATTCCACAGCTACTCAAACTAGCAAATTACCAAAGGGCATTTTGGGTTGAGCGAGCGGCGCTGAGCGTATTGAGCGAGCGGAGCGGAATCTTCAGAAAGGCGCTCTCCGCTCTGAAGGAAATATGACCGCTCACGTGCTCTGGCTGCAACAGCATCCGTGTATTCTGGCGGAGAATTCTGGTAAGCTGTCAGTCAAGGACCGGGCCCATGCAAGGCTCTATAGTCGTTCCCTTGTTTCAATTAAAAGTTCCCCCTCGGCTCGGCGGGCCCCCAATCTGCTCATATGCACCTGCATACCCTGCATGCACAGACGCTACCACCACTGCTTTTGTGTCTGCATAGCTCATGATTTTTTGCATTAAGTATCTCTTATCTTGGTTACTGTAGATGAGCAGGGAATCAGACGGTAATAAAGAGTTCCATGAGCAGCTCCGTTTGCAGCAGCTGTATGGACAGAGGCGAGAGGGTGGAGAAGATTCACAAACGTATGTCGACCCAGAAGACGGCACGGTGTACGAGTGGGACCATGAAAAGAGAGCATGGTTTCCAAAGGTCTCTGCTTTTACCAAACAGAATACTACATTTACTCAATTATGTTGTCATGACCCAGTAAGAGCTAATTCACAGTAAGATCTGTATTAAAGTTCACTTGTTATTTGTTTCTTTTTAGGTAAATGATGATTTCATCGCAGCATATCAAGCTAACTATGGATTCAACGAGGAAGGGGACCCTGATCCAAGTGCTGCGGTTCCTGTCACCGAATTTCTCACTGCCAAACCAGAGGAGCCCAAGAAACGAGAAGAACCCAAGAACATGGAGGAGAGCTCAAACCAGGAAAAGACTGAGGGAGCTCAGAAAGGAGAGAAAAGGAAAGCAGATCCAGGTTAGAAGTTATTCATTACCTTTTTTAAACCAACTATTGTAATAATATTAACCAATAAACATTGTGTGTTGTTTTACAGGATGGTTTGAAGTTGAAAATGACAAAAACACCAATGTTTATGTGACGGGTAAATCATTTCCCCATTTTTAGATTACAGTAGATTATCAGTATTTTGATATAAAGTTGGTAGCATGTTGTAAATACTGGTGTGATTCCCTCTAGTGGTCATTTCCGTTTTTTAAATAACATGGCTGGTTAAGTAAGAGCTGACAATCCAAAGTTAGGCTCACAAAATGTATTTTATTTTTAATGAATGTGTCTTTCTTCTAGGTCTTCCTCCAGACATAACTCCTGATGAGTTTGTGGAGGTCATGTCCAAATGGGGAATTGTCATGCGTGATCCTATCACAGAAGAGTATAAAATCAAGCTCTACAAGGACAAGGACGGAAACCAAAAAGGAGATGGACTTTGCTGCTACCTGAAGGTTGGTCATTGTAATTCTACGATCAAGTTTATTTATTTCTTGTGATCTTGAATGAAATTGATCGTAGGCCTCATTGATCTGTGCTTATGCATCTTAGTAAAAGAGCATTATATGTGTTTATTAAAATAATAAGATGCATAAGCACAATCAGTCAGCTTCTAAAAGGAATGTAAAATATGTGCTAGTTGAAAGAAAAGAAGTTCACTGCATAAGAAACTGACAGGCTGGCCACAAGTGTAACACATTTTGATGATTTCATAAGACGACAGCTCGATTATCAGGATTTTTGCTCAGATTAACATCTTGGAAAGGAGAGCTGGTTATGTCTCAGTGGGTCGCGTTTCAATCACTTTTTCATATTCATCCCATTGTCTGACAACAGAAACAGTAAAATATATCAATGAAAACAGTTTTATTGAGAATTTAGCTGCATCAAAATACAGAAAGGGAAACACTTGGGAAATGCAATAATAAATAATATAGGCTATGTACATTTTGCATGTTCAGAAGAAGAGCTGCCCTGTGTGCAAAAATGTAAACAGGTCTGTGTAAGTAAATTGCTCAGTGCAAAGAAAGAGAAGTAATGGGAACCTGGTATTTCTTTTTTCATGTGTCTAGTAGACACATAGATAAACATCTATGACCTTTAACATTGTTGACTAGGTTTCAATCATAATAAACATGCATTTGCATAAAGCATCCATACTTGTCCATGCCCATATTGATTAGAGTATTAAAAACGTGAAAAATATTAATTTAAGGTACATTTAGAACAAATACAAATTGTGCGATTAATCACGAGTTAACTCATGACAATCATGCGATATTTTAATCCATTGACAGCCCTAATATATACACACACACACACATACATGCATATATACACACTAACACGCATTTCTATTTAGCTTTATTTTTAATTGTAGTAATTTAGTACTTAAAGTAAACCTATTTTAGTTAGTTGCAACATTTTCATTTTTTTTTCAGCTGTATTTTAAATTAACATTGTAAGCACTTTAACACTGCGTACATGTGTTTCTATTATTTGTTGACAAATGTTTTTATTCTTTTATAATTCCTTGCAGAAAGAGTCTGTAGCTCTTGCCGTGCGGCTTTTGGATGAGACAGAGATTCGGGGCTACCAGCTGCATGTGGAGGCAGCGCGATTCGAGCTCAAAGGACAATATGATTCCAGCAAGAAGAAGAAGAAGAGCAAAGAATACCGGAAAAAGCTCCAGCAGCAACAAAAGTAAGAACCCGTTCAGACTCACTCCTGCGGCTCTATATAGTTGATTTGGACACATTGTGCAACAATGCTCTGCCTAATCACCATATTGTTTGTGTTGCTGTAGCTATGACTGATATTTTTGTAATTTATGATTAACAGGCAGCTGGACTGGAGGCCGGAGAAAGCTGGGGAAGCTCGAAAAAGGCATGAAAAAGTCATCATCATCCAAAACATGTTTCATCCCACTGACTTTGAGGCAAGAGTTAATCACAAAACACGCTGACACACCCACAAACACACTGGAACATACAACAGATGTTAGTCATCTTGTTTTGTTGGCAACACTACATTGAATGCCATCTGCATATAAAAAGTGTCTTCTGAGAGAGCTTTTGTCAAATATCTTTTGCTGCAGCTGAAACTAGACCTACAGAATTTAATTTTACAGCTCAGAATAACTTCAGCCTTGGACTGGCATTCATGATGTATGAAGTTAATTACAGTAATGCTCTTGATTAGCAACAGTTTAGAGCTACGCCGTTGTTTAGTTTCTGTGTATCAGCGATCAACATCTCACAGCTGGTCTGTCTGCATTCCTGAAGTAGGTGCAACATAAAGGGTCAGATGAGAGCAGGAATGCAGGTGTGGATCTGAAGTTCACGCATCGTCGTCATTTCTGTGACTATTAATTGTGTTTAATGAATGAGACTGATACTTAAATTACTCAATTCAAGTATCTAACTAAAACTATGTATGTGACGCAACTGTAAATAATATAGGCCTCAATTATGAATTATTTGAGTCTGAGACTAACTACATACACACTGACTTTAAATGTTTATGGTTTCAGCAAAAATATGAAGTAGTATAACTGTTTTAAGCATTGGTAATAAGAGATGTTTCTTGAGCAGTAAATCAGCTTATTAGAATGATTTCTGATGGATCATGTGCCACTAAAGACTTGTATTAATGATTCAAACTGTAATAATATTTCACAATGTTTTTATCGTATTTACTTTGATCATAATAAATGCAGCCTTGGTGAGCATAAGAGACTTATAACTTTACAAATCTTACCAGCCCTTTAACCTCTTAAGACCCGAGAAAAAAGTTTTTTCTATGTCTTTACATTTAGTGCATTAAAAAAAATGGTATTTCATTCATAAGTTATGCTATGTCCTCGACATGAATGAACATGCATGGGCAAAAACAATAGATTTTTTTAAATCAATACAATTTTAGTTTAATTTTTTTGTACCAAACTTTGTATAAAGATGATTCTATAACAGAATGATTTGAAGTACCATATTTTGTTTCTGCAAAATGGCCATAAACGGGTTTTCTCATTATATAGAATGTATCCATAAAATAAATCTAATTTGCATATTAATGTGTTTTTTGGGGCAACATATAATGAAAAATTTTAATAATGGGTGTAATAATTGACAAGATTTTCATAATAATATTGAAATATAATTTCTTTCCCTGTTCTTTTGTTATGTCTCCCAAAAAGCATAATAAACATTCTAGTCCCGGTGTCCTCATATGAGGACATGTATGAAATCAACGTCCTGTTTCGTAACAGTCATATTTTGATTTGAAACTCCATAACATTTTCCTGAGATGATGATGATGATTTATACAATTTAAAAATTAGACAGATCTAAATGATAATTACAAAAATGATCATATTTCCATACGAGTGTCACTAAATTAATTTTAAACATTTTTGAAGACCAAGGAGAGGTAGTGGTCATGGTGAAACATCCAATCATTTAGTATCTCTGACAAGCCCTGAATGTGCTCTGTACAGGACATCTCCGAGAAATTCACCTAATGTCCTCATATGAGGCCGCAGGGTCTTAAGAGGTTACTCTGCCAATTTAACCTTTGGCCACACCTATTTCTGCATGTTAGAATAATAGCTAATGCAAGTATTGAAATTGACCACAAATATTAAACTAACCCTATCCATATTATATTACAGCTTCTTCAAAGTTAGACCTAGATTTCAACTCAAAAAATCACATCAACAAAAATCAGTCCAACCTCATCCATTTCAGTCTTTTTAAAATAAAATATGTATTTATCCAGTTAGACACAATTTATATTTGTCAACAAAGTTAATTTCAATCGTTTAACCATAAGTTCTTTTAAATACGTTTTTTGGGTCACACTTTATTTTAAGGTCCAATTCTCGCTACTAACAAATCATTAACTATGATTTTTGTCTCAAACTCCTAATCTGATGCTTATTAATAGTTAGTAAGTTGTTAAGTTTAGGAATTTGGTAGGATTAGGGATGTAGAATATGGTCATGCAGAAAATGTGCTTTTATAAGTACTAATAAACATCCAGTATGTTAATAATAGGCATATTAATACGTAGCTAATAGTCAGAATTGGTCCTTATACTAAAGTGTTACCAGTTTATTTTTTTTAATTAATGAGCAATATAAATTAAGTCAAATGTGTTCATACTTTTGATTGACAATGTGTGACACCATGTCTCATGTAGGAGGATCCTTTGGTTCTGAATGAGTACAGAGATGATCTACGGACAGAATGTGAGAAATTTGGGCAAGTGAAGAAGGTCATCATATTTGATGTAAGTTCTCTCCTGTCCAGTTATTATAATACAGCTTGATTGTATTTAAAGTCAGTAACCATTCAAATGTCTCTCTCTCTGCCTGTCTTTCTAACCCTGTACTCTGTGGAAATCAGAGGCACCCTGATGGAGTGGCATCCGTGGCTTTTAAAGAACCTGATGAGGCGGACATGTGTCAGACAGCTCTGAATGGACGCTGGTTTGGTGGGAAGAAACTATCAGCACAGCTGTGGGATGGTGTAACTGACTACCAGGTAAAATACTTGGCCTGTTTAAAGCCATCATGATTTGCTGTTTGCAATCCATTTTACTTAATCTGATATTTTCTGAATGAAACCAGATGTTGGAAGAGAGAAAATGTAGAGAGGGACATTAGTTTATCAATCAGGAATTTGCTGAGTCATGTAAAGCATATGTTGCTGTACTTACAAAACCGAATGCGGGTTTGCCAAAACAGTCCCTAAATAGCTATTGTGCTGTTGTTTAACACGATCCAGTAGTCTAAAGATGTCTTTAGAAATGGAAAATGATTACATTTTGAGTAAACAAATACATGCAAGACAGACACTAACAACAAAATGACTAAAAATTGATAATTTCTGTTCTCCTCTGCTTATTTTTCTTTGTCTAACATTTTGGCTCTGGTCGCCCAGGTTGAGGAAACCTCACGAGAACGAGAAGAGAGACTGAAAGGCTGGGGTTCTTTTCTGGGTGACGAGAAGGTGTCTGCCGAAGCTAAAGCGGACCCTTCAAAAGCAGCTGAACAACAAAATTCCAGCATACAAGCAGCAGCAGAACCGAATCGACAGGAGGAACATGCAAACGAAAGCACCGCAAAACCACAGGAGGGGAAAGATGAGAAGGAGGAGGAGGAGAGGAAGGAGTAGAGTCGACCGATAGCAGTTTAGCAGGAAGTGATAATGAGGATGCGTAGATGTGGAGAGAAAAGAGGCCTTGATTAATGTCTCTTGCTAAAACATCTTCACGCTAATATACAGTGATTCCTTTTTATTTGTTTATTCCCATAACATGTCTGCATTTCACCATATCCAAATATGGACAATAATTGAAATTTGACTGTAAATAGTCATTTGTGTGATTGACTATTCACTTAAAGACTGTGAATAGTCCCCCCCCCCCATGCTAATGTCTGTCATTGAATCAATTTCAACATCTGTTAATAGTTTTATAGTAAAAAACATTTTGTGACCTCGTCATTGTTTCTTGCTTTCATGAAAAAGATTTTTATTAGTAACACTCACAAACAAGATCTTTGGTTTATATGGGAACAAATAAACAAGCAGTTTCCTTAAGCGTAGTTCCATGTAAGCCTGATGACAGCTGTGATTTTATCTGTTTGAGAGACCTTGTTCAACTCGCTCGGGTGCATTTTTCAGTGCACATGTAAAGAAGAGCACCTCCTGCACGCAGTATCACATTGGTTTTGTTTTAGTATGATCGGTGGCTGGATGTTGGCTGGATTCAGTTTGGTAAGCAGTTTGGGGTTTTCCATTTTTCTTTGTGAAAAACTTAAAGTCCTGTTTCAATTTGAGAAAGGACTGCTTGAAGTAAACATAGGAACAGTACAGCTTTCACTTTAGAAGTGGGGATTTCATTTTTGACTTAACTATTTTTTTATGTTGTATAATATTTCTAGAATTAATAAGAGCTTATTTCTGTGAATTATTATTATTATTTCGTTTCCCCCCTCAAGGATTTTGTATAGCCAGTTTGATAAGATTTTTCTTTTAAGCATTTCCATTGGGTAAGGTTTAAATATTATATCAAATGAATAATGTTTAAATATTAATAAACTGCACCGTCATCTGAAGCTAGCGTCATAAATTATAGTATACACGTGATCTTTGTGGGTTGGTTGGATTTGTTTAATGTTGCTTAGAGAAGTCTTTTATGCTCACCATGGCTACGGGTGTTGTGAAATACATACAATACAATTTAAAATAAGCGTTTCCTATTGTAATATATTTCAAAATGTATATTATTCCTGTTAATTTTCAGCAATTATTTCTCAAATCTGCAGTGTTACTTCAGAAATGATTCTAATATGCAGATTTTGTGCTTAAGAAACATTATTAATGTTGAAAACGGTTGTGCTGCTTATTATTTACGAAAATCAACATTTGTTAGCATTACAATCCTTGTAGTCAAGGTTGTGAAATTACAAAATGCTTAAACATTTTTTTAATGCTAATATTTATATACATGTAATTGTTTAGTGTCTTGCAGAAAATCATTGTATTATGGTTAATGTTGTGAGATACATAAGATAAAGTGTTAATGAGAAATCTTTAACATCCTTAGAGTTCACTCCTTCAAATAATTGTGTTAGTGTTTCCTATTTTAATGTATAGAATAGTAAATTGCTTTTCGATGTGAAATATGAGAGAATAAAGACCAAATGTAAAAATATCCTATCTATGTTGTATTCCTAAGTCAGGATGATGGCGGACAGAGTGTTAAAGCACTTAGAGGAGTGTAAAGATCCTCCAAAGCTCTTTACGTACTATCAAGGTGACATCAACACCGCAGTGGATGAGCACTTCTTCCGTGCCCTGAATAAAGCAACCACACCAAAAGACCTCAGTACTAAAGCCAAGGACAGCAACAGGATTCCCAAATCTGGTGCGTTAATGTGCATGCATCTGTCTATCTATCTATCTATCTATCTATCTATCTATCTATCTATCTATCTATCTATCTATCTATCTATCTAATGTCTATCTATCTCTCTATCTATCTATCAGATGTTCCCTCGTCATCATGGGCTTCTTCTGGTCTGACATGGTCTAAGTCCACACACTCGTCCGGCTCCTCAAAGCTGGCCCAGTTGACAACCATGGAACCTCCACCTCTATCCCATGGAGTTATTGTGAATCCTTCAGTACCGTCATCATCATCCTCCTCCTCGTCCCTCTGGCCATGTCCACCCAGACAAGGCACAGCCTTCGAACTGCCTCAAATACTCTACCAACAGCCCATGGCTGCTGAGAGCAGTGCCAGCTCTTACATGAACCTGTTACAAATGGATCGGCCAACAGGGAGCATCATGATCTCGCCCTTCTCAAAATCAGAACCCAGACCAGAGTGGAATTCAGGGACGGCCTTTAAGGATGGAAGCAGGATCGGCCTAGATTCAGGTACTTGTGCCATTGCTACTAACTTTGCACACAGATGTATTTAATGCAGGTGCACTGGAAATCAATTGTTCAGTAAAGAATAATGAACAGTCAATACTGATAAACAGTATTGCTATGGACAACTGCTAAATGCTGCGATTGACCAATCAGAATCCAGTGCTCCATAGAAATCATGTACCAGGTGCTTTTTCACAGTTTAAAAAAAGAGTGTGTTCTATTTGATATAAAGTCATCTGTTAGGGAAAGTTCACCCAAAAAAAATACAATTCTGTCATCATTTACTCACCCTCAAGTTGTTCCAAGTCTGTATGCGTTTTATTTTTGATTGATTTACATTTATGCATTTAGCAGACGCTTTTTATCCAAAGCATTACAGTTTCAGAGTATGTGTTTCCTGGGAATTGAACCCACAACCTTTTGCGCTGCTTACGCAATGCTCTACCACTGAGCCACAGGAACACTGTTCATGATTATGATTGATCATAAAAGAACATACTTTGAGGAATGTGTTTATTTGCTGGTTCCCAGTGGATGAACGCTAACACTTTAAAATGCTATGGAGAAAGTCGAACATTATCTAAAAAGGCACAAACTAAAAAAACTGATGAAAAGAGGAGAAAACACAATCTTGCACCAGCACGAACATAATATTTTAAAACTACTCATGACCACCTTTACTATAATGTATCACGTTTTACTGTAGGCTTATTTATTGTGGTAAATTTTATCTAACTTGTAGAATTTATAATAGACAATCTTTTAAGGGAATAGATTTTCCCCTAAAGATGTATATTACAACTGTGGCATGTTGTAGCTATTGTTTCTAAAGGCTGTTGTTTCTCATAACAAATGCAATATAGATTAATTCAAAAAGTAATTATTGGCCTGGTAATGATTAATAGGCTAGCCTTATTATAACAAATGCTACAGTTAGGAACTATGGTACTTAATCATAAGAGCTAATACAAGTCAGAATCGAGAGCAATGGGTTCTAATGATGAGTGATGGAAAAACCTTCAGATATTCCAATGATGGCATCGATTAAATCATTAAGAGCCTGATGAACTATTAAGGAGTAAGAAATAAACAATATCAATATAAGAAAATGTTAAGTTAGATTGACTTTCCATGGCGTGTTGAATTAGAACATTGTCAAACTATAGCCGAAGTGTTTTAAATAATATAAAATACATTATATATCCTATGTAAACACGTAATTGTTAACCAGCCTATTAGTTCATTGCCGTTACGCAATCAGCCAACTTTGCATGTGTGGTGGATAGCACAAAAGACCATTTTACAAAAATAAACAAATAAATAAATCTTAAGAGGGAACATGACATTCAACCACCCAATGTTCAAACCAAAACTGCGCCCTTGCTTGAGGGTGAGTAAATGATGACCGAATGTGCATTTGTAGGTGAACTCTCCCTTAAAGTCAAGTAATAGAAAGGCATCCTGGTAAGTTTTTTCTACTGTTTTATGAATAGTGTGAAATGGGACATTCTGTTCGCTTCACATACACATTCTGTTTCGCCTACATACCGTAGGGAAGTATGCATATTCGGAATGCAGACTTACTTGCAGTGCATAAATGAAGTGTTTGGTTAGATGGTGATACATTATTTGTTTGTGATCATCTTGTGTTTTTCAGGTGTGCCTGTGACAGAAATCAATAAGGATTTGTACTGGTATTGAAGAAGCAATTTCTGGCTCGATGATGAAAGATATTTTCAGCACAAGACTGTCTGTGTTTGCGTTATTATGTAAGTTTAAGAATGCTGTGGTTTTCGGACATCTGGAAGAGTGACTCAAACCATTATATCATGCTGTCAGACATTCCTCATCGATGAATGGCAGTTGATTGCTTGATTTAGCCGTGATTATGTGCATAAGATCTTGTATAGGACATAAATCAGATTGATACCTGATTGGAAAGAGTTCATTTCTATTAGCTGTTTAATGGGTGAATGAGGAAGTAACGTCTATTTATATGATTTGTAATACAATAATAGTTATACCAAACTTTCTTTGTGTAGTATTCTGTTTTGAAATGTAATATTATTACTATAGACAATCATTTTCGTAAGGCAAAAGATATATAACACGGTCTAAAAAAAATATATTAAATATTGTTGCTTTTTAAATGAAACTTTCTCTCTGAAAAATTCCTCATACCTTGAGGGAAGAAAAAACCCTTCAAAACCTCATCAAAAAGTGTGCCGACTCTCTAGATCAGGTTACACAGAAGCCCAAGTAAAGCTGATGCGATGGTGAACGTGAACTGACATTAGCAAACCAAAAATCAATGTATTTGAATCTGTTCAAATGATATTAGACTTCATCTTTACAAACCTGTTTGCAAAACCTGTTTACACGTTTTCCCTCAAGCAGTGATGCATTCCCTGTCACAAGCCCTCACTTTTGATGTATGAGTATGACAAAACATCTAAAGGCTTTGCACAACGATGAGTTTCCTCAATTATTTTCAAGACACTTTTAATATTAAGTAAATTCGTCACCCGCACTTTTTCAGGCAAGTGTGTTTGCACAGAGGTTTTCAAGAGCCGGTGTGAATAAATACAGATTTAAGTTCAAAGAGTCAGGATAGTCTGTGCATGAGCTGATGCTTTATTCGGACCCAGAATAAGGCCAGATGAACATCATGGAGCGCTAAACACTTATTTCATGCAGTGTGTGTTCATTCATACTCGAAGCGGAGGGCACTCTCGCGCAGAAAAGGAAATCCCATATATGGACAAAAGCTCCAGCTATCGCTGTATGAAAACAGAAAAACAGAAATGTTTGGAAACATGAAGACATTGAACATGCAATTGCGACAATATATGGTTTATTTGTGTTTTTCAAGTCATCTCCATGTAATAAATAAAGTATATAAACAATGCAGTAATTGACACAGTATTTATTTGTGTATATAAACTATTCTGCCTTATTATGTGATAAAAAAGTGTTTGCAGTATATAGACAAATAATTATTATTGGTTATTGTCAAGCAGTGTATCTGATTTCGAAGCCAATTAAAAGCTAGAGATAAGAGAAAAATTAAAGTTGCCTATACACTAGCAGTAAAAGTTTTTGAGCAGTGAGATTAATGTTTTTTAAAGATGTCTCTTCTGCTCACCAAGCCTGTATTTATATAATCCAAAGTACAGCAAAACAGTAACATTTTGAAATATTTTTACTATTTAAAATAACTGTTTTCTATTTGAATATATTTCAAAATGTAATTTATTGTGATTTCAAAGCTACATTTTTAGCATCATTACTCCAGTCACATGATCCGTCAGAAATCATTCTGATATTCTGATTCGCTGCTCAATTTTTTTATTATTATGTTGATGTTGAAAACAGTAGAATTTTTTGCAAATTCTAAGTGTGTTTTCATGTATTTTCACTGAAGAGAGGATTGAGTCTTGCCACACCGTCATAAAGCCCAGATCGGTGGAGTGTTGAAGTGGTGTTTGTCCTTCTGTAGATGTCTCTCATCTCCACATCTGATCATGGAGCTCAAATACAGTGACCATCGGGTTCTTGGTCACCAAACTAACCAAAGCCCATCTCCATCAATTGCTCAGTTTGGCCAGGAGGCCAGCTCTAGGAATAGTCCTGGCAGTTCTTTTGACCTCAGGGCTTGGTTTTTGCTCTGATATGCATTATCAGCTGTTAGACATTTTATTAAGACGTGTGGGCCTTTCCAAATCATACCCATTCAATTGAATTTGCCACAGGTTAACTTCACTCGAAGTGTAGTGACATCTACAAGAAATATGTATGCTCCTGAGCTAAATTTCAACTGTCCCAGATAATGATATGAATACTTACGCAATGGAATCAGTTGGAAACCTGTTTTTTGCTTTACCATTATGGTGTATGGAGTATAGATTGATGTGGGACAAAAAAGTAATGCAAAGCAGTTTAGCATAAGGCAGCAACATAACAAAACGTGGAAAAAAAAAATGAAGGGGTATGAATACTTTCGCAAGGCACTGCATATATACATATACATATATATATATATATATATATATATATATATATATATATATATATATCATTTCTGTCCCCTCACTTCTGAAATGATGGCTATGTCCCTGAGTATACAGTTGTCTATTTTCAGTTTGAATAGACAGGTGACCCTTTGTTCAATAAACCCTACATGAAAATTGTCCTTTTGTACATACTTTATACATCTAGGCATTTGATTTTCAGCAAGTTTGCAGTTATAAAATTTAATCTTTCTTTTTGTTTTTCATTTATATGTCATATTAATAAAATTTTTTGAATTTTTATTTAACCTAAAACATGAACACCGTCTGTTGTTCAGTAATATGTTAGATTTAGCTTTCAGCTTGTTTAATTCAGATTTTTAAAGACAATTACAAAAATATAAAGAAAAAAATCAGTTGCATTCTGTATCTCCTGCTCAAAGCATTGATTTGCATTAAAGGAGACATTTCTTTGAGGCTAAAGAATCAACTGTACGTCAAGACTGCCCACACATATCTGCAAACGAACGTCACGTGCCTCGGTTTAAAAGTTCAGAGGGAGACAGTGTCTGCTGAGCAACGGTGCCAAAGGGGGACTCATCTCCCACTCAGTCATTTATAAATATATGAGATCCCCACACCACAGGTGTCCTCCTACATGCTTAGTTTCTACAGCACTCACCACTGTGCATGTATTCAGGGGATGTGGGGTATGAACATGCATGTGAGGATGACTTTTCATACTCTCTTACTCCCACATTTCAAGAAAACAGTTATTACTGCTTATAACACTTTGAGGAGAAGAAAGTCACAGGCTGCCCACAAACCTTAAAGGGGCGTAACTACCCACAGAGAGCCACTAAATGCAACTTCTGCTGATTTTCTAAAATTAGAGCAAATTAAAATCAATAAGAAATACACACCAGTGTGACATGGCTTGAGAATGAGAAATCTCATAAGAACTGGAGGCTTTTCAAATTTCTTGGATTCAATCAGTAGGTCATAACCCCAACTCACTGATTGCTGCATGTGCTTTTCTCTTTCCCATCTTCCTCTCACATCCCTAGAGTGTATTTGTGAATGAGAAGATGAGATTTGAGATGTTCTCAGAGCATTTATCCTAGCTCAATAAAGATTTAAATGAAAGCTAAATTAAAAGATATTTTCATTCGGTTAAACTGTTAGCCGTAATCTCATGCATACTACAAAAAGCTTCTGTCTGAGCTCAGTTTGTAATTTTTTTGTGATTTAAATAAGCATTAAATTACTTTCTTAACCAATTTTACTTAAGTATTTTGATGTCACTTGAAGTCTGAGTGAAACAGGATATTCAGTGTGCAGGCCAGAATGCAATTATAACTATTCACAGGAACTTGGATTAAGAAAGTAAATACAGGGTCAGTTTTATGGTTGACTGAATAATGTGGAATGCACTTCTCATAGATCACTGCAAAAAGGAGTACATTATACTGGACCAGATGGTAGAACTTGTCATTTCAGCAAGCTCACTGTTCGATTATTGATGCCGTGGCACATTTTAAGTTATTTTCCATCTGCCCTAATTTTCATGCTCTCTTGTGAAGTAAATAAATCAGGTTGATGCCAAAACACGAGGACAACAGGGGCACATTGAGTCTAAATCTGTCATGTGTGACACTCAGCAATTTGAGGAACAACCATGAAAAACACTATGCACACTCACTTTGTTGCAGTTATTTAATTGCTGAGTTACAGACTGAAGAAGCAGGCAATGTGGATTGTGAAAACGTTAACACTGAAAGGAAGAACCAAATGGAAGGGTGCCCAAAGGTTACATTACTTTTACTGTAATATATTTTCAAACTGTTTAATTCTGCAAACAACCAGTGCAGTTCAAATAGTTTTCCTCAAAAGAATGGACTTTGAAGCCATATATTTCCAATCACCAAGGTCTGAAACCTCTGTAGATGTGTGAGACATTGTCAAATGTCAGTTTTTATTATAGTTCCTCGCTAGACAGATATCAAAAGACCCTCCACCTCATTAAATGCTGTATGGGTATGTGTGTATTGTGGCAAGCCATTTTCATTTTAATTCATTCAACTAATAACTACATTTACATTACACATTTTTAAATAAAATACAGTATTGACTAATATCTATTTTAGTTTCACTGACTTAAATTAAATATTCCAATAGTTACTAGTATCTTACCAGTATACATGGATACGTGTGGGACATGTCCTACCACTTAGAATAAAACGGAAATTCGACGCCCGCACTTTTTCAGTCATGTGCATTCACATAGAGGTTTTCAGGGGCCAGTGTGAATAAAGCTAGATTTAAATTCAAAAAGAAAAGATAACCTATGCCTGATTTGGCATTTTATTCATATCCAAAATTAGGAGATGTGAACATTACAGAGCGCTGAACACTCTCAAGCAGTGACTGTTTCATTCATACTCAAAGCCGGAGGGCGCTCTTGTGCAGAAAGTCCAAAACAGATTATAAGTAATAATTGATGACGTGCCCAAAGTAAAAAACTTGAAGACAATGCACAATTGTGACACTATATGGATTATGTGTGTTCTTCAAGTCATCTCCAAGTGATGAACAAAGTATCTGAATAATGCAGTGTTACCTGACATAGCATTTTTTACAGTAGCCTATAGAAACTATATATTTTTTTGCCTGATTCTGTGATAAAAAAAAATTTATGTATAAAAAAATGTAGTATATGAACAAATCATAAAATTGCTAATAAGAAAACATAGAAAAAATATTACAGAATACAAATGATTGGTAATTGTCCAACAGTGTATTTGACTACTTAGCCAATTAATAGATAAGAATAAATTATTAAATACTGAGAAAAATATTTTACATTTCTGTCCCCTCACTTCTGAAATGATGGCTATGCCCCAGTGAGTATATATTACAAGTAGCATAAGCATTATTATGGATTACTGGTATTTTGGCCAGAAGCAACGATTTAAAGGTAAGAAGCCTTAATGATGGAACAAGAACGCATATTTTTACTTCACACGATGGTAATTGATGTACTGGAGTTGATGTACGTTACTTGTGGATTATTGTGATGTTTTATCAGCTGTTTGGACTTTCATTCTGACGGCACCCATTCACTGCAGATGATCTACATCTTGGATGACCTTAGGGTGCATTGCCAGCAAATGTTCATTTTTGGGTGAACTTTTCCTTTAAATCAGTGTGTTACTTGTCATATGTAATTATTTTGTAATTGTTTGTTAAATTTACTATCAATTTGTCAGTGAAAATTGTTTCAAATTAAACCCATACTGTTTTTTTCAGTGTAGTAACATTTATCTCACTTTTATTTTGAATTTTTACTTGTCAAATGCAGGGGCGGACTTAACCAATAAGCGAGTTAAGCTGCTGCTTAGGGCCCCGGGGAATCAGGGGGCCCCATCTGATATTACAGAAACATATTTGCAGCATTGAACAATGTAGCCAATTCACAGACATACCTGTTAATTTCTTGAACGCAATGACCAGAAGTGTTTAAGTTAGAATCCACTCACCACTCAAAATGCAGAGTTTGCTGAGTTCTGCAAGCTTGGGAATCCTCTTATTATAACAAAGTGTAGATACGATGTAAATAAGAGATTCGTTGTGCAGTAGAGAGCTTATTAATGGAGCGTCGTGAGATCTCAATGAACTGAAGTCAGTGACAGCTTTTAGTGATTATATGAGGGAGCTCTCTTTGCGTGCATTCTTGGCTGTCTCAGAACAGAGATATGCACCTCAGTAAATAAAGTATTGTGTTTCAAGTCACCATTTTATTTATCTTGATGTTTCAAAATGACTCGCTCCTTTTCAAAGTGTGCTTTTACTCGTATAAATGCACGAATGCAATGACTGGAGATTTTTGCTTAAAATAGATTTCATTTTCGATTTGTTTCTCGGCAAACCCTATATGCCTTCAGAACACTTGGAATATGGAATGAGTTGCATGGAATAATTTCATGTTTGTAAAAAGATAAAATTTTACAATTTATTAAATGGACAAGCATTTATTTTTAATCTTCTTTTGTGATCCAAAAAAGGGCTAGCCTAATATGCTTTAAAACAGCATCAGGTTGACTAATTACTGGTTGTGAAGGGATAAATAAACTATAAACTATGAGTGAGCAAGCGAAATAAGGGTTAGGCGTAAAAGAGCACATAGTTATTGTGTTGCGGCCCCATAACTAAAATTTGCTTAGGTCCCCCAAATCACTTAGTCCACCCCTGGTCATATGTAATATTATAATGACTCTTTTATAGTTCGATTGCAAATACTAAACTTAATATTGACCATTCAAAACGAAATTGAACTATAAAAAGCCTAGTCACTACTGAATTTGCACTAATAATTAAAACAATGTACAAGTGATATATAGATTCATTTTAAGGGATACATGTTAAAGTGGCTTGCCATATATGTAGATAAGCGTGATTGAGTTGTGAGAGGCGTTCGTGCTGATTGAAGACGGGGAGGGTCGCGTGAGGTGGGGGCGATAATGAACCGGATCTGTGGGTCTGTATTAAACAACCTGAGAGTCCAACTAACTTGATCTTTCTTCAGATTCTGCATTACAGCGTACATGTGTGCTCTTTTCAGCCTACTATGGTTACTGTCCGCTATGTTATGCTCCTCAGAGAGTCCTCAGAGAACGGCAGCCAGCTGGACACACTGACTCCTGTAGATCTGCCTGCATTCAGTCGCACGGGATTCACTATAGTAGCAGTGTGTTTGGGAATAATCTTCGTTTTCGGTTTCCTAAATAACTTTCTTGTTCTTTTGGTCTTCGCCCGCTTTCATGTCCTCAGGACTCCTATCAACTTAATATTACTGAACATCAGTGTGAGCGACATGCTCGTTTGTATCTTTGGCACACCTTTAAGCTTCGCCGCGTCTGTGTACGGCCGGTGGCTGACGGGAGTTCATGGCTGCAGGTGGTATGGCTTTGCCAACGCACTGTTCGGTAAGCTGGGGTGTTCTACTGATTACCAAGTTATTAGATTTATGCGGACGTTATATGTAGAAAAACATGCTACATTAACTGGTTGTGTCAATTTCAATAGTTGCTAACTCGGTTCACATGGATGTCAGCATATAGTTTCGGATTATTAAGTGTTTTTAATTAACTGATAAATAGAGTCATTCGTTCTGGAATCGGTCACCTTGCTAAACGAACCGGTGTTCGGCCCATAGACTGTAGGGCTCGGCCGCACTCGCGATGAATGTGATTCACTGAAAAGAACCGGCTCTTAAGAATCATTCGTTCTGGTTTCGGAGTAGCCTGCTCTACACTGATCACGCTGTATGTTTTTGAATCACTACCCCATTTGTCGATAGTTTTACTAGCCAAGGTAAATTAAACACATCGATTCCTGTTTATATGACTCAACAATTTGTTTGGTTTCTTCGTGTGTTTGTTTGATTATTTCCATTCCAGGCAGATTAAGATAGCCTATTTATAGAAAAACTCTAATCACAAAAACGCAGGCTAATTAAATCATGAGGGAAATTCAATGAAAATATGTAGAAAGTTTCTCCAGATATGCATTTAGTGTACAAACAGCTACTTAAATCCTGTCAAACAGCCATTTTGTAACACCAACATGTTTTACACTATTAGACTAAGTCATTTGCTATTACAATATAACAAACAACAATGAAACAAATTAGTTGATGAACATATAATTGATTTGTCTTTTTATCCAATATCAACAGGTATTGTTTCACTGGTATCCCTTGCTGTACTGTCATACGAGCGTTACAGCACCATTCTCTGCTGTTCAAAAGCAGATGTGTCTGACTATAGGAAGGCCTGGCTCTTCATCACAGGCTGCTGGCTGTACTCTCTCCTGTGGACAGTGCCACCACTCTTCGGCTGGAGCAGCTACGGTCCTGAGGGTCCCGGCACCACCTGTTCAGTCCAGTGGAACCAGCACACCTCGGAAACAAGATCGTACGTCATCTGCCTCTTTGTCTTTTGTCTGCTGCTGCCTCTTCTTCTGATGGTCTACTGCTACGGGAAGATCCTCATTGCCATTCATGGGGTGAGGGAAGAGTGAAAGAGGAAAAGGTTACAAGTGAGAGAGAATGGGAGTAGAAGCAATGATTTTGATAAAGAGCTCTCTTCTAGTAAGACTCATCGATCTTTCTAGCCAAACGTTTGTTCACTATAAATGAAGCATTTTTCATGCCGCTGTCAGGAAGTCCTTCGCAAACTCATTGTCATCATTATTTATAGCTACTGTGAAATATAGACAGTGCTGACTCTGTTTTAGTATGTAAATGCACAAATACTTGTAGTTCGTAAAAAAAGATTATTTAAGCACCCTCAGGCCACCAAGATTTAGTATTTTCCTCATCAAAACAGATTTGGATAAATTTAGCATAACTTTTTTTTCTTACAAACATGCAGCTTTTAGCTTCACAAGACAGCTGGAGTCGTGTGGATTAATTGTGTATTATTGTGATGTTTTTATCTTTTATTTGGACTCTCATTCTAACGGCACCCATTCACTGCAGAGGATACATTGGTGAGCAAGTGATGTAATGCTATTTTTTTTTCAAATCTGTTCTGATAACGAAACAAACTCATTTATATCTTGGGTGACCTGAGGGTGAGTACATTTTCAGCTAATTAAAATTGTTCCTTTAAATTATATGATAACACTTATAAGGTCCCATTAGTTAATGCATTGATTAACAAAAAATAAAAATGAGCAATACATTTGTTACAGTATTTATTAATCTTTGTTAATGTTATTAATGCAAATATTGCTCGTTGTTAGTTCATGTTAACTAATATGTGACCCAGGACCACAAAACCAGTCATAAGTAGCACGGGTATATTTGTAGCAATAGCCAACAATACATTGTATGGGTCAAAATTATCTAATTTTTTTATGCCAATAATTATCAGGATATTAAGTAAAGATCATGTTCCATGAAGACATTTTGTAAATGTCCTACTGTAAAAATATAAAAACTTATTTTTTTATTAGTAATATACATGGCTAAGAACTTAATTTGGATAACTTAAAAGGTGATTTTCTCAGTATTTAGATTTTTTTGCACTCTCAGATTCTAGATATTCAAATAGTTGTATCTCCCTATCATAACAGGACAATATTTTTGTGGTCCAGGGTCACATATTAACAAATGGAACCTTATTGTAAAAAATATAGATATTTTGCGCTTCTCTCCTAATCTAGTTACAGTTCAAACATTCTGGTGCATAAACACCATGTGGTGTATCAAACCTGCTTTGTCACTGTTATTCTTTGAAAAGCAAACCTCAAAGCATGTCCCCTCATCTCACAGGTTGCTAAGATCAATCAGACAGCTGCACAGAGGAGGGAAACGCACGTGCTGGTGATGGTGGTTTCCATGGTGTCCTGTTACCTGCTCTGTTGGATGCCGTATGGGGTCATGGCATTGCTTGGCACATTCAGCGCTGGTATTGTCAGCCCTACAGCCAGCGTTGTATCATCCATACTAGCAAAGAGCAGCACTGTTCTGAACCCCATCATCTACATTCTGTTCAACAATCAGGTATGTGCTTCTCATAGGTGTATTTGTATCCAAATTATTCTTTTAGACCAGAGTTACTGTTAAATCCGGATTTACTGCCAGTTTTACAGGTGCTTTATAGCTTTAGTAAGATGTGGACCAGAACCTCCAGCCCATCTCACCCTTCACACAGAGGAAGGTGGTGCTCAACAGGACTGCATCCCTATGGGGTCATATGGTGATAATTCTCCAGCTGACACCCCAGACAAGTTTGGGTCCCAGAGGGCTTCAGTACAACGAGGTAATGGGACTTTGGTGCTTGTGGTGCATTGTACTTCATAAAAGCCCGGGATATGAAAGATCCATCCATGCAAAACTATATTTAGAGGAACAGGAAATTGCATTGTGTGCAGTGTGTGTGTTATTAATAAAGATACTAGAACATTAGTATTTTGTTTCACAGTTTTGTGTTATATGTGCAATGTAGGTATTATGTAATGTGTATAATTTTTTTGCAAACGCTGCATGTAATTATTGCCACCAGGTGTCAGTATTTTTTCAAACGTGAAACAATGAAACATGGGCTTGGCAGCATCCGAAGTTCATGCCTACAGTGTGTTCAGAAGTAAAAAAAAATAAAAGAAGTATTAGGATGTTTCTGTCATATCAGAATCTTCTTCAAGTATACTGTCGGTCACCTGAACCCTTTTACCTGATTAATACAGCGATTGCAGTGACACGTAACTCTAAACCAAAATATTTAATCAGGGATTTTTTCTTACAGAATTCAACAGAGCATTTTAAATTGGCAAATGGATTTAATAAATGCAAAAGTCTGAATATTTGCATTTTATGTCCGTCCAGTGATATGTTACTTTAAATTACTGCAATAATTTTTAGTAATGGAGTAAGAAAACAGTTTTAATTTTTGTTTTCTGTTTTGTTGTTGTTGTTCAATCATTTATCATCCACTTCTAATTGTTTGTTGAAATTATTTGGAATTCTGTATAACACTTTGTAAAACCATAATAATCAATACAGATGTACCAAACAAGACATAAATATATGCAAATCCATATCAACAAATGGTTAAATCCATCAAAGCAGTAATTAATATACAATGTGACCTTCTAGGATAATGGCATCTTGAAAATTGAAATATTTGGTTACCTGCTCTTTATCTTTGAATTCTGTTAAAGTGCAATATGGCATGACATAAGAGATTTTAGAGGACCACAGAAGAGGAATTGTACAGGCTCATTAGTCTGGAAAAGGTTACGAGAGAATGTCTGAAGACTTGGGGCTCCATCAGTCCTCATTGAAGCAGATTGATTACAAACAGAAGAAATGCAGCACCAGTACCTTGCTGTCCTTCAAAAGGTCAGTGTAAGGACATGTCAAAGGATCCTTCAACAAATGACAAAGTACCCAAGAGAGAAATCTATGGATCTGCGAGGAGAGTGATTAAAATATCATCGTTCCAATTTTACAGTATATTGTCACGGAGTTTGTGATCTGAAACTTTTAAAGAAAAGTGGGTCATGCCACATGTTTGTTCCTAAACAAAGGAATAAATCACCATCAGATTGCATCCAAACTGTGGAAAATCCATATATTACTATAGTCAGGTCAGAGTCTTGACCTCAATCTCATTGAAATGCTGTGGCATGATTTCTATTCAAGGCCATTTGAGGCATCCCAAAAATAGGCAAGATTTCCCAAAATATTTATGAAACAGCTTGAGGACTGAAATATCTCCTGTGCAGATCTGATGAGCAGCTATAGGACTTATTAGACAGCGCTCGGGGTCCAGAAAGTTACTAAATATAAGTAATATTCACATAAAGCATTTGTGGCACTGTAAAATGTTGTTAAATGACAGAATTGAATTATTATCGACTTAAATGGAAGCTATCAGAGCACATGCTGAGAGCCTGCTGACATAAATCAAGATCATTTCAAACGGTTGAAACTTTTTTGAACTGTTCGTCAGGATAGATGGTGCAGGTTCTATGATTAGCACTGGCTGATTACGTTCACAGGAAATATGTGAGGAAGGCTTTCATTAATAGTGCTATGTTCTCATCACAGAATGACTGTACCTGATAGAGATAGAGCTGCATATCACACTCTCTAATGAGCCAGCAAACCAGTCGATGAGAAAAGAGCTTCAGCTCTGAGAATGGCATGTTGATCTGAAAAACCCATCTGAGCTAACAAGGTTTGGAATGCAACAGTTGTTAAAAAAAAATCTAATTATTCATAATATTCGCTGTGAAAAAATGTTAAGCCATGCATTAAGTTATAGAGGCAGATGAATACACATCTTTTAATTTATATAGGCTGGATTCATACTGAAAAATGAACAAAACAAAAATTGGCTGACCATCCGATGGTCCCAGGTTTTCCTTTTAATATATCATAATGCAATCAGTGTGCATGCCATAATTAAATATATAATGTGAGTGATCTGTGTATTATATCAAATCCTATTCTCTGTATTCATCTCTCAAGTTCATTATCCCATCACAAATCTCACAACAAGGCAAAGGTTCATATGCATGATTACCAATAGACATTAATTTGGTCTGTCATGTCAGATAATCTATGTCAGTATAGCCTATTTCAATCTCAGCAGTGGTAAACATGGCTTCAGCAGAAAGGTAATGCATGGACCTCTAATAATTACAAACCACAATCCTGTGGTTTAATGAATAGCAGGTTTCTCTAAAAACTCGGCCTTTGTATTCAGTTCAGCTGCTTTCCTTTTGGTTTCATGGTCACTCTGTTCCCATTTCGTTGGAATGGCATCATCAAATTGAACGGCATCATCAAGCTGTCATTTTTGCTTTAGAGATCAGCCTTGTCCTTGAACTCTGACTGTTTACTGATCGATACGGTGAAATGAGTGGCAAAGCCAAACACATACGCACGTCAGCGCTCAAACCGTGAGCCGAGCACAGTCTGAGAAATCTATATATCACTGACAGTCTTATGGATGTGTTTGTGGAGGATCCTGTGATATTACACAAACCTACGCAGTAAAAAGTGTTGTATATGTGAATTATGCATGCGTGTGTTTGTGGTATATATGATTATATAACAATACCATTTGTTTTGAATTGAATACACTACATTATACGCTATGCAATTTTATTTGAAAACTGTCAACTCAAATCTACAGACTGGCTACAAATTTAGGCAACTAGCACGGACTCGTGCATATTGTAAATCAGGCCAAAAATCTGGGCAAAAGTCTTGTAGTGCCTTTAGGTATTCAAGGGCAAAACTCCAAAGATTCTGAGTGAATGAGACTCGTGAGCTAGCTTGAGAGCTTTGTGAATCATTTTGACCGACTTATTAAAAATAATTAGTTCATCAGAGTCGTTTGTTCACAAATCAGACATTGTGTGATTATCTGCTTGACTAAACACTATTTGGAAATGGAGTTTTCCAGACTTGTAATATTTTAAATAATTGTTACAAAATATTTTTTGTCATGTTTTCGTGGACATTTACGAGTAAGTTTGAGACTGGTTTGTGAATCATTCTGACTGACTCATTAAGAAGAACCAGTTCATTAGTCATTTGTTCCTGAATCAGACATCATGGCTCGCACTTTGTTCTGGAAATACTCACGTGCACTGCGTGAGATGATCCAACTAAAGGTTTTCAAGACTGTTCAAATTGTAAAAATATTTGTGCAAAATATTTTGTCATACGGGTTGTCAAACGTACAGTTGTCGGTACCAGTTGGTACAAAAATTGTGAAAATGTGACGATACCGTCATTTCCGGTGTGAATTTGAGCAAAGTTGAGCCTCTGATTGTAGCGTTTGAGAGCCGTGTTTATATGGAAGCATATGAGTAGCAAAATTCATTTGAAATGTAATATGCAATATGTAAAATGGCAATGTATTTCTGTATTTAAATGTAGATTTCCATACATATGTGCAACATTTAGTGCAAAAGAAAAAGACAATTCAATTAGCCTTATTCACATTTGCCAATAAGTGTGTTCGATTTGAAGCGGCGCTGTGCAGATGATCAGTGCATGAATGATCAAGTGTATGCATCAAAGTACACAGAGCCATAAGAGTACAAATCTTAATGTCCTTATGCTTAATGATATTCGTATCGCTCTCGCGGTACAGGACCCTTTGATTCTAACATGACAGTCATACACTGATCATTCTGCGCAGCGCCGCTTCAAGTCGAACACACCTATTCATTACTTTGACTCTTATACATTTCCAAGAGTACAAATCTGTTTAAGCATATCTGTCCAAATTTTATATAAAATTAGAAGCACACAATTCCTAGAATCATTATATGCTTAAACATTAAGCTCATGGAAAACTTGACTGGTCTGCAAAAGCCAAGTAATCCCAGCTGAACCTTCTGGTGTGATTAAATGCAGACCTTGAGCCAATACTTTTGGCAATGTAGTGTATTTTCTACACTAGTTTTAATATGTAAATTAAAAACATATTTTAATGCTTTATAAGTTGCAAAATTAAAATGAAATTACATTACCCAAATTGTTATATGTGATATTTACAATGGTCCTGCAGTCCATTGTATAAAACAAAACAAAACACATATATGTCAGCGATGAAACCGCTCTGCAGGTGAATGAGCAATATGTTCTAAATGCAGGCAACGACCAAAGACAGTATTATAAATGAGAATGAAAATATGGAGACATTTTTTGACGGAGGCCTGCGCCACAGTAGCCTACTATGAAAGGCTATGACAGTCCATGTGCAACTATATTTTATCGAGCTTTCATTCACCTGCAGCTGTGCCTCCATAAAACAAAAAACTCTGGTGATGCCAGTTTTGTGGGATGGAGGCGGGGCAACAATGAGCTGTCTAACATCATATGTGCATGATTGTATATGTGCGTATGTATAACCCCTGGATCCCGAGAGTAAGCCAAGCTTTTAAATCATGCATGAAACCAACCCACAAATAACACAAGGTTTGATTCTTACATACATTTTTAACTTGCTCTCCATTTATGAAACAGAAGCCCTAAGCTTCCAGATTCTTCTGATGGCCTGATTCAACACTTTTATGACACAGAATAAAATATACGCATTTCAGTTTCTCTGGCCAGATACTGAATAGACCTATCTGAATCTAAAGTGTAGATACATACACATATTCATCAGCCAAAAAAACCCCTACGTCTAAGGTTTTTTTTAAGAGTCCCCATAACCACAGAAATCACATCCTCCCTGATTCCATGGCAACCAGTGATGGTACAGGCTGTCAGCCCCGCCTTTCTTCTGCACTCCATCATCAACATTAGAGCCTGCGGGGCAGTACTCGCAGCATACACACAACCAAAACAGATGGGAACTTCACTCACAAATCTGCTCCAGCACACTGCTGTACTGTAAATACAAACACAGGCCTGCAACTATACTTTCTAGCATCTGTGGGTTTGTCAGTGTTATGCAAGAAGTCATATTAGAACTTGATATCTTGCACAGAAGCCAATTTAAATATTTTTAGAAGTCGGTGCTCACCGAGCCGTGCTGTTCCTCTGTAGAGCCCAAGTTGACCGTGGCAGAGTTAGAGTGACCATGCATGACTGCACAAAGCTGGGGTTGTATAGTCAGCTGTACATGCGATTCAGTCCAGACTCACCCTTGTCTGGTCTCCTTCCATTCATTATTTTCATTTACTGGTGCAGTGCAGAGCACAATTTCCTGAGTGCTGCTCTCGGAATCAGATTTTAAAACGGCAGATCAGCACTGAGCTGTCCATCATAACTTCACTTCTCCATCTCATTTCCTTTCTTCAGTATCTACACATCTATCCATCCCATATCAGTTAGTTTCTGCTTCTCGTGTAGGCACCACATGGCTAGCAACCGGGTGATGTCACCTCCTCGCCACCTCAAGTAATGCTCTTTTAATGATGTGAATGTTAATGAATGCAAAGTCTTCAGCACCTTTCCCAGGGGCAAATAATCTTGTCTCACTGGGTGTATTGGGAACCAAAGCCCAGTTCATTCAAAATTAATTTCAGGGTATGAAATATTAACATAGAATTTGATGGCCTTAGCCTGGGCAGTGGTGATGTAACCATCCCAGATTCACCCAAGGAGGTTATAGAGACACTTTTAGTCCTTTCACACTTGAACTAGTTAACAATGGGTCAATCTCACCAGGTAAACGGAATCCTGGGTTATCTTTACATGGGGTTAACAATTAACCCTGGTTATAAACAATCAGGAAACAAGGACAAGCAAATTAAGAGTCCATCAAAACCAATGTAAACCAACATGTCAGTCGACTGCTACTGTATTGAGTTTTCTCTGAATGGACATTTTGGACACTAAAGGTAAATCTCACGTATTGTGTGTTTTTAGTCACCATTGGACATTCTTTCCCCTCAAACGTCTGTGTTTCCACAAATGTCATCAATATAAGCATGCGATTGGTTGTCTGCTTCTATTCATCTAGTCACAACATTCTAACACCACATCGTTTCACGCTGTACAAGTAAAAAAAAAAACTTCATGCGAAAGTGGTTCTAATCCTGCTCCGAATCCAACAGAGCTAACTCTCTATTAAATTACAAGTGTGAAATGCACCTTTAAATGTGGGTTTAAGAACGATGGTAACCCAGGGTTAAGAACACATTGCTATATGTCAGCCAAAATAATTTAAGTTGAAGCTACTTAGTGTAATTTCACTTTTCTTCTGCTGCGTTACAATATTGGTCTGTCTCAAATGATTGATTGCATTTTAAACGTCTTGAAAACACAATCAAGCAAGGCCATCTTGACTTATATTTTCAGTGCCTTTTCATTAAAATGTCCCTATATACATAATTTAATGGTTTGATCATATTTGAGAGTTGAACTAGATGGTCTTTAAATGAGGCCTATATCATGTCCAGTTACAGTACATGAAACAACAGCGGATGGTTTTCCAATGACCTTCCCATAGGTTATGCATTAGAAGTAATCAAGGTTTCATTACACCACTGAAGCAAAGCACAACAAAATATATTTCTTTATTCACGGTGTCTTCGTCAATATGAATTCATGAATAAAAAACAGGTAGAACTATCTACTTAAAAATCAAACTGTGCTCGCTGACCTGATGTTTATTCACGAGTTATGGTTTGAATTCAGATGAATTCTCCACTGTTTATGCACCGCGGTGCCAAAATGAACATCGAGTATGTTCCTACGAGGTTCTGAATGTCACAGAGACTGCATATTTAAAGGGTGTGAAGAGTTCCTCTGACAAACTGGTACAGAACAACAAATTCATCATTTCATTAAAAACACCTTTTTATGTAAAGTATTTGCTACTGTTGTCATTACATCTGTCAGTCAATATTACTAATAACTTCAGCCCAGTATATGTCAAGCTACTGTTAATTAACTAGGTTATTAAAAATGCAAGCGATAATACAGTCAGCCAGCTTTGATGACAGAGAGTCAGAATACATTTTTCAGAGATGTATGTAATAATTGCATTTATTGTAAGATATCTTTAAAACTAAGGTCACCTTTGATTATTTTAACATTATTTAAGTCTGTAATGGAATACATTGGTCAAATGGGTATAAGTATGGGTAAATGTAATATAATGTAAAATAAATAATAGATATTTTATATAAAATACATTTTATTTTAGATATTTATTTTTTATATAAGTGTTTTGTAGCCTATCTGACATAAATGAGAGACCAATTTTGTCTTTAAATCTTACATACATAAACACAAACATGCCAATATCATTTGTACATATTTATTGTACATAATTATACATTTTAATTCCATATAATGTATATATTTTATATTACATTAAATAGTATTTTATATTGAATATTACATAATTAATTCATGTTTGTACATTTTTATTTTATAACAGTAAGAATATGCTTCATTCAAATATTTGAATTTTTGAAAGATTTATATTAGTAAAGTTTTAAGTTTGTATTTTACAGCAGCGCTGTCACACACAACATACAATGACTCTGTTTTGATGAAGAGTTATCAGGTGCATTGAAACAAAAGTCGCTTAACAACACAATCAAACATCATGAGTGCTCTGAACATACAAAACTATTTATTCAGTGCAGCTTCTTAAATTTACAACAAATAATAAACAGGCGGGTAGCAGGATAAAATGCATATATATATATACATTTGTATTTTACTCCAGTATCCATTTGAGCACATGGTTCCACATTGTAGTTAATATACATAGCCACATAACATGCAGCGTCCATTGTCCCCCATGCATTATATATGCTTCATACATACATACATACATACAACAGAAGAGGATTTTGATCAAAATTATAAACAGAGGCTGCTGCCTGACCACTGAGGACTAGAAAGAAGAACCATAAGAATGAATGTTCACACACAAATTACTTATGCTGATTTAGCCCTGTAAAAGCAATGGAAGCCTTCTCTTGCTTGATTTCATTACATTTGTGTTTACGAAAACGAGAGAGTGGTTGGGGGGGCTGCCCTGTTTTTACGTAACGGAAATCTTACCGGGTTGGCATTCATCAATAATTGATTCATCAATAATCATCAATAAAAAAGCAGGGACGCACAGCGAGTAGCCTTCTTCTATCCTGAATACATTTCCTCTGACTAAATGACATTCACTCTTACGGTTTTCTCCACCATCTGTCTGAGGGAGCTGAAATTACACACATTGACTTACCTCCATACAAAGAGACTAATGACATCTTTGGTGTGCAGACAGACCGAACCCTAAATCTGTTTAATTTGCAGAATAACAATGTGTGGGGGGGGGGGAGATGAAAAGACAGAAAAAGAGAAGCGAGGAGCAAAACGCCTCATCTAAAAAGCACACAACAATGAACCGCTGCCTCAAAAAAGCTGAGCTGAAATACTTGTATCATATGTCCAAAAACCTTTGGGATTTCTGTCTCTATATACTGAAAAGCTGATATTGTCATGTTGTAGTTGACTTAGCACTATGGATTTGGCATTCCTAAGAAGAAATGGAGCAAAACACAAAAGTAGGTGTTCTAGAAGATTCTGTGACAATGCCACAGGAGAAAACCACAGCTCTGTATGCTACACATGGAAACCAGGATCGCCCGTAAACGGATGCTGACCCCTACATCAGAAAGATGGCTTGGTTTGTTTGTCTCACGAGGTTAACCTGCAGAAGATTGTACAATGTAGGTTTGCACTTTTGTTCTCATCACAGTGATTTCAGGAAACACTAGCTAGCGACCAGCTAAGGGCTTCACTGCACTCTTGTAAACGCGTTTTAGCTGTTTAGTTGATGGTAGAGTCCAGCAGCTGTACAGCAGCAGTTGTGCCCTGCGGTTATGTTGACACATTCTGGCTCAGAGTCTTGCCACCGTTGAGCATGGCCGAGGCGCTGCGGCTCTTGGTTGGAGTGCCACTTCCGGAGCGGGAGAACTCGGTCAGGTCGTGGAGCGACGGCTCTTTGTACATGGCAACTATATGAGGGAGACACAAGTAACAGGTCTCATGAGTCTCATGTTCAGGTCGTAGCAAGCTTGTCTCCTTATTAGTACATCAATAACTTCTATTAGTGTCACAATGCTAGGGATGGGAATCACTAGGAATTTAATGGTTCCGGTTCCTTAAGGGTTACATTACTGATTCTTTTGTACCTGAGGAAGAAATATTTGGAAAACAGAAAGGCCATTCTGTTGCCAAATATTGCTTTAAATGCTAATAAAGGTAGGAACATAGTTCATATATATGTATATATATATATATATATTGGCTGCATGACCAATTAGCAAGTTCCTTGCAACTGGCACTAGCAACAAACTCATGCGAATATCCAAGATGGATAAGAACACCTAACTAAAATATTAAAACACTGTTTTTTGCAATTTAGCATGAAATATACAGCACGGGATTGGTGCAGCCCGATTCTAGAGCCGCTCGGTTCTTTATAGTGAATCAAAAACAGACTCATATGTGCCGGTTCTAATCTAGAGAAAATTATTAGAGATTACATAACGAATGTATGAATATATCCACACAAAACAAATGACTTAATTTTTTGAAAGAAAAATATACTTGGTTTTCAAGGGTTAATCCACAGAAATTATTTAGTTGTAATAAAATAATTATTTCTGGCAAAATTATTCATAACTGCTAGTCTTAGAGAAGTAGTGTTTAAAATATATGTTTTAGTTTATATATAGCCTGTAGTATTTCTCACTTCACGCTGTTAGATTTGATTAATACATCACATCCGGTTGGGCATCGCATAAGTCTAGCCACCAAAGTTACAATATTTCAACGCAACTAAGACTCAAAACAGACACAAAAATCCCAGCATTCTCATATCCTCCTCACTACCAGGAAGAAAAAACTTTGTGAATTTAGTATTTGCTCATGTCATTACATTGTTTAGAGCATAAAAAAATGTCAATACATGATTAGACATTAAAACAAAAAGAGTGGGATTTTTGTTTTAATCACAAATCAATTTTTATTTTTTATACCAAACTTTATATAAAGATTATTCTCCACTATGTTAAAAAAAATCTACTTGGCTCAAATGGAAATTAATATCTTCCAGTGTGTCGCAAACGAACATCTTGAAAATCATTTGAACCAGTTCCAAGTAAGTACCCTATGTAGCACAAAACACCTGCTTGCAATAAAAAATATTTTGTGCCGCATAAACACACCATAATTTTATTTGAACTCTAATTACATGGAGCTTCCATGCTCATTTAAAGCAGACTAATGTCTAGCCATCTTACAGTAGCTTCACTTATGACTGCACACAAGCAGCTGCAGTTTTTGATTTCCCCACTGATTCAGCTAGTTCTGAGAAAGAAAGGCACTGTCTACAAGGGGTAAAACAAGCTGTGCCTATACGTCTTCTTTCATGATCTGTTTTCTCTTCAATTGGAGAGCGATATTTTGAGCATTAGGGGTTCTCTGGTTAATGCAGAAAATGATTTTTATATTAACATTCTATTGTATTTTGCCTTAAGAATGAAAAATATGTAAAAAAAAATAAAATCTATCATTTTAAATGCTGCAAGGGAATTTAGGCATCACAGCATTATAATATGCAGAATTAGAGAAACTATTTTTAAGATTACATAATATACTAAGAATAATCTTAACTGGCCCTTAAACAAAAAGAGGGAAATGAGCATGAACAGTTACATTTCCAATACAGACAAATGCTGATAAATTAAAACAACAACAACAAAACTCTAAAATGGCTGATAAAACAGTAGTAATAATGCACCCCAAACAAAATCTGCTTAGCATGTTAATTAAGCTGTTGACATGTTTACCGCACTTGCTCTGGTTTAACCAGTTTAATGGCACATGTGAGCATCGTTGAGCATGACCACGGTTATGCAAGTTTTGCATTTGCAACACATCTTCTTTCATTTTCATCCCTTCAAAGAACACTTTTCTGTCCTAAACACCAAACAACTGCAGAGACATACTGGAAAGCCAACAAGTTACTTGAATGCTTGCACTACAATCAGCCAGTATCTCTTCAGTCTGAAATAGATATTTTTAGAAAGCCATCAGCCTAACAATCGGTGCAGAAGACACTTGAACGAACCTTTGAGAGGTTTGGGGATGAAGTGTGCAGCCGGCTTGGTCTTCTTTACATGGTTACCCTTCATAATTTGACCCTCTTTGTTGAGACCCAGGTACCAGCCACGGCCCGACTGCTGCTGCCGATAGATCATTGACGAGTAGGTCACGTAATAGTTCTCAAACACCGACTCTTTGAATTTGCACTCTGGCGTGAAGTGCTCCTGTGAGAGTTAAATGGGCAGAGAAGACAACAGAGACATAAGAGACAAAGAGAATGAGGGGAAGAGCAATATTCGTACATGTTTGTGGTGGAGTATTTGCATAAGAGAGAGAAAAAAATGTGTGTGTGAGCTCGTAGGGACTAGGGAGATAAACAAAGCAAGAGCAGACAAATTTGAGTTGAAGATGGTCCAGACCCGTCTCGTCGATATCACACATCACCTCATCGTGATTTGTCTTTAAACCTCAAGGTAAATTCCTCTGATTGGAACCGTAATAAGTGGTCTAAATGTGGTGGTAGCACGTCGTCCCGTGTGCTTTTGCTCTCTAGTTTGTGGTACAGATTGATTACCATTAAACTCCTGAGGCCTCAAACACTTTGACTCATTCCTGCGGATCAATACATTCATTCTGGGGAAAACAACCTCTCAAAACCAACAAGGAGATACGTGTGTACCAGCACGAGCATGGGTGCAAGTCTGAGTATTGACGCTTTTCACATTTACAGTGTTATTTGAAGCAAAAGTCATCATACGCTGTAAAAAGTATTTTTTTATGTGTAAATAATGATTATTGGAATACTATTTCAGTTGTTCTAATACAAATTCACATTTAATTTAATGTGTTACTTGGCATTTCTTTGTAATTATTTTTGAAAATTACTAGCAATTTCAGAGTGAAAATTTTCTATACCCCCACCATGTTTAAATGGTGACGAATGGAAAGAACAACAAATACATTTTTTGCATTTACATTTGAAAAAAATCCACAATGGCGTTTCTGACTTTCCAAAAAAGGAGATAATATCAAGAGATTGATTATATCAGAAAATAGAAATGTCAAATTTGCAGTCATTTCCTCAGCTGTTGTGTTAAAAACACCCACAAACAAGCATTAACTAGTTTTCTTGTATTGCATACCAAGGTAATAGAACCCAAGTATAGAGTTATAAGTGTCCATTACGTTTTTAAATGAAAATATATATAAAAAACTGCTAGATTTACAATGTTAAGAACTGTGGAAACACGTCATCACAGTCTGTGAAAAGAGTCAATTTCTGTGGGCAGGCGGTCAGACGCGAACCCACACACAGTTGGAATACAAAGGTACAGTGTAAACTGTTTCTGCATTATGAAAGCACAGATCTGGCCAAGACTTTCAAGAGCCACTGCAAATCTTTAGCGTTCTAATGCAAGCAATATTCCTCAAAATGTCCATTTTGAATTGACAGAAGCACTTATTGGCACAGCCCTAAATTATTCATCTCGCCACAGCACATTTAATCAACGGAAAGAGGCGAGGGAGGCATTTGCAAAACAGAATATCCATTAGAGCGTTAATGTGATTTCTCCATATTTAAAAACTGCAGAGTAGCATTTGGCGGAAAACCTTGGGTACGATGATGCACTATCTCCCAGGAGCGTTCTATAGATAGTTAAAATACAAAGCAATTATATGAAGTGTGAATTATCTTCGTGTGAATGCGAGGTGCTAACAAGCATGTCTAAATATGCCATTATCTCCTCTTTGAATATGATCATGATGCAATGCTGCGATAAATAAGAGAAGCAGATGGTGTTTGGGCAGGAGTTGGATCTCATTAACTCTTCAGTTCATCGATCGCCCGCTGTCTGGAGTCCAACCTGCAACCTTTAAGTTAACATCTCAGATCCTCCGGCATCCATGATGCTGTCTAAGACATAGATTTAACTACAATAAGAGCAGCAGAGACAAAATGTGGGATGTTTACTACTGCCCTGATCTCAGAAGAGCCCACAATGTGTAGGAGGGACTCGCAAAGATGCACAACACTCTTAAAAATAAAGGTTCTTTATTGGCTTTGAAATTTCCACAAAGAACTTTTAACATCCATGGAATCATTCCATTGTACAAAAGGTTCTTTATATTGCAAAAAGGTTCTGTAGATTATTAAAAAGTTCTTCACACTAAGAAAACAAGGTTCTCTTTCTATGGCATCGCTGTGAAAACCACCTTTTAGAACTATTATATTTAAGTGTGTATGACGAGATTGTCATACTTACAGAGGTGTACAGGTAGCCTTCATTGTTCATGGCCAGGTAGAGCTTGGTCTGGACACCCTGTATAGCCACCACTCGCAGCCCAACGGGGATGAGGTTGAAAATAGCTGTGAAGTTACAATACAAAATAGAATTGAACCCATGGGAAAGAAGCGTGTCGGCATGGTCGTGTTTAAACATGTTACGTGTAGTGAACCGACCATTGCTATTATCTTCCTCTTTTGTACCATTGATGGTCCCATCAGCTTGGAGTTGTAGATGAAAGCCTTGTCGACTGCAGAGCTTGGTGACTATCCCCTTGAGCTGAGGCTCTGTGGAATTGAGACAACACAATTTAGGAGGACGGGGAGAAAGGGAGGGTGTGCAACAGCAGATTAAATGGGGTGAAGAAGGAGAGAACATCCAACACAAAAGCACAGCTTGTGAAAGCCAAGAAATGACTGTTGGAAATGTGAATTGTGAAAACATAGTGAGTGCTGGTGCCAACAGGACCCAGGCTTTGCCATGCATGCCTCAGTGTTGAGGTGATAGATAACTATGGCTTATATAACATGCATTTCAATAATATCCTGAATCTGGTTCACTGCTCTGAATTTATGAGTTACAAAACTATATTTTCTCAATGTATACAATAGAAAATGTACAAAAATACCAACAACAACACAAATCACACTGTTTACCTATTATGTGATAGGTAAACAGAATTGATGTTTGATGATGCTGTAAAAATAATAAATTGTTTTACTCACAATTTTTTTCCAGTAAATTAATTATAATAATTATCATCTTGTCTGCCTGCAGTTGTTTCATTAAAGAGGTATTTATACCTGACCTGACCCTTAGAATAATTTTAACTGATGGGAAGCAAGGTAATAATGTTTGTTCAGTCATATTAAATTATATTTGAAATAATTTTTATAAACATTGATAAACATTTTTATATGGTTTTGTACTATTTTCGTTTTTAAGTGATTGTGTTTGCAAAGCTCTGAGCATGAATACACCAACACATATTTGGAAATATTTGAATGCATTTTTTAGTACAGCATTAAAAATAAATATTATATATATATTTATTTAATTAAATTTTCACATCCCAATTTCACATCTGCTTCAACCTACAATTTAAAAATAAAGGTTCTTTATTGACTTTGATGGTTCATGAAGATCTTTTAACATCCATAGAAACTTTTCTTTGCACAAAATGTTCTTTAAAGTGGAAAAATGTTTCTTTAGATTACTAAAAAAGTACTTTACATTAAGAAAATGTTGATATTTTAAGAACTGTGCACTAAAAGGTTCTTTGGGAAACCAAAATGGTTCTTCTGGCATTACTGTGAACACAACCTTTTGGAACCCTTTATTTCCAAGAGTGTACCAACCAGAAGCCCACTGTATTCATTCATAATCAAGATCCACATTTATTGCAGAATAAGACGTAAACAAAACACTGAATATATTCAAGATCAGCCAGTGCTCATACTAACAATATAAGCAATGAAAATCCATCTAATTCAAGTCAACATAACCCAAAGAGTGCCACAGATCTGTTTAGCACAGTCTCTGATTCAGACTGCGTAGACTGCATGATATCTAGTGTAGAACAAGTGATGAGCTGTGTGCCCTGATGATATTGCAACATCAGCTCTAGCTCAGCGAGAAGCAAGTGCTCAAAAGCAGTGACCTGTGCAATCCTTCTTACTCTGCGCAGCGGATCTTAGTGTACAGTTAACAATTTCTTAACACGTCAACTGTGACGATGATGAGGATGGGGATGATGAAGATGATTGATGGACATGGCTATCTGAGTATAGTCTGCCAAAAAGATCACACATAACATCAGACCTGGCCGCCTTCTCTTGCGTTTCTTTGAGCCGAAGAGTTTGATGCGTGAGAACAAGTTGAGCCTGCTGGGCTTCTCGCAGTTCCCCAAGTTCTTATTGGGGCTGGTGGCGCAGCGGTTGGCATTGGCTTTCTCCCGCTCCTTCACCTGCCTCCTCTGCCGAATGAGGGAGTTGGCGATCGCTGCGGCTGTAGCCAGTTTGGCGTTTTGTTGTGGCGACGCGTCCCAGATTAAAAAATGACCATGTGCTGTACGTTAAAGTCCTGTGTGCTCAGAACATTGTCACGGAGGAAGAAAATCAATACTCCATGACAGACTGCGTAATGGTCATTTCAGAAGTCCGCTGTTGTCCCCACAAAGATTGAGCACATTTTCCTCTTGATAAATCACTTGGTTTGAAGCCTTTACAGCCGCTTCATTCAGCGTCGGCTTTTGTGCCCTGACATGGTGCAGCAGATGCCGGACAGCAGCTCCTCTTCTTCTCTCCAGGGAAAAAAGCTGTCTTCTAGAAAACGGTGCCTTTTTGTTGCGCGTTTGTGGGGGAGAGAAACGCGTGCCATTGTGCCATGATCCAAAGCTTCACTATGCGCTGATTCAGAAAAATGAGCACCTGTTAACACACAGCGACTGAGGAAATAATTCAATATTGTCTTCATGTGAGAAACAGAGAGAGGGAATAGTGAGCAAGAGGTCCCCGCCTTTCAATAACGCAGCCTATAATTGAAGTTGAGTAGATTACTCGGCTTCTCCTGCAGATGCGCTCATGTTTTCAGCAGGGGAGATCTGCATAGGTAGGCTATTCAACAGACTCCCCGTCCCCGTTCCCTAAGACCGCCCAAAATATGGAAATTCAGAGGCGTAGGAAACAGCAACTGAACTCGGGTGTCAGCAATATGATCCAATAAGGAGAAATGTCCACATCCACATGTGCGGAGATTCCAGTTTGCTCGTTTTCGACCCTGGGCTGGATTGCTGCAGCAGCTCGTTCTCCTCGCAGGGGCTCCTGCAGCAGCTCGGCTTTAGCGGCTGCTGGTGACAGACAGCCCGAGAGACGTGACTGTGGTCTTCAACAAGCCGGCAACATTAAAGCCTCCGGAAATGAGGAGTGGCCTTTTTGGCACTCATTATCTACCTCATAGTAGTCCTTTAATTGTCATACGTGTTCGGTATTGTTTTGTAGAATAACACTGTAAAACTATTTTGTTAAATTAATTGATTAAAAAAAACTGGTTGCCAGAACTTTACTGTAAAATCACATTTTACAGTTCCTAACTGTATATCTCATTTAAAGCTATAATGGTAATTTTCCAACTAATTTGTGTTTAAATCTGTTTTTTACTGCAATACTGGTAACAGACAAAAGAAGGCCACATAACTACTTAAAATTCATTAAAAATAAATTCCTCAGCAGCTAAACAGTAACATAAACATCATCAGACTAGCATACAGTCACTAAAATAATGCAGCAAACATGAACTAAATAACATACTGTGCAATGAATAGCAGAATAGAATAATACAAGTATATTATTGTTTTGTTAAATATAATTTGTTTGTTTGCAAATTTTAAGGTAATTCATATTTTTACAAATATAAATAGCTAAAAATATATATCTAAAGTAATTTTACACTTTTAAAAATAAATAAAGTATTTAAAATACCCTTACTGTATATGGTAAGTTAACCTGCAGTTAATTATTTAAGATATATTTTGATTATTTTGAATTAACCATCAACCTATAGGCATGTTAATTCAGTCATATTAAATATTTTTTTTACTCAATGCACAATCCAAATCCAGTTAATTTAGATGTTACCATAAGCACATTATTTAATTACCTAACACAACAATTTTACAGTATATAAAGATGGATGGTGCAAACTAAGAAAATATATATATGAAAAAAATATATACAAGCAAATACATATTTCAAAACAGTTTTTTTTTTTAAACTCCAATCCTACTTTGATGAAACAACTAGAAAACTCTTGCGACCCACTTAAGGTGAATTTCAGTTGCACTGGTGAATTTCAGCACCCCGGACAGCACTAAAAACCCACGCCTCTGTTAGTTATAAACAAAGCCATTCAACCACTCTAACATGCCATTATCGGCTTAGAAATGTCTATACCTCATTCATTTGCCTAACTCCTATTAAGAAAGCCCTTAGGATTGGATATCTACAGATATCTAAAAGTCTACCTGATACAGATCTTCTCAAGGGAAACGCCATGCTACTTTCAGAGGCATCCAAAGAAGGCTTTTATTCTTTCACACTTCTTCACAGTGTGCAAAGCAAGAAAAAGGGCGTTGCAAACTTTCAACTAATTCTCATGAGTATTCTGTCCATTAAAAGAGCACAGCCCGGTGATCGTAGCAGATCATTATCGGCTATTATTGACAGACCACTATGAGTTTAGGGCGCCTTATCAATGATTCATCAGATGCATCTGTGATACTGCCAACTCTAACATTCTCTTCAGGGTCATTCACAGCAAGAAGCTAAAGAGAGAAGAGAGTAGAGAGAGCAAACACTTTCAAACCTTTGAGATAAATGAATCCTAATCACAAGCCTGACGATTTACTTAAAAAAATACGCTTATAGTCAATAACAAATTACATTATTAGTGTTGCCAAGGCAGCAAAAATATCAGGGCAATAAATAAAACCCATTTGGATAAAAAGTCCTTGGTAATAAAAGTGTCAGAGATCTGGCTAGTTTACAAGCTCTGAAAACCATGCACAGTTTAGGAACAGTCCCGAAAAGCAGAACGAACCAGCTACATGTTCAGAGAGGGACTAATGAGATGTCGGCGTAATGAGGAAACATGTTTTTTCTCAAACAGAGGGAATCGAATTAGTCTGGCCCTCCTTCCTGTTATGTGTTGGGCCAACATGCGACACAACCAAGTGTATTTTACTGCTCATCTAATGCAACAAATCTAATGTAAGTTTAAGATCCTATCAAAGTCATTCTCATATACCATCTTATATTTTATGTAATCCTGTTATGTGCATGCTGTCTCCACTCATCCACATTAAATCTCTAGTGATTGGGACTTCTATCAATTCTTGACATATTAACAAATATGTTGTTTTTGTTAGGAACTGAATTGAATTAGCCAGGTAATAATATAAAGTCTTAATCTATTTTTTAGGGCTATAAAACCTCATTGTTTATGGACCTTAAACTATCTAAAATCTTGAAGTGATGAGAAAATATGGAGTCTCAAAATGGCATAAAAATATAAAAATCCCCTTTATTTTTATGACTGGCTGTTGAACAAAAGCACAATACCCATTAATTAACTTAACATTTTGGATAATTCCAATATATTTATATGACCACAACAGATTTAATTTACCTAAACGTAAGACTATTTACCTAAACAGTTAGAAAATACCTTAGTTTTATGCTTCTGTTTTCAGTCACCTTTCGAGTAAAAACAACAACCCCACCCTGATGAAGCTGTACTCAAAGAGCACCACTAGATGGCGCGAAAAGATGTGAAATGGGTGAGCATTGGTCTCAAACTCAGTTCCTGGAGGGCCACAGCTCTGCACAGATTTGCTCTAACCCTAATCAAACACACCTGATTCCGCTAATCAAGGTCTTCAGGATCACTAGAAACTTCCAAGCAGGTGTGAGTTGGAGCTGGTCGGAGCTAAACTCTGCAGAGCTGCGGCCCTCCAGGAATTGAGTTTGAGACCACTGACTGGCTATTAGGTTCATTGTTACATCCAAGCATCCTGAAGTACACAATAAAACAGATTTGGGTTTGAAATATACAGTGTATACATGCAAGAGTAACAATTAATTGTGTAGGTCCACACGTGACGGCGTACTGAACATTCCACTACTTTTCAGTTAACTAAAATTCCTAACAGCACTTGTGCATTGAAATAATAGCATGTGTTGCAATGGACACTTTTCATATTTTCAAAGCGGACATCATAGTTGCATAAACTTTATAGCGGCGAATGTAAACTACAACAAATATAATATTTGCATCCCCATTTGCTCCAATAGCAAAATAATAAACGGACAGTATTTATATGACTTCACAAATGAGGGGGAAAATATCAGGAGATTTTATATAGGCCAGAAGAGATCAAGATTTTAAATTTCCCGCCACTCCCTGGCCGTTAGAAAATCTCGCGCAGCAGCGTTAGCTAGTTTTAATGCCTGGGTAATATAACTCAGTTTATAGTTATAAATATAGCCCTATGGTAAAAATGATAAACTTTACTAGATTTGTGATGTTATTAACTGTGGGAACACGTCGACAGTCTGTGAAAAGGGTCCATATAAAACATGTACAACGCATGTTATTTCAGGTGTGTTTTTGTTCTTGGTGATAAAACAACGGCAATAGTCTTTGCTTATCATGTGAAATTAACATTTCAAAAGTGCTCGTCAGGCAGAACTGATAAACTTCTCATCACGACAAACCTTCAGTGTTTTCTTTTTTCTTTTGAGCGAAGAGTTTCCAGAATGGACAGCAAAAGAGCTCCTGACATTTACTATGAAAGGGTGAGTTTTCTTTCTTATCTACAGCAAGAGACTGAGTTGACTCCGTCCGCAACAGAATGTACTCCTTGCCATCTTGAACAGTGTATACTTAAACATATTGACAGAACAACAAGTATTAGGAAAAATTATGGCTTGACATAATATAGTCTAGACATCATTTGTACACAATACTGATTCGTGCAATTGTGCACGTACACACGCGCGCGCACGCACACACACACACACACAGGCCAAAGCACACTACATCTAGAAAGCATGGATTTAGGGAACTCTACTCTAGAACACAATTTCACAATTTCACATAGCATAGCATCAAATGTTTGGTCAATTTAAACAATTTCAAACACAGCAGCATGCAGGCATTTTTAATAACATGGTAATGCACATAAATGTCACATTACAATGAAACAAAAATGTTGCAATGAAACATTTTATGTCATTGTTGCAGCACAAAGGCAATACCATGCACTTAGGTTGTTTTATAACACCATGGCAAAACATTATGTACAATGTTTGATTTTTGGTTTTATTCGTGTTAAAACATGGCTAAAGGGAACTGGTTAAACTTTGTTTTAAGTAGTAAGGTGTCGTTGGTGGTGAAATTATTACGTTGGTTATTAACGTCAAAGCCAAAAAAACTTTCACAGGACTATGAATGAGAATGAAAGTGATGCACAGGCTTCATCTTTTTTTTTTTCTCGGCGCCGGATCAATTCTGATCATTTGTATTCAGCCGCAATCATAAGGTGCGAGCGGGCGCAGATGCGGGAAATGCGCGGTGCGTTTTTTTTTTTGCCAACTGGGATGGTGCCCCCCTGGGAGTTGGTGCCCTAGCGTGAGACTACTAAATCTGAACTAGCGACTACAGAGACTCAGTGGATGGCTAAAGCAGCTCGTATCCATAAATCATCAAGGCTGTCTCTGAATCCATAAATCTGATGCAAGGGAATCGCGCCCCCCTTGACAGGTGCAGGGGGGGCACAGGTTGAAAACCCCTGCTCTAGAACAGCGATTCTCAAATCAGGACCATTCCTGCAGAGTTTAGCTCTAACCCTAATCAAACACACCCGAGCATGCTAATCAGAGTCTTCAAGATCATTAGAAAATCACAGGTAGGTGAGTTTGATCAGGGTTTGTGCTAAACTCTGTAGCAGATTGGACCTCCAGGGAAAGATTTGAGGAACCCTGCTGCTCTATAATATATAACTTATACTGTCATGTTTTCAAAAATGACGAATATAAACGAATTGGTGACTAAGCTGAACACAGAAACAAATGAAAGTATTAGGCTTTCTAAGACAGTCAAGTTTTTTATAAACCAGTAAATCAAGTCTTTTATTATATTTAATTTTTTATATTTATATTTAATTACATTTTAAAATATCTGCAATGAAATTTCATATCATGTTTGTTATTTTTATAGTATTATATCTCATTTATAGCCGCATACTGGAGTCGTCTTGTTTACACATGTGGAGTGAAGTATTACATATGATTCATTTTTGTCACTTTTATGAGGTTATAAAGTGTAAATCACTGAGGCTTCAACATGACAAATCAATTTTATTAGTATCAGCATCACAGAGTATGATGTATCTTGAAGGGCACTATTATAAAACATGGACACAGTGGCATACATAATTAAACACGTAATTTAGGTATCCTAAACGTTCAATTAAAGCTCCAAAGAAGCTTAATCTCTTGTTTAAGCTGAATCCCCACAGGTCTATTAAATATAATTAAAAGCTGTGTCTTTTTAATGACCTCTAATTTGATATGGCCTCAGCGTAGATGTGTAGATTTTTCTTCACTTTTCCATGACGTAATAAACTTTAATGAGTTTTTCCTGTAACAACTTAATCAAAGCTAATCCTCTGCACACCCATTAAACTCCCTCTCAGGGTTTATGGACAGCTATATGACTTATGACCCAACCACACAACACACGTTAACATTTACTAAAAAACAAGTGTGCACTTTAATGCTTGTTGACCTTATATAAAATGTTATGCAATTTTTGTCCAGTGAAAGAACCACTGTAGACGCTAAAAACAGAATACATCTGCTTTATAAAGCATGCTATGTATTTTTAATGAGACAGTCTCTTTGTCTCCATGGCAATAGGTACCCAGCCTACATCCGTGAACTGAAGCGCGCAGAGCGCCTATCACGCTCAAGAAAAAGAAATACAATTCATACATAACCCATTTCTTGCTATCAACACGTTTTATCTAAAGAAAGTGTTTTTAATGAAAGCTTTTGTTGTTTTGAGGTAAAGTGTGAGAAGAGTGGAAAGCTATTTTTGCTTCTCGTGAAGCGCACTCGGCTGTTACAGTAAATTTAAAGGGACCGCGCCACCGCAAATATTATCGCAAAATAAACATCACACTTGTTGGTCACACATATCTATAAGCTTAAACGCCATGTGTGTATAGTTTCATGTTAAGTTACTCTTTGAACAGGCCTAATAGATCGGTGGTTACTACTGCTGAGGGAATCTATTTTAATGATTGTCCGAGCGATGCTGGACATCGGGCTTGTAACTGTCTGCATAAGCAGATCGTGCGCCCTTTTTGCAAAATCATAAACAACCAAATTTATATCAATACAGGGAAAGGAAAAAAGGTTTAAGCTAAATGGTAGATGTGATGTCTTACCCTTGTTTGCATCCTTGTCTTCTTTCGTCTTTAGTAAAGATTTCCCGCTCATAGATCCCAGCTTTGATGAAGAATTCCCGATGATAACACACCAAACAGGTCCGATCATTTAAAACTGGCTCTTCTATTAAACAGTGGCCAACCCCCCTTAAAGGAACCAGAGCTGCTGTTTATAACGGTTCCCCATTGTGTCATGTCTTTTAAATTATGTGTTTCATATATTTGAAATCAAAGAATACATGGCATTCAACATAAACCAGTTATGTTATTCCAATCACACTTATCAAATAAACCAAATAACTTGAATGAGAGGTTTAATTCAATGATTTTAATGCAGTGGATTTTAATGTTGCTGATTCCTTACCGTTTGCTGGTCGTTATTATCTTCTCTGGCAGGTGTGCAAAGCGCTTTGTTCCATATGACAAAAGACAAGGCAGCAAAGCAAAGCGTGATAATTTTAAAAAGATGAAATGAAAATGTAAAAGGCCAATTGGTTTCAGCGTCGTTCAGTTTGCAGTGTGCAAGATTACAAGTCGAGCGCTCATGATGTGCTTTGACACATCAATCAGACCACATGGCGGTGCATCACCCCCGCTACGCAACTATTGAGGTCGCGTTGTGGAGCCAGTCCCAAACTTCACCACGTGATGCGTGACGTCGCCCTCCGCTGATGCGTCAGTCATCGTCAGAAAACTCTCGAGGTGACAAACATGACGTAGAACATCTACTAAAAGTCATTCATTAGCTGAACGTACCACACATGTGGGTCAGTTAAAGGCCATTTCATTTAAAGAGTAGCTACAGGTCAGTAAGTTCACATATAAAAATAATATAAGCAAGACAATCTGTTAAACAATGATTCCAAGATTGAACAAAACATGCCTGTATTAGTCCAACAGGTTATGGACTCGTTACTTCATATATGCTGGCCTATATCAAAGACTATAGAATAAAAGGACTTGGGCTATTTAGCAAAAATAGTGGTGGTAATTACTAACTACCATATTAACTACAAATATATCGAATTATCATCTGCTGTAATTGTGTTCTGCAGAGAAATTAGTTCACCTGAGGAGGTAACCATAGAATGAAGATGTTCTTGTTTGAGCAAGATGAATCCCTATATACATGCCATTGAAATACAGTAGTTGACTAATTGAATCCCTGAATGTCGTTGTAATTTCCACTTCATTCCACCCTCCAAGAGCAGCATTAATTATGTAGTTTAAACTTCCTGTTTGACTGCCAGAGAAGTCACAAATCTTGTTATATAAAACGATGAAGCAAGTATATTGTCGGATATGAACACTATATAAATATTTAAAGTCTACACTTTTAAACTAGATCTGTCCGGCTCCTTCAACGTTTAGTTCTAGATATTGTCAAACAGAAATTCACATAGTTTCTGTTGGGACTCTTATGTTGGTTTATTCACCTTGAATCACTAAAGGAGAACTGATGGTTGGAGGAAAATTATTTTTTACGTTTTTGTTGTCAAAGACTGTAGTTGTTTGCCAAATAGCACTTCCCTTAGCTCATTATGTCAGTGTTTGTTGTATCCTAACTTTAATTTTAAAAGCATTAACTTGTTTAGTGGCCATAAATCTCTGTTAAGAGGGCAGTATTAGTCAGCCAAGTCTTGTCAATATTTGCTGGGTCCCAAGTCTGAACCGAGTTCTCTGACTCAGCAGAAATAAAGTAAAAGTCTGAAATGACTCAGACATGTGAATGGGTATCCATGCACGTATAAATCATCCACAAGCATTGCATAATCCACATATATATTCATACTGCTCTGTTATGAAGTCTGAAGCGGCACAAAACGCATTATTCAAACATCGGGATGTTTTCTCATGAAACCACACATTACATCAAATAAAACTATTTCAATCACATCAGCTATGAAAAATGGAATAAAAATACAGTGCAAAGACCCACAAACAATGCAGGTGCGGATAAAAACACCCACCCAATGAGATATCTGTTTGCATGAAGTGCAAACACGTATGTCCTGAACTTTGGAGCGGAACATGAAGGTATTTAGACTGTTGGGAAAGATTTCTGCCTGAAGGGAAATAATCAAAGAGAAAATGGTCAAAATGTATCCCATTATTTTGATATGCAGTTTGCTGCTAGAAACTTGGCTTTCTTCTGAAGGTAAGTTAACATTCATCTGTCTTAACCCATCTAGTTTATGTACGTTCCTGCAAATCATTGCTTTTAACACACACTGTTTTAGAATGAAACACTGGACTGTCGAAATTCTCGGTTTGAGCTGATCAATATAAAATCTGTTCTAATAATCAAAGACCGAGTGTTTGTTACATGCAGTCTTTTGAAATGTGAAAACATAGACAAATTACAGTTAGTACAGAGAGAAACTGTTTAACACAAGAAGACTTTTCATGGTTTGTGTTGTGAGGAAACATAAAGAAAACAAAAAATCAATCCTCATATTGTTCCTATCATGGTGGAACTGAAAGTCTTTGACTTCAATAGCTGTTCAAACCCAGCATACAAAGCCTTTCAAAGTAAAACAATATCCCCTTGCCAAATCTTCAATGCTTGTCAAATTACATTATCTGTGTCCTAGAAACAGACCCTGACGTTTGTGATTTCTCAGCATGTCTCTTTTGTGCGTGTAGCTGCAGTGTTTTTGCCGAGGGATCTGGCGGGGTCTCTTCTGAAGAGACAGAAACGCTATAACGCAGGTGGATTTGAGGAGATGATGAAGGATAATTTGGAAAGGGAATGTTATGAAGAACGCTGCAATCTAGAGGAGGCCAGAGAGGTTTTTGAAGACCAGGAACAAACTGTGAGTTACATAAGCACATCTCGAAATGTTTAGGACTGTGTGTGCGAGTTTAAAAACTGTCCAATCTCTGTTTCAGATGAAATTCTGGATCACTTATATGGGTGAGCATAAATATTCTTTCTGATGCATGTATCATTTAGAACACTGATTATAAACCTTTCTGCATCTGTTTGTATGTTTCTGTCATTTCTAATTTGTCCATAAAGTCTGTTAATTTGACCTTAAGTTAACATTGCAGGATATATTCATAACATCATGATTATGGCCTCTCCTCCTTTCAGACGGAGACCAGTGTCAGTCATCTCCCTGTCAGAACGGAGGGAAATGTGAGGATGGTATGAAAACATACACCTGCTGGTGTCCAGCCCGCTTTAGTGGGAAGAACTGTGAGCTGGGTAAGATCCACAATCCTCGCATCCTCACAGGAAGTCAATGATTGTTATGTGAAACATTAAATTATGTTGTGTAAAGAAAATATACAACAAATGTTTTAATAATAAATCTTCTAGTTTATCAATTTTTTTTATTAAATATGCCAAAATACACTGTTCTTAGTTTTATTTTATATTTAAGTTTATTTCGAATTGTGTATTTTTATATGTTTATTCTGAATTGAATTTTTTAAAGATGAAGCTTATGAAGTTTAAAGATACACACACACACACATGTATATATTTAGACACAGATCGTAAAAACAATCATGAAATGATTAAATAAATAATAAACTAATCTTTCATGATTTATTTATTTATTTATTACGTGTCCAAATATCTCTGCAGTAGTACTTTGTCAAAAATAAATTCTTAACCTTGTGTGCTTTTGTGACTCTTAAAGCCTTCCTCTGCTAAACCCTTATTTCGTCTTTCATGGGTTGCTCTGGTGCAGAAATGGCAAAACAGTGTAATGTAAATAATGGAGGGTGCATGCACTTCTGCGTTGTGGATAAACTGTATGGAGCAGTGTGTGACTGTGCCGAGGGTTACAGACTAGTTCTGGATGGCAGGACTTGTGAACCTACAGGTACTATAATCTTATTCCCACTTATTACATGCCATTTATCTGCATTAAGCCAGGACGTACACTGTATTTCAATCTCTTAGCTCAAAGCTTTTCTTATATTGTGATGTATGATCCTTTCATCCTATGCAGTAGCATATTTTGAAAACCATTTGCATTCAAGGAATTTCATTTACGTTTTAGGGCAGTACCCATGTGGACGTCTTGGAGCGGATATTGCTGAAGCACTTAACTCAAGGTCTCTTATCAGTGCTGAGAATGGAAATCAAAGTCACTCTCTCAATCACATCAATACAACAGAACACAATACAACAGAGTCCAGTCCTACAGATCCTCCAGATGTGAACGGGTCTAGCACACTTCAACCTACACTGAAAAACATCACCTCATTCTTTCCCACTCGACCCAACATCACACATGCAACAAACAATGAACATCGTATTGTAGGAGGAAACGAGGCAACACCAGGGGAGATTCCATGGCAGGTTGGTGAAGGGATGAATTGTGTGTCCAAATCAAACATTCATAATATTTTTCCTCACCTTATGAAGCAAGGCTGGTATAATCTTCTCTAGTTTGTGTCGAAAAATCCACAGAACCTTGTAAAGAGGACATTACAATAAAAAACGTAATATCCGAACTCTTGAGGGAAATTTAGACTGTTTTTTCTTTGTCATGTTGGCAGGTGGTTTTTATTGAAAAGGTGAATAAGATTGCCTTTTGTGGCGGCTCTCTCCTCAGTAAAGAATGGGTCATTACTGCTGCCCACTGTGTTGAAGGAAAGATGGGATCTTTCTTCATCAGACTGGGTGAGAAACCAACTACACCGTCACATGGTTGTTATTGCTATTTGGTTATAAAAATAAAAAACTTCTGCAGTTGTGAATAGTATATATAATTTATTATTTTATTATTCATTTCACTGTCTCTTAAAAATCTACAGAGCACATGTGATGTGATATCACACATATTATCAATAAGTTGCTATATTTCTGTTGCTATATTTCTATAGGGGAACATGATGTGTCAAAGAATGAAGGAAGAGAGAGTGACCACGGCATAGTGGAGTACCATATCCATCCACGTTACAACTCTCAACGGAGTCTTTACAATCATGACATCGCCCTGTTGAAGCTCAAGGGACCCGTCAAATTCTCTGACTACGCCCTGCCCATCTGCCTGGGCTCTAAAGACTTCACAGAGACCTTGCTCAGGAGTGCAGAAAACTCCCTGGTGAGCGGCTGGGGGAGGCTACGGTACGGGGGCATGGAATCTAAAACACTTCAGAAAGTAGAGCTCCCCTATGTGGACCGGACGGAGTGCAAAGGCAGCAGCACCGACACCATCTCCCGCTTCATGTTCTGTGCCGGTTACAGTACTGTACGCAAGGATTCCTGTCAGGGGGACAGCGGAGGACCCCATGCCACCCGCTATCTCAACACATGGTTCCTCACGGGTATCGTCAGCTGGGGCGAGGAGTGCGCTAAGGAGGGAAAGTATGGCATCTACACCCGAATCTCCAAATATATGTACTGGATAGGTAATGTTACTGGCATCAGAACAGGACATATGTCCAATACTGATCAACAGAGTGTGAATTAGGTTAGGCCTTTGTGCAGGTTTGTTTTAAAAGTATCATAAAAACACATATTGGAATGAATTAGAGCTCACAGACATTTTTGCACAGATGATATTTACTAGTCATCATTCAACAGACATACTGTAACAATCAAGAAAAAAATATATAGTTTTCCATCATAAACTTTGTGCTTGTACATCTAGTGAAATTATTTTCATACATGATATTCCACAAAGCAGTATGAGGTCACTTTCATGTTAGTAACTCTGTACATATTATACACTAGAAGTGTATGGCTTTAAGAAGTGTACTTCAAACTGAAGTGCACATGAAACCCATTCAGACCGCATCCACTTTTCTTCTCCCTTGTCAAGCCCTCTTTTAAACTAATGACATGCAAATGTACACTGCTTTTCAAAAGTTTGGGGTCGTTTTCATAAAAACGTAATTTATTCTTGTGATGGCAAAGCTGATCATTACTCCTTTTTTCAGTGTCACATTATACTAAAGAAATCATGCCAAAATGCTGATCTCAATAACATTTCTTATTATTATCAGTGCTGAAAACTGCTGCAAAATATGATGTTTTGTGGACACCATGATTTTATTCAGCATTCTTTAATGAATAGAAAGTACAGTAAACAGCATTTATTTGAAATAGAAATACTTATCAATGCCTTTACTTCCACTTTTGATCAATTAAATGCATCTTTGCTGGATAAAAGTACGCATTTATTTTCAGAAAATAAAAATCTTAGAAAAAATCTTACTGACCCCAAACATTTAAACGGTACTGTATTTATTCATTACTGTTTTTAATGCGGATAGCTAATGTAAATTCACTTCAATGGTTTCTAAGCGGTTAACAAATGTTAAATGCACATTGTGAGTGCAGGAAGTGTGATAGAAAAAGTTATTAGAACGAACAAGTTTACAGTGGACGTTCTAATGATGTATACCACCAAGTTTTATTTCAATGACAAAAACAGACCCAAATATGGTGTAAGTGCTAAAAAAAGATTTTTAAATCAAAATGAGTTATGCTGTTTCTACAGTAAACCCGTACAAAAACACTTTGACAACTAAGAAAATTTGCTAAGTATTCCAGAACAGCAATATGTGAACTGACTTAAAGTGAATGAATGCAAATATGGATCATCTGAAGGAGAGCTGTATGTTTGTAAGCATAACTGTGAACCAATAAAGCAATCACATTGCTGACTAGTGATTTGTAAAGTTTTCACCTCACATACTCACATAATAATAATATTTATTTTACATATTTCTTGGAGAAGTACTGATGTCAAAGTAAAGTCAGAGTAATAAAAAAAGAGGAATTAGTGTTAACCTGGTAGGTTTGGTAACGGAATGTTAGGTTTTGGCACATAAACTAGATACTAATGTTTAGTTTATCTTTCATTCTTTGTAGCACTGGTATCCATTCCAGCACTAAAATGGCTTTTTAAAACAAGTGTCCAACCACTGTACCTATCCGAGGAGAGATTTTTTTTAGCTATTATCTCAAGCCAGTTTACATTCCATGCCATAAACCTTCCTGTTTTTAATATACACTTAAATACTGTGCTAACTACACAAATACGTGTTTTATATCAAGTTATGGCACAGCATGGTGATGGTACTTTCCAGAGATGAAGTGGGTCAGTGTAAAGTGCTTTGAAAAGCTCCTTTTATTTCCAGACTGTATTGTTGTAGGTGTGGTCATTGGCTCGTTCAAGGTTTGTTTTGTCTTTAAATCCAGCATAATCCAAAATCCCCACTAAAGGCAGATGGAAACTTTCTCTCAGCAAGGCAGCTCTGTTTTCCTGACTTGCTGTTTGTTTGTGTGCTTCAGTTTGGCGTGACTGGGCTCAGTCCTGAATGACAGAAATGGCCTTTAGGGTTGTCACATGGTGTGAGCTTTGTGTACATGTGGCTTATGTACTTAGGTGTTGCTGGGCTTCCTGCTGTTTATATTTCCCGTACCTATGAGACAACACCGGAGTGCTTTAGAGAAAGAAAATCTTCTATTGCAGTACAGTACTGTATGTTTATATCTGATCAAATAAACACATTTAGTTTGTCTCTTTAAAATAAAATATTCAACATGTTTATGTAAGCTGCATTTTAGAATATAGTATTCTTATAAAATTATTAGGCCTGTGGAGTTCACTCACCATAAGCCCCCCTCCTGATTTAATGGAGGGACTTCTGCCTGCATCTCCCAGCATTCTCAGCAGCGTATCAACAGGGAGTTTTCCTTCACCTCCACGAGTCAAATTCTTAACATGCCTGTGGGAATTATAGCGTGACACTGATCATTAACTTGAAAATTAGAGTGATTCTTGTTGTGTAACTAGTGATTCAAAATTAATATGTTCTTGTAATTAATCAATGTTCTATACCAGAAGCAAAGATGCAATACTGCATCAGAATTTTGAAACCAGATTTTAGGGAATATTTATAGTTTTACAGGTGGCTAAGTAGGTGAGAAATGCTAATGTTTTGTCATATATATATATATATATATATTATTTTTTTTTTTTTTTTTTTTTTTTGGGAGGCACAATATTTTTTCGGTAGCTTGGTCATTTTCATTTATATTTTTGAAAGAAGTTTAGAATATCACATAAGCTGCATTTATTTGATGAATAATACTGTAAAAACAGTAATGTTGTGAAATGTCATTTCAACATTAAATAACTATTTTCTATTTTAGTATATTTTGAAATGTAATTGATTCCTGTGATGGCAAAGCTGAATTTTTAGCATCCTCTAGTCTTCAGTGTCACATGATCATTTATTTACACTGTAAAATATAATCGTTTGCAATTAAAACTATTGATTTTAGCTTAGTGCTTTGTTTTTAATTTATTTTTAAAAACTGTATTTTAATATCAGATATTATAGTAATAGTTATCAACTGTCTTATCAATGTCAGCCATAATTTTAACATCGGAGCATGTCTTATAGTTTTTGCTCCGCTTGAGCATAAATAAAAAATAAAAAATGACTCACCAAAGTCTCATGGCACTCTCCTGCAACACGTGAATGACATCACCACATTTGATGATTACATCATCCTTGCCACACTTTAAATGGTCCACCATTGCTCTATACTTTCCAGGAACCTAAAAGACAACAAACGAAACCAGCATAGTACAAGGTCATAACCATCATATAGACTATGTGGACTATGTGGTTCATCCTTCATTGTTGATGAAATTTTCCCCAACTAACTGGGAATCTTAGTAATATCTAAAGGTCCGAGCTCACCAGCAGCACATCGTCTTCTTCATCAGAGTCTGAGATGTTTGAAAGGTCAGTGGTCCAGTCCTCCAGACTCTCACAGATGTCCACTGAGTGAGACGTCCCTGGCCAGCCTGCAACCCACAACCAGCCGAACTATAATGACATTCTCCCCGAACGGGTTGTAAATTTCTCATGCATTGCCATTGCGTGATTCAATTTCATGCAAATGTGCCACAATTTACATATTACATATTAAAAATCCCATTTCAAAAACCCATTATGTTTGATAGCATAGTTAATTTTCCTGTTCCTATCAACTAGACTAAATGCCAGTGAAATTGGCCTTTGCGTGGCCTCTGACTCACTGTGCCGGTTGTGGTGGCGAGGACGTGGAGAAACGATAACTGGGTCTGTCAGAACCGGACTCACACGGCCTGAATCAGCCTCCTCCGAGCTTACGGACGCCTCCTGGAGCTTGCTGTGAGGAAGGACATCAAAACAACCTGAGCAGCCAGTGATCTGTGTGGACGTCCAGGGCATGCATACGGACATATGCCTCACACTGACCCACCAACCGAGGAACCGACGAACAGAAACAAGGGCGTCAAAGGAACACAGGGCAAAAATACAAACATCCATCAAACGTCATAAACAGGATATTCTGAAACCGGACTGCGGTCAATAGAGTAAAATGGCAAATAAGCTCAATATTAATGATGTGAGTAATCTTCAGGCAGTAAATTGAATTTCATTGAAACAAACATTAGTAGAGTTGACATAACATTGACCCAAATCCTGTTCTTTTGAACAACAACATTCAAATAAATTGTTTTGAAAAAAAATATGAAGTACTATGTGCTGCAAATGACTTCCCAAATTTAATCAAAAATGTCACTGTTATTATTTTTTATAATTTATATTTGTATCTTTAATATATTCTATTAATTTGGGGTGAAGTACAGTATCTCCCAGAAGTGAGTACACCCTTCACATTTTGTAAATATTTTATTATATCTTTTCATGTGACAACACTGAAGAAATGACACAGTGGTCGTTATCATGTTGGAAGAAAAGGCAGTGGTCGTTATCATGTTGGAATACTGCCCTGCGGCCCAGTCTCCGAAAGGAGGGGATCATGCTCTGCTTCAGTATTTCACTGAACATGTGGCATTCCCTTAATGTCACATGACACCGGGTAGAGAAAATGTCTAATTGGGCCCAATTTTGAAATTTTCACTTAGGGGTGTACACACTTTTGTGGCGAGCGGTCTAGACATTAATGCCAGTGTGTTGAATTATGTTATACAAGCTGTGCACTCACTACTTTACATTGTAGCAAAGTGTCATTTCTTCAGTATTGTCACATGAAAAGATATAATAAAAAATTACAAAAATGTTACAGGTGTTCTCACTTCTGTGAGATACTGAAAATAGTTTTTTTTTAAGTAGCCTAACATCTGCCACAAAAATAATCCTAAAAATCACATCAAAATAATCACAGATTTGCATACCAGCTGATTAATTATCCCACGACTTTAATTAGATTTAAAATATATTTAAATGTCCAATTAGGATAAAATGCTTCACTAAAAGTTTAAAAAGCATGATGTTTGAAAATAGTTTATAGCATTTATTAGACAGTCATTTACTGCATGTAGCATTTTATGTTTGATTCTCCAAAGCTCAAATGTTTCTATTAAGTATGTTTCAGAAATGGCAAGAATGTGTGCTTCAAGAATATTTTTCATGCCAGAATGGTACTGATTAGTACTATATCCATCATGTAGATGGGCTCAAAGCATACAGTCTTTATGTATGTGATTTATATAAGTCAACACTGTTCGACAAATTCTGTTGAATTTTGTTCATATCCTTCCATATGCTGATACATTTTACATCAGTACTATAGAAGTAAAGATCACCTGTCAGCCAAGGGTGGAGAAAACGGCTGCTCATCATCCAGGTGAGCATCACCTGAGAAAGTGAAACAGAGTTTGACCCAATAAACATGACAGATTTAATTAAGGCATACCAATTCCTAATTTAAAACAATCAACACTGATATTAACAGAAATTGAAATGCTGTTTGGAAACCTTTGTCAATCTTTTGCTGATTGTTGAGAATTTTTCTAATCTCAGTGAGCCATGCAATCTTCACATCTACAGTTGAAGCCTGCAAAATAAAACAATTATAAAATACAAATACATTCTTTTACACCATAATTTTTTTTCTTGTTAAATAATACATTTTATTTTATGATACTTTTATTTTTAACTATATAAGAAATACATTTTTAGATGTTTTATTATATTTTATTAATATAACTTAATAACATTTATATTTATAATATATAGTTATATATGATGTAATTTTAATATATATATATAAAATGTTTTAGTATTTTATTTTATAGCTATATAATTATCAAAACAAGTTTAGTAAAAAATAAAATAATAATAATATTTCCCTTAAATTTTTTAAATCCTAAAACTATCAGTTTTAAATTAGATTTAGAATCCTGAATTTTCAATGTGGTCACACTGTGTCTTAAAAATGGGTAATTAGTTCCTCTGAAGTGTTTTTTTATACACTCATTTTTTTAGTTGTGCAAACAAACTGACATGTTTTGTTCAGGACTTGACATTAACATTCCCTGTGAACAAGCATTTTTTGATATATCTCCATCGACGAGGAGGTATTGAGGAGGCGTTATTAAGTGATGACAGAGGCACTTGTAACTTTTTATCTACTGAATCTGTGGAGTTTTAACCTTGATAAAAAATGACTCACCTGAACAACATACACCTCCTCTTTTCCGTTATACCAAATTTCAAACTTCTTTACATCCCCTTTGACGTTTTCTGTGATACCAACAGCACTCATCTGCAAATGAAACAGAGGGGTCAAAGATCTCCTTTGTAAATTCAGTAATGCAGTATTTTAATAACCTTGTGGGTTTTTTAACAGCCAATGGAATCGGAGTTAATCCTAAAACCCCTTTCATAAAAACCTCCATCTCTTTGAGTACACTTAAAATTGATCTGCAAACAAACAGGTGCTTAACTTCAGCATCTGTGCAACACAAAATGCTCGAAAATTGCTTAAGTGTATAAAACAGGTCAAAGTTGGCAGGTTAGCTGCATGGTGAATGTCGTAACTGTAAAATCTGCCTGCAAAAAGCATCTTTCTACTTTGACGTTCATTCAAAAGTATTATTTAAAAAGCAAATCCGTTGATCTCTCACTCTCACTCACCATCAGGCAGTGTTTGAAGCTGTAAGAGGCTGTCCGGTCATGTGCCTCTCCGCTCTCCTCTCTCTTCTTGCAGAAAAGCAGAGCTCTTTCGTGAAGGAATAGATGTCTTTGCATTGGTTTAAAGCGAGCCATGTCTTTCATGCGCGTTGGCCCTTTCTTATGGTTGATCCAGACGTTGAAAGACCCCTGCATAAGGACGCGGCCAAGGTCACTCAATTCGCCCTTAGATAGAGAGGACACAGAGAAAAGCGAACTGTTAGTCACGATAATCATACCACCATTAAAGGAACAGTTCACCCAAAATGAAAATGTGCTGAAATTGTTCTCACCCTCAGGCTATCCAAGATGTAGATGTAGTTTGTTTCTTCATCAGACCAGATTTAAAGAGACGAGACATTAACTGATTGACTGGAAATGTGGATTACTAGTGGATTTTTGTGACTTTTTAATCAACTGTTTGGACTCTCATTCTGACAGCACCCATTCACTGCAGAGGTCCATTGGTGAGCAAGTGATGTACATTTTGATGTAAATTTCTACAAAACTGTTCTGATGAAGAAACAAACACATCTACATCTTGTATGGCCTGAGGGTGAGTACATTTTTGAGCAAATTTTTATTTTTAGGTGAACTATTTCTTTAATATTCCTCCTCTATCCTTCCTCATTTCTTGGCCGCACCTCATAACCAGTGATGGAAATTTGATGCATGGAGTCATTGACAGACTTGAGAAGGTCCAGCATGGTATTTAGTGCCCCCTGCAGCTCAGATGCATACAGCGAGTTTGAGCTGTGTTTTAGTAGTTCCTAGTCAGAGAGAGCATTTAGTATAATAGACATCTGCGGGGGCAAAAAATTCTATAACAAGCATGGATTTGTTTTGTCACAGTTAAGCACCTTCAGAAGAAGCTGGTACTTGGTTAAACGTTGAACAGGTTTCAGCAAATATGAATCCAGACCTAGTTTATGATCCAGCTTCTTTTTGCACTCCTACGTAAGAAAAAAGTTCAAATTAGCAAAATAAACAATCTAAAACTCATTTAACGAATATAAAACGTTACACCAATCACTATCTATCCGTATAAATATCTGCTAGTGTTGTTTTTGTTAACCATGTTTATCAGTTGTTAAAGTATGGTTGTGTGATATAAAAGATATCCACAACAATACCTGGATGAAGGCTGAATCCGAACACTGCCTCCAGAGGGCATCTGAGCGAGGTTTGTTCTGGCAGTAGCCCTCGTAGACCTGAAAATGTACTTTCTGCAAAAACGTTCATTACAAGAGAACTCTTAACGGGCGTTAAGTATCCAGATAAGTGGTTCCTATATTAATCTTCAGAGCAACAGCAGAATAAATCATATTTACCTAAGTTGTGAATGTGAGTTTGCAGTCTATAACATTTCTTATTTTCATCAATGTTGAAAACAGCCGTGCTGCTTAATATTTTTGTGTAAACCTTGATCCATTTTTTCAGGATTCTTGACCAGCATTCGTCATTATCATTATAAATGTCTTTATATATACAGTATATGTGTGACACAGAATGGCTCACCCGTTCCAGAAAGCATGCTCCTACTCTCTCTGGGGTCTCTAAGCAGCTCTCGAGGTCCTGCAGGAATATCCTGCACAACAACGACAGGATCAGCATGAATGTATATTTATGCGTCCATGTGTGTGGGTATATTTCTCACCTGCTGTGGAATTTATAGATCTCCGGTAGATTTCCGAACAGCTCTTCTTTCTTGTTTCGCAGTACAGATGGCAGTATATTAGAAAGAGATGGGTTGTCCATCTCTGCCCTGTAACCCTGTCACAACATCACAGTGCATTTACATTTATTTATGTATTTAGCAGACGCTTTTATCCAAAGCGACTTACAGTGCATTCAGGTTATACATTTTTTTTGTCAGTACATGTGTTCCCTGGGAATCGAACCCACAACCTTTGCGCTGCTAACGCAATGCTCTAACCACTGAGCCACAGGAACACAGAGCAGTCGTTTTTTAGAACTATTACATTATAGCTTTTCATGTAGTGTCTTTACTCATTGTGCCAAATCAGATCTAACAGTTTATTTGGCAGTCTCCACCACTAGTTGTACAGAAAACATCACATTAACAGTCAAATGTGTGTGTAACTACATGATCAGGCTCTGACTCACTGCGACACTATACAGTGTGAAAGGAAAGATGGGATTTCAAAATGAGTGCATCCAAAGGTTATCTACAATATTACCACTGCGAGGCAAATGGAAGGAGGGAAAACAAAACACAGACTAATTATTTCAAGGTCATTCAATCAAGACGTTACCAGCAAAACAGAGAGCAGCTCATCCACATAGATTCTCTCCGTCTCAATCAGCTCCTTCATTACGTGGCTGCAGAAGCGAGGGATGCATGGGAAATAACAGAGGAGAGAGGGGGAGAAAGATATGAGGACAGAACGAGAAAGAGACTGGTGAGAGACAGACAAAGAGAGGAGGTTGAGAAGAAATTCATGATTCATGAACATACTTTTTTTGTCAAGATATTGCGTAAATGCTCACCGTTTGTGCTGGTCGGGGTTCTCAACTCCCTCTGGGCTGTAAGACAGACAGCTGCGGTTCTCCGAGTAGTCGTGCATGACCTCTATCTACAAGAACCGGAATAAAGTTCCTAAAACTGTCAGCAACGAGTAGACGAAGTGCGCTTTGTGGGATTTTGAGATGAACAAGGATGGTCAGCCAAACCTTTTTAGCGCTGGGACCTTTCCGTGACGCCCTTTTACCAGGAAGTGTGAGATCAAAAGAAAACCTTAAACTGGAGTTCCCGTCAAAACCTTTGAAAAAGACAAGAAACATTCAGACAAACGGAAACAGTACGTTTGTCATGTGCGAATGTGGTTGAGATAGATAAACATACTGTGTTTAGGAGAGAATGCAGGGGATTTGCAGCATGGCGAGTTCTCGGGCCTTGGAGCGACTAGCTGGATGGGTCTGACCTGAATATCAGCTAGTTTCCTCAGACAGGCCTGTCTGCTCTGGATCATTCCCTGCACTGTTGATAGCTTCTCTGTGACAGCTTCTATCTGAGACTAACAAGAAAGGAACGGGGTGAACTTAAAATAGGCACTTGATCGATAGAGAATGAGATGGCATTAGTGCATTCCAGTGTCTATACTCTGTGAAAAAAAGTATTGCTGCCTCAGAGCTCAGATCTCTCAGATCTATCAGACCTGCCACAGGATAAATTACAACTTTTTATCTCACTATTCTGAATTTTCTTGCAATTATGAGTTTATATCTCAAATAAATCTCTCTCTCTTTTTTTTTTTTTTGCTATTCTAGGAAGAAAAGTCAGAATTGTCCGATATAAACTTCAAACCGCAAGAAAACAGTCATTTCTGAATTTTTGTTAGAATTCTTACTCTGTGGCAGGACAAAAAACAATTGCAAGAATTGTAAACTCAAAATTCAGAGAAAAAAAGCCAGAATTGTGAGATATAAACTCGGAGATGCAAACCCAGAATGGAAGAAAAAAATCTAAATTGTGAGATAAAAATTACCTTTTTAATTTTTTTTTTACAAGGCAGAAACAGGCTTCCATTAAAATAATTTATTGGATTTTAGTATAAACTTTGTCTGATGCATTTCTACTAGGAGAAAAAAAAAATAGAAGTAAATTAAACAGTGTCATGAATCCGGTCACCAGAGGTCGCTCTCCCTTCTTATTGACTCTCACACCACACTGCCTATTACATCACCCTGGACTCCATTTCCCATAATCCTTGCCCGGACTCATCACAGATTGCAATCACCTGTCTCGCATCACCTCATTAGTACTCACACCATAAATACAACACACACACTGGTTCACAGGGCTGGTTATTGACTTTAGTTTCCATGTTCCTAAGTTTTGCCTTTCTCAAAAACTTCTCCTTCAAATTGGGGTCACAATTACAAACAGTACTGGGAAGCTTAAATATTTTTTTATTTCCATTTATTTTCTTGAAGAAAACTGTATCTTTCGTCCAAAAATGAAAATTCTGTCATCTTTTCTCACCCTCATGTCATATAAAGTGAGATATTACATGAAAAAACATAGGTCTTCAGAAGAAAGCAACACCATTTTGAAACACCGTAAGGGTGAGTACGTGATGACAGAATTTTCATTTTTTTCTATAGATTTAAATCTCTTTTGTAATTGTCCTATGATATCATTTCAAATTATATAAATTATTTAAACTATAGAACAAATTAAGCTGCATGAACACGTCCTCAAAACCTGTATAAATGGGGTCCAAAAGTATGGGACCACTTTAAAAAAAACTGTTCTTGGTGTCATAAAAGTGAGCATGAAATGTAAATTCACCTTATTTTCTATATGCATGTTATTTTTTGTAATTTTTAGAAATAAATTCTAAAATACATTTCTCAGATTGTAATGCTGATACTATAATTTGTAATGAAAATGTATTAAATAAAAAAAAGCCAAGTAAATGGATTCCACTACTTGTCTCAAACAATGTATTTGTGCTTTATTCCATAACCGTACCTGCAGCTGTGGTGTGAGCATTGCCTCAAACTCCAGACTGAGAACGTCCCGGTTAGACCGCACCACTGAGGGCGCCATCTCCACCAGTCTCTCAAGGTCATGCAGGGCTGCCTGCGCCCCCTCTTTGGACTGAAACTTATCCAGCAGCTGGTTAGCCAGCAGATAGGCCCCCTCATCACACCAACGCACAGTCTGCCCATACACAGATATTCAGAGTCTGTACATGCTTTGCATAAAATGCACATATTTCTTGCATTTGCATAGTTATTACCTCCTCCAACCGCAACAGAAGGTCTCGTATACGCGTGAGAGATGCCCGTTTGGCACGTAGAGCTGTAGTGAGAGTGTCAGAGTGATGCCTCAGTTCATTGCAGCGCTGAACTATTAGGGCAAGAGCGTAGTGATGACTCGCTGCCAGCTGGTGCCCATGCAGAATAATAATCTGAGCATGGCCCATTTCTTCCTGCAAAAACAACAGAGCACTTTTTGCTATTAATCAATATATCAGTTAAAAGACTGGTCAAAATTATCTTAGCATCAACTTCAATATCAGTCAATATTGGCTATGTGCTCAAAAAGTAATGTTTACTAGTAAAAAAGAGAAGGTCAATTATTTTCATCTTTAACATGTTAAACCTCTGCTGTGGTTTCCAGCATCTCGAGGTCTATGAGCAGCTGCTCCGTCTGGGCCACTGTTGTCCCCACTGATGCAATGGCTTTCTCCTGTGCACTGAGTTTCTCCAGAGTGGCTTCCATCTGTGCACAGACCAAAACCAAATCATTATGTTCACTGATGCATTTAAAATAAATATTTTGTAATGCATTCATTCACAAAAACAAAATATTACAGCAGATGTGACTGGTGTAATTACAAAAAAAGTTTGAATGTTTTTCCTTACATTTTTTACATTAAATGCTTAATATACAGTGAGAGTAGAGTCATCGGCATGTAGTCAAAGGTGTAGTAATCAACATAACACTTAAAAAGCTATAGCAACTCGAATCTGAGATTTCATCCAAATGAACTTTCCAATAGTGCATTGATTGAGTAAAATGACTTGCGCTTTTCAATGCCATGCATGACAGAGATGAGGACCCTTGAAAGACAAATTGATTCACTTGAATGAATTGGATGGTTACATATAAGAGTGTGAACTGTTAGAGACAAACCGCTGAATTACAATAAATTGGACTTTCCAATGCTGTACATGAAAAAGTGGACCGCTTAAGACTAGATTGACTCTCTGGCTTTCCAACGCTTCATAAAGATAGAAGACAAACCAAATCACTAAAATAAATCTGACTTTGTAGCACTAAGAGCGAGAGAGCGGAGAATGATTTTACTTTATCTGCTGGTAGCAAACTTGTGCAAAGCAGCATTCACAGTACAGTGACATTGAAAACAGCAATGTTGCACTGTAACATCATTTTGGGAAAAGTAGCTGTTTCTAGAAAAGCTGGAAAAGCAGTATTTTAAATGTACAATCGCTAATTTTAGTACTCCAACACTGGTCTGTACCTCATGGAAGCTCATCTCGTACTGGAGCAGTTGAAGGTATTGTTGCAGCTTGAGGTGGTGCTTCTCAAAAAAGCCATCGAAAGCCATCTCCATGTCCCGTAACTGTGCCACGAGCCTGCAAGAACAAATGAAACAAGATGGGACTTTTTCACACAAAGAACCAATCTAGAATATTAAGTTGATTGCAATTTTTGCAGAAAGATGCATTGTGACAAACTGGAAGTTAAATGGATGTCAACTAATCCAATACTGGAGGATCAAATATTAAAGAGGCAATAAGTGTTATTTTAAGTGTTATTTTAAATACCTGAATCACATAAAAATACCTTGGACTTAAGGGCTTAGAGAGTTATTCATCTACTCAAAAGAGGATGACCGTGATTTACTTGCTCTGCTGGTGAGTAATAGTCTACGCACCTCTCCACTCTTTCTTTGTCTTGGCTGATGTCCCTGTCTTCTGCTGCAGCACCTTCCACAGCTTTTGAGGCCTCAAGGTTTGAGAGAAGCTGACGTCCTTGCCTCATAATTGACCTAATGTCATCCTGTTATCGTTTTCAAAACATATCATTCAAATACCATATCATTCAAATATAATTTAGGTATTACAGAATGCTTACCGTTTGCAGAACTATTCATATACAATTATTCATAATTTTTTTACAGTATTATAGCCTTCTTTTAATGTGTGAGCAACTTGGGATGATTTCATATTATTTTAGTTGTTATGATTATGATATTGGCATATCAGTGGTGAAATATTCTGTTGTGAAAATCATCCTACCAGTTATTGTATTTTATATTTAATTGATTTTCCAAAAGTCTGAGAGTGTGGGGTTCAAAATCTAATTTAAACCTGGTAATGAGTTTTAGGATAAAAAAAACTGCCAACAAATATTATTAAAATTATTAAAATATTATGCTGTAAAATGTAATATTATTTTTCTATTAAAAAAAATGTATGCTGATAATACAATGCATTAGATAAAATTGCATTAAATTAGAAAAAGAATGTCAGGCCCCACTGCTTATGTGCATAAAATAAATACACAACTGCAGGAACATCCCCATACCTTCATCTGCCTGAATTTCTCAGTGTGGGATCTGAGTAGGTACTCAATGCCGCTGGCTTCATCAGGCAGCTCGGTCTCAGACAGCTCTGTGCCGAATGTCTGCAGTAACTGAGCGATCTCCTTCACTGTCACTGCAAAACTCTCTATGGCCTGAAAGGGGCAGCACAGACAAAATATGCAGGACTCGTATTTGCTGCAATTGTAGGTCAAAGCATCCTAATCTAAAATCAGACTTGCAAAGCATCCTAATCTAAAATCAGACTTGCATGAATATAGATTTGCAAATCACAAACATGAATAGGAAGTAAACAGATATAATTTAGTAAGTTATTTGTTTCTCTTATCTTATTAAATAGTGAAGCGTACAATGCGATTTTGTGATTTAATTTCAATTGAAGCATATAATGCATATAAAGCATATAAACCATTTTTTTGTTGCAGTATAAATGTCTTGCTTCCCTGCATGAAATCAATATGCTGCTATGGTAGTGTGCGTCAGAATGCTTACCGTTTGCAGAACTATCCAGTCACTGTGGCATTCGTCCAGCGTGCCACCAAACTCAGTGCTCAGTTGATTTTCATCAATGAAGTGAAGCAGGTCTGTCAGGGAGCTCAGCATTGCCATCTGAATAAAGGAGGAAAAGAAGCAGGGAATTCATTTAGCATGGTATATTTCATTAAAATTGTGTTAAATACGATTAAGAGTTCATTCGTTAAGTAGGCTAACCTTTTAAAGGTGAAATTGCCTTTTAAAGGAATAGTGCACAATTAATTTTTTTAATTGCTGAAAATGTACTCACACTCAGATCATCCAAGATATAGATGGGTTTGTTTCTTCATCAATACAGATTTGGAGAAATTTAACATTACATCACCTGCTCACCAGTGGATCCTCTTCAGTGAATGGGTGCCGTCAGAATGAGTTCAAACAACTGATGAGATGCTGATATAACAATAATCCACAAATAATTTACACAACTCCGGTCCATCAATTAATGTCTTGTGAAGTGAAAAGCTGCATGTTTGTAAGAAACAAATTCATCAAGGTGTTTAACCTTAAACTATCGCTTATGGACAAAATATATTGTTCCATCCATGTTTTTCTCAGCTTTTTGGACTCTCATTCTGATGGCACCCATTCGCTGGAGAGGATCCATTGGTGAGTTACTGATGAAAAGTTATAATTCTCCAAATTTGTTCCAATAAAGAAACATCTTGGATGGCCTAGGGGTTAGTACATTTTTAGCATTTTTCATTTTTGGGGGAACTATAAAGAAATAGATCTAAAATATCAAATGTTGTCTCACATAATTAGTGGGCATTCAAATGAATGACTCCGTATTATACAATTTGGTGTTTGTTGTTGCTTCTCAAGACATCAGGTATGCATCTAATGACTACATCATAAAGAACCTATAGTTTTTGCACCACAGAGGAATCTCGTCAGCTCTTACCGGCATCTTGAGAGCAAAGTCATCCTGACTGAAGCGGAACCCGAGGTCTGTTCCAGTGGTCTGAAGGTGGGTTTTGGGTCTCAACACTAGAACTAAGTGCAGATGTCCAGGGAATGACATCTGAAGATGAGATATGATATGTCATATGGACACATTCAACTAACATCCAATCACATAAATAAACATGATTTAAAGAGTAAGATTATAACAATTGAATCAGAAACAGCAGGGTGGCTGCTTGTATATCATCCTCCTACTTCTAATGTGTTCACAGATGTAGAAATCTAGGTCAGACACCCACCTATGTCCATAAATGCACATATTTAAATTGTAGTTAAGTAAACAGATGAAACATCAAAGACAGAACCCGAAGTACAATTAAAATGTGTTTTATTAGCCTTCAAAATACTCATATGTGAAGCTAACACCTCTTGTAACACCTTTCTTGCTGATTCAAGCAGGAAATTCCATCTAACTAGCACTACTATGCACTTTTCCAGACCCGTAAAGACAATCAATGTCCATGGAAATCCAAGGCTGACTCTGTTTAAATGCTAATGCCGAGAAGTCAGTGTAAGCTGTCTGTCTTCTCCCTTTTTGATTGAGGTATGATCAGTAAACCTCATCAGAGACACTCACACTTGTGCTGCCATAATCAGTAGTCCTGCAGTTTACTTCATCATCAGGGGTTAAAATATACCTTTGTAGTGCATGTGTGCAATGACTAGTAATAAAACACAGATGCACAGCCAAAATAATGATTTAGTCTATTATTATGGCGTTAGTCATAATGCGCAGGGAATTACAAGCGAAGTGTCGGCTGTTTCAACAACCGATCATCGCACATGCCTGTAAATTAATCAAATATAAAACTGCATCACTGCTGACTGCAATAATTACCCCGATCCTAACTAATAGTTAGTATTACAAACGCGCGCGTGTATAGTTTATCATTAATCTAAAGCAAACACGACTCCCACCCGCTGCCCTGCATTAGCGTTTGTCAGTTCTGCAGCATAAACCCGGTCCAAAACAGAGAAGAATCCATTTTACCGCAGCCCTCTGGATCCGGGGCAGTCCCCTGAGTGGATTAGCCTCCGCCATTGTTTCTAATATGCCCGTTTCGTAGGGATGTAGACCCACTTCTTAGCCTCAGAACTTCGCTCCCTCCATGACTTTGTCAGCGGGACTGTGAGCAGCAGCAGCAGCAGCAGCGATCAGCCGCAGAGCGGATGCTGCAGTGCCCACGACACCTTGACCGCACGTATCTGCTCATTACTGTCACACCTATAATACATGGCACTCTTACGCAGAACTAAATTGATCCACGAAACCATAGTTTTGTGTAATTTGCTCGAATCAGATCTGATTGGATTGTATTGCAAGCGTCACACTGTAGTGAGGGGCACGAATGATCAAATCCAGCAGCATGGACAGAGGTCGATACGCACTCGTGCAGTAATTCGACCATATATACCTACATCCCACCTCACATCACATCACTCACATATAACAATCATACACATGTATACACATAATAAACACCTAAAATATATATGATAAAAAAATGGAATATTATATGAATACAGTGTGTGTGAATGTGAATAGTTAGATCTCTTTTGTAAATATTATTATAATTAAGTAATATTTATTATGTATTACATAATAAATATGTAATAAATATTTACAGAAATGTATAATAATGGAATAAGTGGGTAATATATAATGTATTTTATATATTACCCATTTTATATTATTTGTACAAAAACCTAATTTAATATGACTGAACATCCCTGACTAAAGGTAAGACATTATTACACACACACACACACGCACGCACGCACGCACGCACACACACACACACACACACACACACACACACACACACACACACACACACACACACACACACACACACACACACACACACACACATTAATATAAATATAATATAATAATATAAATATATCTACATACAGAAAATAATATATATATATACTGTATCAAATTACATAATATATAAAATACATTTTCATATAAATGCATAATAACAACATAATTTTTTTATTATATATATATAATTTTATTTAAAAAGTAGATTTTTTTATTATTTGTTTAAAATCATTTAATATGACTGAATCTACATACAGAACATAGTATATAGTGATCATAAGCCTACGTTTTTAGACTGATTTTAGACTTTTCAAACTGATTATGGATGAGAAGAGTGAAAAGTATGAATGTCTCTGATGTATTTGATAGCCATATAACTAAAAAAATATATTATAAAATGCTGGTATTCAATCAAATTAATGGTGCTTGGCATGTTCCAGGGCTTTTATCGCCAGCCACTGCGATTAGGCTCTTTAATCTTGGTTCTGGACATTCAGAATGAGAGTGAATGTCCAGAACAAAGCTTTAAGAGCTTTATTATTGTAGATAGTACTTTCTATTATTACTAGAAGCATGCATATAAGTTATGAATTTGAATTAAAAGATTCTTCGAGCCTCATGAGAACTAATGAGTCTCTGGTTTTCTGCTCTTAGGAATGCACATTTTGACCCATTTCACTTGTCATTTGCCTCCCACACAATTTTTCGACTTTGTGATGCACATAATTGGCAGAAGCCTGTATAGGGTACACTAACTCTTCTTCAATCCATTCTTCCGGCATTATTTAAATATTTTTTAATAAAGGCCACTGATAATATTTTTACAATTCCAAGCAAAATTCACTCAAGTTTAGCCAAGTTTTTTTTATAATTCAAGAGTCGTGTGGTGCATTTTCAAGAACACTTAAATAAGCAATAACGCACAAAAGACTAAATGTTTGAAACCTGTGTTTGGTCACTGAATGTCCAGAACAGAGATTAAAAAGCCTAATCAAAGTGGAAGCCTGAGCATATGCCAGAGAGGTATAGCACTGTCTAGATCTTAGGAATCCTTGGGCATTTACAAAAGGTCAGGTCAAAGTTCACAGGTCTTTACTTCGTTTGAGTGACATTGGTTTTGTCACAGAGGACTGCAAGCACTTTCTATTAAAGAGAGAATCCATCCTGTGCGCTCAGTAGACACAATCCCATTACGGACAAAGTTGGTGTGTAGACAGATTAGGAGAGATTAAACTCTGAAGCAATCTGTGCCAACTATGGGTCAACAGCACCAGAACCTAACTTGATATCAATAAATGACCTTTATATGGAAGTTTGACTAATGCGAATGCTATTGAAACAAGCTCGGATGTGTGGCTTTTCATATATTTAGAAGATGTGAGGTAGACTTATTTTAAGTCATTCATTAATATTTTTTTATATCATAAACGTAGAGGTTCAAAAAAAATTCAAAAGCAAATCTGCTGCTATATTATAAGTGTCTGTTTGCTGGTTGAGTCAGAAAATGTTCATATTTTCAAAAATATTAAACAGTCGATAGGATGGATACAAGAGTTCAATTCCTTTTCTGAATAGTTCTAAAATATCTTCTTTGATTATTCATTTAGAAGCTGTTTAGAAATAAGTGCATCTGTGTTTATGTGCACTACAGTCTTTGACACTTTGTTACCTGGGCTTTACCTCTTTCTCAAACAAGCCTGCGCACTCCCTCCCTAAAGCGTAATTACAGACGCGCCATGAGCTCCTCTGTAATTACCTTTGGATTAAATCCTAAGTCTTCACACTTTGAACTAAAAATGGACTTTAGATATTAGAAGTTAAAGACTAAGGTCTTACCAAGTATTTTTTTAAACCATTTTTAAATTACTTACAATTATCAACCTCCACGACGTATCTAATTTAATTAATGATCTTAAATGTATAATATTTTGTGTTTTCTTCAGCTGTATCAATAAAATGTCCCCATATAAGAGAGGTTTGTGTGACAGTTTTAACTCGCTTTAATTAAATAATTCGTCTGCATTTTTTATCTCCTAAAAATAAAGACATATATTCTTAACTTAATGTTTTGACTCGACTGTAGCTATTTAAGTGAATTCTTAGCAATAAGTGGATTACGCTCAAGAAATGTTCTTAGGGTGCCAATTCTTGCTCCAGTGACGCCACCCGATTGCTTGAGCTCCTGATTGGTGGAGAGCCTTTAGATAAACATGATGCGTTTGGACTTCCAGTGCCTGAGAGGAGGGAACAGATGGAAGTAAAGGCCATCTCAGTGACGCTAAGAGATTTGTTGGGCAAAAGGGGATTTCATAACAAGCTTACATACACCTTCTGTGCAAGGAAGCACCTTTAGTATGTAGGGATATAATTACATTTGTAATTAACTATTCGCTACACATTTTGCCACAGGTATGTTAAAAAAAAATGACTAATAAATAACTGGCACACAAATAAACTTTAGAAGTTAACAGCTCAATTTGATTAAACAAAATATGTGAAATAAAACAAAATAATTATATAATTTAAAATCAAGACTATAAGTGTATAATTAAAAGAAACTAAAAGTATATAATTTAAATAATAAAGAAAACTATTTAATGATCACCACTCAGCACAAAAACCTTTCATACAAGTCAAAGGCTTAAGAAAATTGTTCAGGGATCACTGGGTTTTCTAGCCTGTTGACCATCTGGTGCAGCGAGACTCCGACTTTATCCTTCTTTTGGGGTTTCCTTAATTAAGTGTACTTTAAAGACACAATCTTGTTTGTGAGAAAAAGGACAAATAAATTATTCATAATGGAAATCTTACAATATATACATACACACTGTTTTGTAACTAAAATTGTGTCCAAACATTATGTACAGTGCTTTAATAAGGTGCAGGGTGCATGGTCTATGTTTAGGCATGACATCACGCACGGTTGTTTTGAAGCTGAAGTGTCCCGCTCACAGACTGCAGACCAGCCCTTTCTATTTGTGTAGAGATACTTTAGTTATATTTATTTACATTTTCTGAGGCGATGTTAATTAAAAAGATCTGCATTTTGAGTGGCTCGGTTAGGTAATGGTGGAATGCAAGATCAATTTTATAGAATTAAATTTTAGGTTTTATAATGTATATACATATATATTACCAAAATGTATTTAGATGGTTCATTACTACCAGCACTTTGTATTTTATTGGCTCTGTCCTACTATAATGAAGTACATAAAGTTAAGTCGGTGGTTTGGTGAAGTCGGTGGTTATTAGAGTAACACACACACACACACACACACACACACACACACACACATATATATATATATATATATATGTATATGTATATACAAATTACTCTTTAAAAGAACACGTCAATGTATCACACTGTACCTTCTTTAAAATCTGAAATGAGTTTATTGTTGTTATTATTATTAAACTACTGTAATTAGGGGTGTGACAAATAATTTAGATTTAGAACTTATTGCTTTATTTCACTCAATTCAATTGTAAATCGGACTATACAGAGATAAATAATCTTATCCAAAGACATTACTCTGTCATAATTTTCCTTAACATGTTTTCATATGGAAGGATAAAAACGTCACATCTTATACTAAACCATTTCAGCCAGTAGTTCTTTGGTTTAATTCCCCATTCGTATTTATTAACATGTTGTAGCCCTAAATAGCAGGTTAAGTGTTTAATTGGATTGACAGAAAGACAGCAGCTTCTACAACAGAGCAGCATCGGCCAGCAGAGCAAAGGTCTGAGTATAAAACCCTGCGCTTCTGACTGTCGCCTGCACTCTCTGACTTCAACAGACAGGCTGTGGATTACCAGAGAGAGGGAGCAGATCACCCGATCACCCTACCAGTGAAAAGGTAAGAGCTCAGGGACTTTACAGTATGTCTTTGAGAAACAAAACAAGTGGGGAGGGGAAAAAATGTTAAACCTTTTGACAGGTTTCCACGTTGGTTCTTTTCCTTTTTAATGCATTTATAAAAGCCTGTGTTTTTAAGATGCACAGAGTAATTGACAACCTCTTTATTTTACTTTAACCAGTTATTTTTTTAAATGTATATTGCGCACACAACCTTTCTGATTTCTCTTCATGTTAGTTCTAGTCATAATATATTCCATCCAAGTGATTTGCATGCAAAAATAACCTCCAAACCTAGTTAACTTTGTATATTTAGAGAGGTTTACACCAAAGCATCTGAGTTCACTGGATAAGCAATGCTGTACATGCTTATTATAAATTTGGATGAGAGAAAAATAAAGTGAGGCTGTTATCTCATTCTCAGAGATAATCTCTTCATTCACACACACACACAAACACATCACGGCTTCTTATACACACAGCGATGTAGAGGCAATAAAGAGTAGGGATAGATGCACACAAAGTTATTTTAGTTTCAAATCAAATCAAATTAAATCACTTTTATTGTCACATCGCCACAGCACAAGTGCCTTGGTGAGTGAAATTCTTACGAGCGTGCTCCAGACAGTGCAAAAAAACAAAACAATTTACATATGGACAGTACATATCTACAGACTGTACAGAAGACAATGTGCAAAATACACATACATATACTCAGTACACACAGTGTACTATAAAGACATACTTAGTTACCAAGTACCTTAGTTCACTGAGGTGCTATTATAGATTTGATACATATTTATTCATATTTTCTGTTTTACAAATATGTCTATAAAGTTTTAATTTTTATTCTAGTTTTAGCTGTTTTAGTACAGCAAGTTAATCTAAATGAAAATGAGAAATGTTGCCTTGGCAACTAGCTGAAATAAAATAAGTTCAAATTTGTTATATATTTAATTTAAATACAATTTATTTCATATCAAATAACAGAATTGTGTATGCTTTCAGTTCACACACTCACAGTCTTGTCACCTTGACAAACAGGCCTGTTGTTTTTATCACTGTTCATAATATTCTCTTTTTCATTTATTTCAGGAAAATCCTTCTACGATGGTAGACAAGTAAGTGTTGTTTCCTTTTTGCTCTCACTTTTGAAAATTGATACTGTTCTCATACAGAAAACAGCCGCCAAATAGTTTTTTTCTAAACTTCTAGTTTTTTTCGAGTCATTTCACTTGTTGCATTTTTCAATGACCAAAACAATGTATTAAACATTTATAGAAAGTAAGGTTTAGGTAGTAGCGACCCTCTGGTGAACTCCAATATTGTTGGATCAAACTTTTCACCAATATTTCAATATTACTCAAGTTCTTAGTTCTCAGGTATTCAAATTATAATTTTTTTATTATATTTTTAATTTTGTATTCAATGCTTTTTTTGTCACGTACTTAATTTAGTGTTTTCTTTAAATATTCACATTACAGAAGGCAATGAGAAAGGGTCAAACCAAAGTGCAAACTGCAAACATTGTTAATGATTTGAATGATTTGAGAGATCAGAAATTAATAAACCACTTAATATAGCTTATCTAAATAGGATAGGATAGGATAGGTTTATCAATCCCCTGAGAGACATTCAACATTAGAAGCAGCACATATTGAAAGCCCATCACATATGTCAGTGAGGACGCTCTTATAAGTTTAGAATAGATCTTATCAGTTTGGAACATGCACTGGAGTCCAACATGAACGTGTCATAAGCTGACAGTCACAATCAATTACCAGGCATCCCCCTTGGAGTAAACACAAGCTGCCTCCATCCATGGAGCCTGGATTAGCACAGGGTAGTCCGGGACTTGGCTTCGAAGTGTCTTTAAATACTAAGCTTTAACAGCTTGATAAATGCTCAGGACGAGAACGCAAATACAGTGCTCAGGTCGAGGTGGCTGAAGAGGTTAATACCTGAGGTATAGGCCTAATAGGACAGGTGACCCTATCTCACTCTTCTTCGCATCCTACCCTTTTACTAACTAAACTCTTTATCTCATTTATCAGTGTTTACTACACCACAAACCATATTTCTTACTGTTTCTTTTCCCCGTTTTCCTTTTTGCATGTTCAAAAAGAGTTTTCAAGAAGACCAGTGGAAATGGCCAGGTATGACTGAACTCTGCTGACGACTTGCTGTTTCGTCCGTTCCATAATATAATGCCACAGATGCATCTTGAATTTTCATATTACATTACATGTATAATGTAAACATATTACATTTTGACAATACATGTATGTAATACACTGTTTGTGTTTCAGCTCACTCTCTACTTGGGGAAGAGAGACTATGTTGACCACGTTGACTCAGTTGAGCTTGTTGGTAAGAATCTGTCTGCGTTTATTATTGAAACACAGAAAACAGGTAACATCCAACAACTAAAATGGAATTGCTTCTTGTTATTAAACAGAGGGTGTAGTGAAAATCGATCCTGCAGACCTTGGAGACAGAAAAGGTATTTGATAAATGTATTAGTATTGTCAGAGTCGTGCCTCAATAAAATAGAACAATATTTAATAGTAAATAATAGTTTGTTTATTTATTTATTTGAAAGAGAGGTCAAAATGACTTGGAATGGATTCATGTAAAAACTATTTTTGATTAGTTTCTTGCTTCACGCAGTTTGGATTCAGCTGGCCTGCGCTTTCCGCTACGGTCGCGATGACCTGGACGTGATTGGGCTTTCCTTTAGAAAAGACATCTGGATTCAGCAAATACAGCTGTATCCGGATGCAGGCCACAAACCCACCCTGACAGAGATGCACAACACTCTGCTGAAGAAAGCTGGAGAGCAGGGTCATCCCTTCACTTTTAATGTAAGGCATCTGTAAGATATTTTAATATGTGTTTTATTTTGTTCTTTTGCCACTTTTATCATTATTTGTTACTTTTTATTACACTATTTATTTTATTATACTATTCATTTATTATTTATTACAAAATAATTTCCATAGAAATGAAAGGACTCAAATTGAAATGATCTGTCTTTCAGATTCCTACCAACCTTCCCTGCTCTGTTACACTTCAGCCTGCCACGGACGACAAAGGGAAGGTGAGATGAAAACAGGACTGAATGATTTATATTATCTTCAAATAAAAGTGGACTTGCTCATGGCTCTGTTCTTGCAGGCTTGTGGTGTTGACTTTGAGGTCAAGGCTTACTTGGCCAAATCAGCTGATGACCCCGATGAGAAGGTCGACAAGAAGTCAGTGTTATTGGTCATTTTGCACATTCAATCCATGTTAAAACACTGATAATTCACTGAACTTTACAAATCGTTTTTCTGTCCTCTCCCTCCACAGGGACACCTGCCGTCTTATCATTCGTAAAATCCAGTTTGCTCCTGATAACACAGGATCTGGACAGAAAGCTGAGCTCTGCAAGAGCTTTATGATGTCCGATAAGCCTGTTTTTCTGGAAGCTTCTCTGGAGAAGGAAGTATGTAACCTCTGATGCACTTCAAGCTTTGATATTTACCAAATCAAGAAGAAACTCATGTGTCTTTTTTGTTCTGATAACAGATCTACTACCACGGCGATCCCATCCCGGTCACTATTAAGATCAAGAATGAGACCAACAAAATTGTGAAAAAAATCAAGGTTACAGGTGAGATTGATTCAAATAAATGTGTAATAATTCACAAGTTGTTAATATAACAAATAGTGTTGCTTATTATTGTTAACTGGTTGACTGTTTATTGTCCAACTAACTACACGACTACTTCCTAATAAGTAAATTATTGTTTAATATGCAAAAAGAATGAGACCATGGAGTGGTACAAGAAAATAGCAGATCTAGGAAATCAGGTGTCAGGGATAATAGTTAATTATATATTTTGTAGTCATTATAATTTATTAAAAAAAATAGCCACAGAATGCAGTCATTTACCAATTAGAATCGAGTATTACACCAGGTGGTACAATAAATATAACTGATTTTGCATCCATTATTCTCATAGTTGACCAAACCACAGACGTCGTTCTCTATTCAGCTGACAAATACACCAAGAGTGTGCTCAGTGAAGAGTTTGGGTGAGTCGTTTTTTCTTAGACAGGGATATATGCCAGCCATAGTGAAGATCTCTTCATTGATTAGTCTTAAGTTGTCTTAATCGTCTACATGACTCTCTGCAGGGAAACCGTAGAGGGAAATGCAACTTTTGAAAAAACCCTCCCAATCACTCCTCTGCTGGCAAACAACAAGGAGAAACTTGGCCTGGCGCTGGACGGCAGGCTTAAAGATGAAGACACCAATTTGGCCTCAACCACCGTGTGAGTGTTTGTTTCAGCTTTACAAACTTTCATAAAGAGTTTTACAGAATGCCTCATAAAAATGCAGTAAACATGCTCATAATCAAGTTTTTACAATACATTCACTTTATTGTTTTTCTTGTTTTCTTCAGGATAAGGGGAGGTGTGGACAAGGAGATGCTGGGAATCCTTGTGTCCTACAAGATCAAGGTTAACCTGATGGTAGCAGGAGGAGGGTAAGGTTTTCTTTTTTTTACCAATTTGTCCAGTTTGTGCTAATCTGACTGTTTATAAATAAACAGCAATTATACTTTTATTATTACTACTGTTTTTATTTATATATTTATTTCTCTATTTCTTCAGTCTGCTGGGAGGCTTGACAGCAAGGTAATTTAAAAATGCAAATCTGCTGAAATGCATTATGAGAAATCAGTAACACCCCTTTACATAACCTTTTGTTTTTCTCCATGCAGTGATGTGACAGTAGAGCTGCCTCTGACCCTGATGCACCCTAAACCCAAAGGTATACAAACGTCTTCATCAATATAGCCATTGCCCATGGCAAGTTTTAAACGATGCCCAAACATTGTTCACTAATGTTTACATTTATGCATTTAGCAGATGCTTTTATCCAAATAAAAGTGCATTCAGGTTATACATCAGTATGTGTGTTCATTTTTGCTGCTTGCAATGCTCTACCACTTCTCACTCCCTTTCTTTGTGTTTCCCTCTCTGCTTATAACAGGCTGAATGCCCATATCAGATTCCACAGGACAGATGTTATCCTCGAGTACATTCCCTCAGCAATTTCACAGCAAGACAGAAGAAGCAAAGTCACATGGCTCCCTATTAAGCAAAGGAGGCATTTCAGACAATGTCAAGAGTACCTCACAACACAGAAAACACATTAGTATAACTTAGCAAAGTCGCTAGATCATACAAAACGACAGTTTAAAGTGCCCCTATAATGGATTTTTGAAAATTACATTTCATGCAGTATGTAACAGCTCTAAGTGAATGAAAACATTCTGCAAAGTTTTAAATCTGAAAGTGCTCCATGTATAAAGTTATTGTCTCTCAAAAGAAAGAGTCGACTCTGAATCATTGAAACGAGTCTTTTTAAAACAAATCCCAAGTTTCATGTTGACTTCATGTTGACAGCATATTGTCCGCCCACTTGTTGCGCACAGACCCAAGAAAACCTGCATCCCAATGTACATACCATCCATCCTAAATTCTATGTGATATTAGTAAATTTCAATACTATTTAGGGCAGATAGGGTGGGCACATTGGGACATGGCCTTGGATTTTTGCATTGGTCTGAATGAAAATGCAAATTCATTCTTTGCCACTAGGTGCCGCTTTTGGAGCATTAAAAGCTCACAAACACTGCTTTAAATGAAATCAACCAATCACCGCAGATTAGCGCCATGCAAAGGAGGGGTTAGGAAAAATGTATCTTTGAGCAAATCGTTTGGGAGTCGTTGAGCAAATAAGGTAAAAATAAATGCATATTATAAGAAAATTAAGTGTTTTTTTGACCTTGCATGCATGCCAACCTGTTGTTGGGGACTCCCCAAACCAAAATATGAACCTTTCATAACCCATTAATAGGGGCACTTTAAAGCATACAATCCAACTTGATAATATGGGGTGAATGGTTGCCTTGAGGGTCTCAGTCCAGGAATACCATGCATCTTTGTGAAAGTGCTGCCTAATGGTTGTCATCTTACCTATAAATTAACCCATAGAATACAAAGTGTGTCTGAGCGATGCATTTCAGTGTATGGAGTTTGATCACCTTATTGTGTATGCTCGTGTTAACTTGTCTTGCATAGAGTCTAGAGTCATTTAAACCTGCAACATTTGAATCACAGCAGCTCATGTGATTTTGTGTATTGTTTGTTTTGTCACGTGTGGAGTTTTTAACATCTGATTCATTAAACGAAATAAAATAAAACTGTCATAGTCATTTGATTTTATATTGATTTCTATAAGTTCTATAAGAAAATGTTAATAGAGTTTCAAATTTAGAGAAACAACTTGCTGTTGTTGAATGATTTTCAGACACGCTATTTGTTGGTCAGAGTTCAGCTACTGGCGCATGTTGTCACAAAAGATCAGTGTAAGGTAGACAAGTTTTTTTTCTGGCCAATAATCTTTCCTAAATGTTATGCAGTGACAGAAATCTATGTGAATATCTAACCCTAGTTCCTCGAGGGAACGAGTCGCTGCGTCGAACGCTTTGGGAACTCCTTCAGCGAAACCATGCTCTGAAACATGTGTGTAATCAAACCAATGGATGGGCACGATGTCACGGACGGGGTGACACTTGACCTGGAAGCTATAAAAGCATGTGAGGTGGAAACACCGGCAGCTTCTGAAGAATGAAGGAAGTGCTAGCAGGGATGACGGAAGTATGGCAGGAGGGGGGATGCGAGATCGTACGGGAGGCTTAAACGTGTAACCAGGGGGTGTCTCCCCACAGCTGGATGAATCAGAGAGTACCAGAGGGGACATTGCGATGTCTCTTGAGTCGCAAAGAGGTCCACTTAAGCCTGGCCTAAAAAAACTCTCCAAATCTGCTTCACCACCTCGGGGTGAAGCATCCATTCCCCGGGCCTCGGCCCCTGTCTTGACAGGATGTCAGCTCTCGTATTGAGATGCCCCAGAATATAAACTGCTATCTGTGACTGCTGTCAGTGAGAGGAGTTTGTCCTGGGACCACACAAGGATCTGGTGCGCCAGCTTGTACAGACCCCCCTGGTGGTTGATATAAGAGACCACTGATGCGTTGTCAGTGCGCACCAACACATGGCAATCTCTCAGGTCTGGGATAAAGAACTTTAGTGCTCGAAATACGGCCAGCATCTCCAGGCAGTTGATGTGCCACGTGAGATGGCGGCCGCTCCACAGACCGCGGGCAGGGTGGCCACTCATGACCACACCCCAACCGGTGAGGGACGCATCTGCCATTAGCATTACATGACGTCAAGGAACTCCCAACACCGGGCCCTGTGACAAGAACAAAGGTTTCCTCCACATGCAAGGAACTCGCTGCGTGACCTTGATCGACCCCTCGATTTCCCCTCGGGGAAAACCCCTTGGTCTTGAGCCACCACTGTAGGGGTCTCATGTGCAGCAGGCCAAGGTCTCATGTGCAGCAGGCCAAAAGGTATTACGTTGGTTCATCAGACAGCAGTCTCTTTGAAACTGCTTTACTTGACCTAGTGACTGCACTCCGAGGGAGAGACATCGGCACACGTATCTTAATGAGAAAGCACACTTTTCTTGGCGTTTAGTCTTAACCCCAACTCTTCATTTGGGCTAACTCTATAATTTAATATGCGATGTCCCAGTCTGCTCTGATTGATCTAGAATCAGCCAATCATCTATATAATTTAATATGCGGATGCCCTGGAGTCGCAATGGAGCCAAAGAAGCATCCACACACTTCATGAAAGTTCAGGGTGAGAGTGCAAGGCCGAACGGAAGAACCCGATGGAACTTCGCCCCCGAAGAACCCGAATTGGTAAGCCTCAGGAACTCCTGTGCTGAGGAACTTCCTGGATGGAGACAGGAAGGATGGAGACAGGGAAATATGCATCTTTTAGATCTATCATGACAAACCAGTCCTCGGACCTGATCTGAGACACGACCTGTTTGATAGTGAGCATCTTGAACTTCAGTCGCATGACATGAGACCTCCTGAGAAGTAGCGACTAGCGAGCCCCCCAGAGCTGCTACTTTTCCTGGAAGACACTGAGTGCACTCGCTGAAGACCGCTGTGCCCTGAAGCACCGGCGGTGGTAGGGTTAACAGCTTGGTCTTCCTAGGGCACTGGGGGGAGACAGGCACGTATAATGAGGCGTACACCGCTCTTCCCCAGCAGGGGCTACCCTCAGAAGCCCTGGAACACAACCATCAGGGCTTCTTTGTCGAAGACTTCTTAGCCAGAAGGACGGTCCTTATATCGACCTTTGGCTTCAAAGCCTTTTCACCGTGAGCATTGCTTCTTTAGCGAACCCCGTTCACATTGGGGCATGCGAGTCGCAACGCTCACTTTCTGCATCTCTCTGTATGCGGAGCGGGCACACGGTTGGGGCTGCTCCCGTCCAGCAGCCCCGTGAGCTAGAGAGCGGCAAGGAAAGAACCGCTGAAACGCCGTCGCCTGTTTACGAGCCTCCTGAAACCTGTCGACAAGGGAATTAACTGCGTCGCCGAACAAGCCAGAAGGCGCAAGCGGGGAATCGAGGAGGAAGACCCTGTCTTTCTTTTTAATATCTGACAGGGTCAACCAGAGATGCCTCTCCGTGGCAACCAGGGCTGCCATAGACCGCCCAATTGCTTTGGCGGTCTCCTTTTGTGGCGTGGAGAGGCAAATCAGCGGTTCTTCTGAGCTCTTGAACATCTTCAGGTTTAATCTCCTAGCGTGGAGGAAGTGGCTTAGACCTCAAAAAACTTAATCTAATTTGCTTCTTGAGGGTTCAGCCTGCTTCTCGACGGGCCATTCAAGATGTAACTTGGCCACCGCACGAGTTATAACCTCCACAAGCTCCTCATACTGTGCAGACTGGGGTGGTTCATGTGCGCTCTCGCCATCGCCTTCCTCAGAGGACGACAGTTTGATCGCCGAGCATTCTCCATGGGCGGAAGAAACCGCTCCGTCAGAGCGTGCTTCCGAACCCAGGGAAGAAGCATTGGATCCTGCAGCAGAGAAAGGAGAAAGGGACTCTCCCGTCTCCATTCCCTCCGCGAGATCCACCTGCGAACCCCACGACCGTAATCATCACGCTGCCTTGGCAGACGCGGGACCATAGCCGCGAGGAACGCTGGCGAGAGCTTCCTCCTCAAAGAGAGCCCTCTGGGACCAAAGCGTATGCAGCGAGAGTTGCTCGCAATGTGAACAGCCAGCTCCATCGAGAACTGACTGAGCGTGCTTCTCTCCCAAGCAAACAACACAGAGGCTGTGTGTATCCCCACCCGTGATATAACGAGGGCAGGGAGGAACACACAGCCTAAACTGCTGTTTGCTTTGATCACACCTCTTATCAGACTTCGCTTTAGCCTTTGGCATGGCTTGATCATTGAGCACAGAGACAGACAACGGTAAATAGGGCATACACACACAGAGCACTTCGCTGAATGACAGAAGCTGCCGGTGTTTCCACTTCATGTGCTTTTATAGCTTCCTGGTCACATGTCACCCCGTCTGTGACATCGCGCCCATCCATTGGTTTGATTACACACATGTTTCAGAGAATGGTCTTGCTGAAGGCGTTCCCAAAGCGTTCGACGCAGCTCGAGTTCCTGATGAGGAACTTGCTGCTTTGGCAAGGGGTGGGGCAGTGCTAAAACACTGTCTAAGCTGTTCGCCAATCACAACGCACTGGGACAGCTAAATAATCACAACACATTTCATTTTTCGAAGGCCCTCATCAAACCCGGAACTAATTGAGTTGTTTGTGCTAGGCTGGGGAGAAAGGAATTGTAATAATGTAAATTATGTGAAAATAATGCAATTTTCGAACCACAAAGCACGAGCGCATGATCTAGTACACCCCCAAAATAAAATCAAGACTTTGTAAAAGAGCATAATAGGACCCCTTTGAGTTCTAATTACAACCATCTCATCAGTATTTTGAGGGTCCAGTGTTGATAATCTGCCAAAATCTGGATTATTAACTAGCTCAGATAATTGATTTAATTATGGGTTGAGATATTCATTACAACATATTTACAAATTGTAAAAAGTTCAATTGTTACCTTAAAGAGCCAATTTTGACCCTTTGTTGGTATAAATATTATTATTTGAAAACAATAATCTATTAATTTAGACATCAGGTTATCATTTGCTAAGCTCATATATATTATTATTATGCTAAACAATCAATGTAAACCTCATTTTACTTACTTAAATTTTGATTTAATCCTCTGGTATTGTTCATTTGGGTCACACTTGTGTTGTTCAGTCAAAACTGACCGGGGACCATAATCATGTAAACGTTTTAATTTTGTGAAATAAATATACTATATTTCATTTCAATAATATTGGTTATGGAATATTTTGCATTTTTAGTGTATTTCATGATATTTATTAATATTACTATATCTAAATTATGGACTATTTTTGGTATACAATTTAGGCAAAAATTATTACAAATATGTATTATTAAATATTATTTAAAAACAATTTTATATAATCTTTCAATTCATGCAGTATTTAAGTAAAACATAGAGCAAACATTTTTAAAAATCCTTTAAATTGAGGCAGATTTGTTCCACCTTGTAAAAAAAAAAAAGAAAATCACCTCAGGGCTCGCAAAATGTCAAAATCCCTGGCAGCCCTTCGGGCAGGTACTCTTCAGATTTTGATAGCCCAAAATTAAATTAATTTAACTAGCCCAAAAAAATCTAACTTAAATATAGAAAATCTAATAGGAGTCTAATTGTCAATTAAAAAATGTCAATACACAAATATCAACAAAAGGAAACAATTTTTTTTAAATAAATGTAAGGCAATCTTTATGACCCATTTTAAGAGCTGCACAAGTAAAATGAACACAGTATGAGCACTAACTGTGATTTAGCATCACTAAGCAAGTGAGACTGTAAGCTGTTAAACCTGAGATTTTTAATCACAGGTAGATCTGTAGTAATCTCCATTTAACATGTTTGTTTAGTTAAAGCATATTACTGGTATGAGAGTCCGAGCTCATAGAGAGGTTCTTTTTTTAAGCCAGCACAGCGAGCAATGAACAAACTCTCAGCCAAGATCTCTCCTTCCTCGGGACCCCAACCTGTCACATTTCACCTGCCCACACCAGGTAATGTTTTTCAGCTCTTCATAATCTATTGGTGCTTTCTTTTAGTCTGGAAATCTGTTATTGTAGAAGTAGGAAGGAGTGGCGTTTGTAATTCATTAAATGTCTTGTCTTTGTTCTTAGCTAGTGAGAAGGATCTTCAGAAGCAGACTTTAGTTCAGGATGAATCTGCTGCAGAAAGACCGTCTGAACGCTGCTGCGCTCGATGTCCATTCCGAGCAGTATGGAGGGTGACATGTGGGATCATTTTAGGGGCTTGTGTGGCTGTTTCCTGGGCCTGGGGTACTAATAGTGCTAAGGAGACTCTGATAAGACATCCCGCTCCTTTCTTCATCATTTGGTTTTGTAGCATCTGGAACATTCTCTTTTTTCCACTCTACTATCTGTGTCATCTTCTCACAGAGAAACAGAAGCAGTTACCAAACACCGAGTTCAGGTTAGAAGAAAACATTTTTAAATGAATGTTGTTTTATTTACACTCATTACAATAAAGGTTCTTTATTGGATGGTTCCATGAAGAATCTTTAATATAAATTGCATCCATTACATATATATTTGTAACTTTTATTTTTAAGGGTACATACGACTTGCTCATGTTAGGATCTATGTTTTGCAGTCCAAACCTCCAGTACATCTTTCATGCAATATTCATTTGCTAGAGTGCAGAAGCAATTAAAGCAAGTTAAATCTAAATAATCATTCATGTATATAAATCTTATTTTAATTTAAGCTGTTTAGTGCAAGCTGCTTTCAGTCTGTAATCCTCTCAGCTTCTAGTACAGATAAACAAGTGACAACTTTTCATGAATGAATCGATGCCTGGCCAGCAGCCCATTATCAGTGCAAAGACACCTGCTGGCTTGTGTTGATGTAACAGCAAAACCTTCAGCAATATCAGTTGAGGTAGGCTGCAGCTGTATTATAAATTATAGTGTACATGCACAGAGTCCTGACTAAGCTGTATTTATCACATGGGCTTTAGAGTTTACTATTTATAAGGTGCCTACTAAAACTGCATGGATTCATCTTTACCAGTTAAAGATCTACGTATATTGTTTTCTGTTGCAGAACATTCACATGAAACAAAATAATTCCTTAAATTAGCTCATAGGGTGAAAAGTGCAAGTTGTCACATCCTGTTTCACAACCCTATGTATATACAAATATATTGTCACAAAAGTTGAATGTGTCAGAAATTAACCGTTTTTTCATTTATCTGTTTCTGATAGCAAAATATATTGCTAATTCATATCAATAATGCAAATAATAGAAACAGAAAAGTATGTATATACTAATATTACATTTACTGTACATGTTTTAGATTAATGTATGTTGGACAGTCAAGGATGAAGTTTAAGACACATTTACCCATTTGTGACAACATGATAATGAGACATTGTTTTGACAAATAAATATTTTACGTAATAGCCTACATTTAAAACATCAGAAATGCATTATTTTAAAACATATTTGACAGTTTGGCTCTGATTTAAGAGGCTTTTGAATTAGGTTTTACAAACCCTCTAATACACATTTGTGTTATTGGACTCAAAAACAACTTGCTAAGATAAAGGTATTGTGACAACTTGCCCCAGGCCAGTCTACCCTATTTCATTACTTAAAAAGAATATGTGATAGAAATATGTTATGCGTCTGCATTGTTTGAAAGCTTAACGGTATTTGGATGTGCCATGCTGTATATATTTTGATCCTCTTCTGACTTGCAGAAAGTACAGCCAGTTCCTCGGTGAAGAGTTGACTGTAAGGATTGTTCTGAAAGGAGCCGCTCCATTCTCTGTGCTATGGAGTTTATCTGGTTATATGTACTTGTTGGCGCTTTGCCGCATCTCCAAAGTGGACGTAAGTGCCGTCCTCTGCTGCAGCCAGGCTTTTATTTTCCTCCTTTCATGGATTGGACTCAAAGACCGCTTCATGGGTGTCAGGGTGAGCCATAATATAAGATATACAGTGTTGTCAGAGTGATTTTATTATTGCTTTTTTTCACCAATTTTGCTGTAATCTTTTTTTATCGTATTTGTCTATTCTGTATTTAGATAGTGGCTGCCATCTTGTCCATAACTGGCATTGTTATGTTGGCCTATGGGGATGGTTTCCACAGTGACTCAATCACAGGAGTGGCACTGGCTGTTGGTTCAGCTTCAGCTTCTGCTTTATTCAAGGTCAGCACTAGTGGGGGAGATTTGAATTCATCCCAGTGACACTTTTGAATCAGTTCACTAAAAAGATTCCTTCAGGATTGTACAGTGATTCATTCAGTGACTTTGTCAAGTCACTGTGACCGTTTAACGGTTATGTTATTAATTGTCTTTGCTTGAAATCTGCGGTTTTGTGGTAGTAGTTGATGGTTTCTTGTCTCAGGTGCTTTTCAGAAAGCGTGCAGGGAATGTCCAGCCGGGTGCTGCCGGGGTGTTGCTGTCTTGTGTGGGTCTGTGTAGTTTTGTCCTCCACTCCTGGGTGTGTGTATTGCTTTATTTCACACACGTGGAATACTGGCCTCCCTCTCAGCACATCCCCTGGGATAAACTCTGTGCCATGGCTTCTCTACTGCTTGGTAATTTATGCTTTTGTTTTCCACTATGAATTATGAAATAATGATTACAAACAGTTAATGTTAAAAATGACTTATACGTCTTATGTTCGATGGTATTTAAAAAATATGTAACTTTTTTAATATTATAAATATTCAGTGGAAAAAATATAGGTCAGATTTTTATTTGCTTTTATATGAGGTGCCTAATTTAATTTCGCTGTCCTGTTTTCTCCTAAGTTTTCAATGTGCTGGTAAATCTGGGAGGAATATTCACGTACCCCAGTTTAATTTCACTGGGAATTCTCTTGACCATCCCAGCGAGTGCAGGTATGTACTTGAATTATTAATAAGCTGTCAAATAAACCTGAAGCCTCACAGACATGTGAAATAGAGAGCTGCATTTATGTATTTTTGTAGGACAAAAACCCAATAGGATTTTTGCTTTTGAATTATTGCAGAAAAGCTCTGTGACCAAAAAGGCGTTTGATTCTTACAAGTTTAATTCATCGTGATATACTCCACACATAAACACAACTTTTATGAATTTTGAAACCTAAATACAATCATCAAACGTAAAGAGCTCAATAATGTAGGCATGACTTCAACAACTATTTCAGTGTTTATTTAATAACATTTTCCCTGAAAGTTTGTATTAGAATAGTTTGCAAGAGCCCAAATATAAACTGTATGCTATACAAGTGGACTAGGGAGTAGATGAGTTTTCCTTTTTGGTTTGATGAAATTTAATGTCCTTGACAACCTGTGTAGTCCCATTTAGCCACAGCTATAACCACCTTTTTCAAGATAGCAAACTCTGTTTGGGGGATTTAAATTCTCAAAATCTGACTTCTGGCTTGTTACAATGCAAGATAACAAAAAATGACAATAAAAATATCACAGATGATTATGCTTAATAAATCGGAGAGAAGCAGAAATACATACAATTAATCATGTGGCCCTATCTGAACTGAAGCAACACTGAACTGGAACTTGAGCTCAATGTTGATACTATTGACTTGCTTTAGAACTGCTTTACATCAGAATCTGAACTCCACTGTCTCCACGGTTGACTTTCAAATCATAAGGGGCTTTTGCTAATGCATTTTGTTGTACTATGAAATGTAAAAAATAAAACTAGTTCAAGAAACCCACTGACTTCATGAAGTGCTAAAGTGCTAACAACAAAAATATGTCATCCCTGCAGCACTCTGTAGGCCTGGATGTGTAAATGTGATTAAGCATCTGATGTGTATTTAATTTTGCCCCTTGAGAATTGTCAAGTCTATCGCTCTCTTTTTCTCACTCATAAGCTGTAGATGCATTTGTGACTGAAACTCTGCAAATGAGCCACGTGCGAGCGGCGGCAGCCGGCGTCATCTCAGCAGGGTATCTCATGCTGCAGCTTCCAGAAAACTGGGACGACAGCACTTTGCGCTGGCTCAGCACACTGTGGCGTGGGAACTGGCGAGAGGACAGTATAGTTGGAGAGGAGACTGTAATGGACACTGCTGGGATTGCCAGAGCAAAACCCAAACCAGCTGTAATGACACTCAATTGAGCCAATTATGAGATTTTGTTTCGAGTGTTGGTGTGATAATATCATAAAATATTTTGTGTGTTAAATGTAGTTACTCATACTGTAGTTCTGTTTTGTGTTTGTAGGTGTTGTTTGAAATTCAAAACATCTGAATTATTGAACCATCAGATTCAATGATGATAAGAAAGATTATATTAAAGATAAAATGAAAGGCAAAAAAGTTTACATAAAATAACATTTATTTACATTCAATGCATTTGTAACATAAATTTATATAATAATTAAATGAAATTGTATTTATTATATTTATTATTTAATGTGTAAAAATCCTAAACTTTTTTGAAAAAAAACAATTAATGTGGTCATATCAGTGTTATTTTAGTATCATATTTTAAATTAGTTTTTATTTTCATAATTTCCAAAGTCATTTTACATTTAGCTGAAAATTGCTGTCATTTTGTTTAGATTTTTACATTTATATTAGTTTTTTTTTTAAAATGTCATTACATGTACTTATATTTTCATTCATTTTTATTTTAGTTATGTTATTACATCAAGTTAAACTAAATGAAAATGTTGTCTTGGAAACCAGCTGAAATATAAAGTAAATAAAAATGTATAAAGTCAGTAAATTATAATAAATGCATTATGTCATATTATACATACATAAAGTCATGTTCAATAAAAGTGCACACTGCACTGCAGGTCCTTCATTCAGCTCGCTAGATGGCGCAGTCAGATTTCACCGCTGAAGTTTCGAGCAGGAAACGTTATCTCTGTTGTGAGGCGGCTGAGGAGGAAAGCATGGCCCTGAACGCAGGTAAAACGTGAACAAACTACTTATTCTGCTCCTGCGTTCCTTATATTTATCTTTAATTAATCTTTATTTACTTCCGTCGTGCTAAAGTAGTGCACTTGCAGCCGCGCTAAAATACCATCTTCAGGCTAGCAGCTTAGCGCTTCAGTGTCTATCTGTCAGTATGGGTATGTGGCTTAATTTAACTCATAATGTCTAACTCTTCGCAATGTCTTTAGCATAACTGACTATTAGTGACCCTAAAGTCGCATAACTGTCTGAAAGCACCATAAACGCGGTTACATATATGCTAGCTAACGTTAGCTGGTTGTTTCTGAGCTGTGTATCTTGACGCACGAGGAATCTTTGTGTCTGGTGAATCTAGATGATGAGAACATTGATTGGGAGCCTCCCTCCGAGGCGGAGATGAAGGTGTTTCAGGCTCGCCGGGAGCGGCAGGACAAGATCAGCAAGCTGATGGGAGATTATATGCTGAAGGGCTACAAGATGCTGGGGGAGTGCTGTGATCTGTGTGGGGTGAGAGGGAAGCACGTCTTACATTCATTCAACTGTGACTTCATAAAATGAGTGTTTTAGTTGTCAAAATACCTGCAAGAGACTTTCAGTAAATTGTAATAACTAAATGCACAGTAAGGTATATGTAGATTTTAAATTCCTGCCAACAATGATAGATAGATGGATAGATCCTTAAAGTGCCTTTCTAAAGATTGAGTCGGTAAGATTTTTTTTTTTAAGAAAATAGTTTTATTTTGAAAGGCTGCATTAAACTGACAAAAAGTGACAGTTAAGACATGTATAGTGTTTTTATACAATATGCTGGTCTTTGAACTTTCTATTCGTCAAAGAATCCTGAAAACGTCACAGTTTCCACAGAAATATTAAGCAGCACAAGTGTTTTGCATACTGATAATAAGATAATTATCCTGAGCACCAAATTGGCGTATTAGAATAATTTCTAAATGATCATGTGACACTGACGACTGGAGTAATAATGCTAAGCACTACTTAACAGAAATAAAGCATGTTTCAAAATTAAGTGAAATATAAGTTTTAATATATGTGTGTATGATAAAAGCGTCTGCTAAATGACTAAATAAATATAATATACACATACACGCACTCACTGGCCACTTTATTAGGTACACCTGTTCAATTGCTTGGCAACACAAATTGCTAATCAGTCAATCACATGGCAGCAACTCAATGCATTTAGGCATCTAGATGTGGTGAAGACGACTTGAAGTTCAAACCGAGCATCAGAACGGGGAAGAAAGGGGATTTAAGTGACTTTAACGTGGAATGGTTGTTGGTGCCAGACGGGCTGGTCTGAGTATTACAAAAACTGCTGATCTACTGAGATTTTCACGCACAACCATCTCTAGGGTTTACAGAGAATGGTCTGAAAAAGAGAAAATATCCAGTGAGCGGCAGTTGTGTGGACGAAAATGCCTTGTTGATGTCAGAGGAGAATGGACAGACTGGTTAGAGATGATAGAAAGGCAAAAGTAATTCAAATAACCACTCGTTACAACCAAGGTTTGCAGAATACCATCTCTGAACACACAACATGTCGAACCCTGAAGCAGATGGGCTACAGCAGCAGAAGACCACACCGGGTGCCGCTCCTGTCAGCTAAGAACAGGAAACGGAGGCTACAATTCACACAGGCTCACCAAAATTGGACAATAGAAGATTGAAAAACGTTGCCTGGTCTGATGAGGTCTCGATTTATGCTGCAACATTCAGATGGTAGGGTCAGAATTTGGCGTAAAGAACATGAAAGCATGGATCCATCCTGCCTTGTCTCAACGGTTCAGGCTGGTGGTGGTGTAATGGTGTGGGGGATATTTTCTTGGCACACTTTGAGGCCCTTAGTACCAATTGAGCATCGTTTAAACGCCACAGCCTACCTGAGTATTGTTGCTGACCATGTCCATCCCTTTATGACTACAGTGTACCCATCTTCTGATGTCTACTTCCAGCAGGATAATGCACCATGTCACAAAGCTCAAATCATCTCAGACTGGTTTCTTGAACATGACAATGAGTTCACTTTACTCAAATGGCCTCCACAGTCACCAGATCTCAATCCAATAGAGCACCTTTGGGATGTGGTGGAACGGGAGATTTGCATCATGGATGTGCAGCCGACAAATCTGAAGCAACTGCGTGATGCTATCATGTCAATATGGACCAAAATCTCTGAGGAATGTTTCCAACACCTTGTTGAATCTATGCCACGAAGAATTAAGGCAGTTCTGAAGTCAAAAGGGGGTCCAACCCGGTACTAGCAAGGTGTACCTAATAAAGTGGGCTGTGTGTATATATATATATATATATTATGTGTGTATATAAAGCGTTTTAGTCGTTTATCATTTTTATGTGACTATGTATACATTAAATGAAATTCAACAGCTACAAATTAGAGCATCACAGCTTTGTATTAAACAGTATGAAATACAAAAAAATGGGGTTAAGGAATAACTGATTCCCTCACAAAAAAAAACTATTCTGGAAAATAAACACATTTTTATTTTCCAACAATGAGAAAATGACAGGTCATCTTTTCATTCAAATTTGTATGCATATATTGTAACTTTTAATGGGAAAAAGCAACAAAAAAGGATTTCCAGTTTATGGATCCCACTGGAATTATAATAATTACTATTTAATAATATTATTATTGATTTATGCATGTATGAGTTAAGGAATGTCCTATATATTTGCAGACAATTCTGCTGCAAGACAAGCAGAAGAAATATTACTGTGTTGCTTGTCAAGAGCTGAACTCCGATATTGACAAGGACAACCCAGGTACGTTTAAATGTAGCGTGCAAATTATTTATGAATATGTAGTCTTGTGTATCTCTGACGTTGTTCAAATTTCTCTTTCAGCATTAAACGCCCAGGCAGCCTTGTCACAGGCACGAGAGCGTCAACTTGCAACTCAGGCTCTCCCTGAAACTAACGGAGCCTCATCCAGCGAACCGCCTCTCTCCATCACGGGCCAGCCCCGGCCGGAGCACTGCGAGGGGGCTGCGTCTGGCCTGAGAGGTCTCCCTCCTGCTATACAGCCCACACCTATTTCAGTCCCTACCGCCACCTCCAACTTCCTGCCACCAGCCACCCCTGCTCTCCAGACTGCACCTCCTTTAGGGTCCGTGGGCAACACCCTCCCCCACCACCCAGCCTTGTCAAGCGCAGAGGATGCAGTGCTACATAAACTCAGATGGGCCACAGAGGAGCTCCAGCACTCTGTGTCAGTGGAGGCCAGCATCCAGCTCTGCAATCTGATCCGAGGCTGTGCCGAATCCCTGCGCAGCTTGAAAGAACTGCAGCCCTCATAAGACTGAAGCACAGACGGAGCTGTAACAGCACACACACACATACATAAAGAAATATAAGCAGCACTAATGCATCTATATATATATATAGTAATATACTCAAAGGAGTGTTTCGGTTGTGTTTGTTTGTTCAAATGCAGCTGATTAAGTGACTGTGTTGTGTGTTGAAATACATTGCTTGAGCTGAAAAGGCTGGTTTCTTTTTTCTTGATTTATTGGTGTTCGAGTTACAAGTTTTTCCATTGCTTTAGGAACTCATTGGTTGAAAATCCAAATCTTATGAAAGCACTGACTTAAGTGTTGAGATGACGTTAGATCAATTACAGTGGCGGAGTGAAGTGTTTCAAAGCTCCAACAGATCCATTTTGGGGCTATTAGTGTTGTTTTGGTAACAAGTAACAGCATTGTAAGTTTGGTACTGTTGAGGGCCATTCACACAGAATGCATTTTGCATTCCTCTGCACTGCTTTCCTATTGCTTTTCCAGCGAGCATTGCATATGTGCCTTTTGCTGCATCTCACACTAGATCCTGGACCACACTCGGTCCTGGAGGGCCGGTGTCCTGCAGAGTTTAGCTCCAGCTTGCATCAACACACCTGCCTGGAAGTTTCAAGTATACCAAGCAAGACCTTAATTAGCTGCTTCAGGTGTGTTTGATTAGGGCTGGAGCTAAACTCTGCAGGACACTGGCCTGCTAAGTTAAAAAGCAAAGTTTTTCTAGACACTGCATTTTTCATTACGATACCTATAACGTCTAGGATTTTTGTATTCCATTACACTGTTTTTGCAGTGGAGTGCTTTTTCCCCACATTTCTAATTCCCATAGATCACATTTTTAAATGCATAAATGTGCTCTATAACAGAAACCTTTTTTGCATTGAAAAACCTTTTGAGTTCTATGGCAGTGCGTTTTGTGGATGCATGTTTTCTTTACATACAAAAAAGGTAACTGAGTTGAAATCTCACAAATCAGTCTTTTTTTCTCTAAATTCTTAGGTTACATCTCGTGGTTTTTAACTATGATTTTTTTCAGTTTGCATCCAGCGATTCTCTTTTTTTCATAGAATAAAAAAAATTGAATGGCTGCTTTTTATCTCACAATTTGGACTTTTCACTTGCAAGTGCAGGTTGATCCCTCACAATTCTGACTTCTCTTCTCAGAATTTAGTATTTATATCTAAAAAAAAGTGGTGTTTAGTGTCTTTAAACCATGCATTTTTCCCATTCCTTTAACTGTAATTTTTAAATGCAATAACTCATTCCGTGACCGCTTAGATTATACTTTTTTTTTCTCCCAAAGCAAATTTGAGCCGTGATATTTAAGAAAGAAGACTGATCAGCTTCATCGGTGTTTGCTGCGGTGAACGAGAAACAGCGCCTCGCTGCGGCAGAGCGTCTCTGGGCGGAGAGAGAGATGCAGTGGGCGAGGTTTAGCTGTAACGTTACAAGACAAAAGAAAACGTTAAACGAAAACAAAGCGGGGCTCCTTGATCTCTTGTCCGGTTTTGCTTGTATCTAAGGGTAGGATTTTGGTTTTATCTGCAGCATTAGATATATGCGCTGCTTTATGACGAATTATAAATAAGGAAGAGCGTAAAATCGAATCACCTGAAAGAACAGAGATTGTCAAAGAGTTTATTAGAGCGGAATTATTTTCTGTTACCTTGTAAACGAGCACTAGTTACAGTCGGTGTAAACAAGCGGTTTATTTATGGAGAATCGCGTATAGAATATCACTTTTCCTGGCATTGGTTTTTGGACGTGACGGTTGGTTGCAGTTTAAGGTCATTCGTGCGCGCTCACCTTTCGTGCCAGTTCTTAAAGAAAGACTGCGTTTCATATCAGTTTAGTCATTTTTCATGGTGGTAAAAATAAATGAACAAAATAATAACACCGGGCATAGAAAATATTAAAACCAGGTTTTAATTTTAAAAGCGAAACCAGTGGAATCGGAAATGAACGGGTTTCAGTCCGGTCCTGCGGATTGTCCGGCTGGAAGCGTCTGTTCTATGGAAGGCTTGCCTCCGTTACCTAAAGGACTGAGCGGTATCCTGAACTCGAGCGGAGGCTCCTGGAGGGACATCGAGAAGGTCTACAGCAAGAGGACGCGCATCCAGGCGGACATCAGCAAGTCCAGAGTGAGCGACTGTCTTGGCCGCAGTAAACCAGCGAGCCTTGACGCAGCGCTGGCCGTGCTGCGCAAAGAGATGGTGAGTCCTGGACCACGCCTGACTCAGTGCCACTCTGATCCTCGCTCGATATGTGCAGCTGTGTATGGATCAATGACAACTGCATGTCAGAAATGATAGAAAAAAGTACATTTAAAATATGTGCCAAGGTGTATTTGCATTCATTTTTGAAAAAAAAAATCAAAGTAAATATTCTTTATGAATATCAAGTTTTTAGTTAAACCTTTTGACCTTTTAACGTGATGACTTTGACCTTGATTTGATATATGATATATTTAAACAAGAATGTCTACTTACTTAAAAAATATATGTTAGTACAAATAGTTATAATAGAAAATACATAAAAAGAAAAAAAAAAATCAGAATTTCTGTCTTTGGGTTAGACCATTTTTTGTATCCCTGGTCAGTTACACCAAGTTTGACTTGAGCTAAAAAAAATTAAATCATAAAAAATTAATATCAAACATTAAAAGCATATAAAATAATCATTTGTATGAAAACATTTCTGTACAATCATTTTGTTTTGGATTGCATTTGAACTGCATTTTGAATAGTTTAATGCGTTAATTAAAACATTTTGATTTATATCTTCACTAACAATACATTGACAGTTTAAAACAAATGAATAAAAATAAAACATTCAGTTAAAAAAATAAACAGTATATGTCTTTCCCTAAATTTGTTTTAATTTATATTATGCAAACTCAGTTTTTATTTTCAATATATATTTTTGTACTTTAATGGTGATTATTAAATGATATATTTGAAATCCACATAGCTCATGGTCTTATCCTTCGCAGGTTGGACTTCGACAGTTAGACATGTCCCTGCTGTGCCAGTTGTGGTCTCTATATGAGTCCATACAGGAATACAAAGGAGCTTTCCAGGACATCTCTTCCTCTCTGTGCGAGAGCTCCTTCAACACTGAAAATGGTTATTCTGAAGATGAAGAGGAGGAAGATGAAAATGAACATGAAAGAGCGAGTGGGGAGACGCTGTTGTCCCTTCCTCAGCCCACTCAGAACTCTCGAGACCAGTGGATCAAAGACTCCTTCCACATCCCCATTTAACTGAAGCATGTGCTCTCCCATGGACTCCCATGATCCTCATCACTATAAACCGTGACAAACATGACCCCATTGTTTGAAGGATTCCGTAAGCATCAAAATGAAACAAGGCCTTTATTTTTGTAGGATACTATTACAATGGTGATTGTAATGTTGTTTCAAGGGAACTATGAAACTGCTTTTTCACTGCCTGTGAAGTCATAAAGACCGGATGAGGATTGACAGGAAGAGGATGTTGTAGCCAGAAACAGTGTGGTCAAGGATGTTTTTACATATGGTGAAAAAATGTATACATCAAAAAAAGACATGCCTTACATATTATTCTCTTTTGTGGTCACCATTTCATTATATTATGTAGATTCGTATATTAATCACTCTATTTTCTCTATCACATACCAGCATTTGCGATACTGCTTATTTTATTATACAGTATTATGTTTTCCACCTCTGTCTTTCATTAGTAAGTTAAACACAATGTGCAATGTGCTTTTATGTACAAAAATAAATGAAACAATTCAAATTTTGCTGTCTCCAAATAAGTGCTCAAGATGTTCAAAACAGCTGTCTAGTGCAGATACGATTAAATCAGCCAATAGATGGCACTCATTTCCTTTCTAAAGTTTCTAAACGGATGTTGTTTTGAGTCATGACGCCTGGAGTATTGGAGTAAACTAAATAACTGTTTCGGGAAACATCTGCCTCGTCTTGGTAACGTTGCGCGCAAAAGAAGATTGCTAGATTCTTCTCCTTTAATGTTTATCTTTGAGTGTTACCGGATACACGCCATCTGATTAAAACAATTATTCTAAATTTGAATGTTTGGACTGGGGCTTGTTCAGATCTTTCTGAATCTCTCTCTCATTACTCCGCAAGTATAAACAAATGGTTCTAGCTATCTTGTGCTTATTAGGTAATACTGCTAGATTCTTTTGCATTTGGGAGAGGGAGGAGGAACAAGCTCAGACACAGGCCAGGCATTACTAAAAACTCTTCCCTTCACTGCTATAATTACAGCAACGGTGACTGCATGGCCTGTCATTACACTGTGCTTTAGGTTTTATCAAGTCTATAAGTCTAGAGCAATTAATATATAGCAACATATTGAAGTTTTAACATGAACTATAGCCATTTAAAGTTTAGTTCAAGTTCAGTTTAGTTCGAAGTTTAATTCAATTTAATATACTTTTAAAAAATTATGCTAGCTGATATTTGCACACATGAAATTATTCTATCAAGTCTGTCTGTATGACTGTATCAATTTACTAATTGTTTAACTCAATGCCATATATACTGTATAACCTATAAACTCTGACATTTATTATTGAAGTTGAGCAGGTGGATGAAACGCAAGGTCTAAACTCTGCCAGGATCTCCATGCTCACTGCAGCTGCTGTCAGACTGTGTCCTCCAAAGAAAAGCAGACGGTTATTAAATGTTTCCGTCTGGTGCTCTGGACTAAATGGTCTTCTGTTTGAGTCTTTGCAGGTAGACAAAGCTCTGGGCATTTGTCATTATGCCACAAGCACCACTCATGTGTCAAAACCTTGCTCTTGACTCACTGAAACACTCCCACTGTACTTTCCACATTGCATACTGTTTCTTCAGTGAGACCATCTTTCTTACACTGATAAAGTGCACATATTTGGTATGACGGAGTGATGAAGTGGTGAAGGATGTGGCATTCCTCTTGAAAGCTCTCCCATGCCTCTATAAATACAACACAGATGTACAAGATATTGTTGGATACGCAGTATGTCTATTTAAAGTAAACTCAAACTAAAGGTCATATATCGTTTCAATCACATATTAATAACACAAAAATATGCATTTTCTGCCCTTTAATAAATATTACGGCAGGAATTGTACTTTTTATAGGCTACTCTGTTTTTAACTAAACCTTTTTAAAAGCCATTCCATCTTTCTAAAGTACATTTTTCTGGGTTTGGATAATGTTTAGCCTGTTTTGGATCTGCATTACACTACTCTTCAAAAGTAAGATTTTTGGTTTTTGTTGTTATTTCTGAAAGAAGTATCTTATGCTCACCCACGCTGCATTAATTTGATTAAAAATACAGTGTAAACAGTAATATTGTAAAAATAAATTATTACAATTTTAAAGAACATTTTGTATTTTACTATATTTAAAAATATTATTTATTCCTATTATTGCAAAGTTGAATTTTCAGCATCATCACTCCGCTCTTCAGTGTCACATGATCCTGAAGAAATAATTCTAATATACTGATTTTGTGCTCAAGAAACATTTGTTATTATTGTTAAAATCATTTGTGCTGCTGACTATTTTTGTAAGCTGTGATATATTTTTTCAGCATTCGTTGATGAATAGAACGTTCAGTTTTTTCAGAAACTTCAGTAGAATTATAAATGTCTTTACTCTCACTTTTTATCAATTTAATGTGTTCTTGCTGAATATAACTTAATTTATTTCAAATTCCAAACCTTTGAACAGCAGGCCTAAAGTGTATGTGGTTGTAGTTGAACAGTATTTCATCGTCATGTTTTTCAGTAATAAATGAGACTTGTTTTTATGCCCGGTGGTATGGCACGTCTTTATGAGTATGAGGCATTTCTTGATCCTCCTAGTGAGTAAGCATATACTTCGAGTGAGCTCATGTCTTACCCGGATACAAACTCAGCTTGTGATGTCCAGTGAAGGGAGGGGCCTGATTTGGAAACTCATAGTCATAACCACAAATTACTGATTCCCAGTTGAGTTAAGTCTGTTTGTAAGTTTTACTTGAGCTAGCTTATATTTGCGCACCTGAATATTAGACTACAAATGTGTTCAACAAACCTCGAAACAAACCACTGCTAGTTAGTTCCAAATGTCAATAAACACCTATGCTGAGCTTTTCTGAAATGCCCTATAAGGTACAATATATAACATCAAAGGGTTTTTATATCTCTAAAAATATTTTATATTTAACATATTTGAATATGTGTTATATAATGTTTTTATAAATATATAATTATAATGGGGTTAGCAGTGAGTGGCAAGTCCAAACAGGAAGAGGTTAGTGTCGTACAGGAATATGACTAAGGGGGTCACCGATTTGGATTCTAGGTCATCAGCTGAGTTAAACGTTTGTACTCCCCCCATAACCCAGACAAGTGGCACCACTCCATCCATCCCTCCAGCTGCTTCTGTCCATTTATCCCTCGCTCTCAGCCATCTAAAATAGATCCTGCGTAACTTGAAAAATCCCCTTGCCAATGACCGCTCACTAAAAATAGCCACTGTGATCAAGGACTGGACGACCCCACATTACTGCTCATTATGTTCATAAATGCACCAAACACAGGGCCCAAGCACTGAAGGTGCATAATGTCTTTGTTTGAAGCTTTTTTCCTATTGCACGAAAGGTATACCCCTTAGAACCAAAGGTTAAAAGGTTGTGTTTATCAGGTAGCCATTGTAACCTTAAAATAAATATAAATGTACATATAAGAAAAATATGCTCAAACCTTGGGATAAATTTGTTCTAGGGCCACATTGACACATAGAGTCTCGTTTTTATTGAGCACATTACAAGTCCACCATTTAGATTTTACATATTTTTGCAAACTCAACAAAGAGCATTCGTTTCATAGGGCCACCTTCTGGTGTAAAGTATTGCAAATAATTCCCGAATAACTGAGCTCGTTTTAAGCTGCTTTCCCCAAAATACTTTTTGACTCTATCTGTAATTTTGCAACCAAAAGATGATAAGTATTTTGATGCATAATTATACAGTGCATCCTCTTTTGACCCCTAGCTGACTGATATAACCCCTGATCTGTCATGTCAACAGTACCTTTAGTACTGTACTGAATACGATAAGGGAGGTTTTGCATACTGCTGCATCATATGCGTGTTTGCATAACCCTTCCCACTCTTGCACTTCTACATCCACTTTCATCAGTTCACTGTCAGACAACTGCTTTTTTAGAACCGTTTCTTTCCCCGTGAAGCTCCATGACATAAAACCGATTAAGTCTCTATATTCTTTACGCACAAATGTTGTTGTTCTTGTTGTTTTTTGCACCAAGGCAACTCATTGCAATACACAGATTCTCTCGCTGTGGTGTGTAACGTGATGCAGTGGTTTCCGTAAATGGTCTTTACTCGATGGCGACATTTCGATGGTACTGAGCCGCATGAGGTCCAGCTCGTGCTCCTCAGCAGGAACATTTCACTCCACGAGCCACTTGACAGCCATCTATTTGAGGACTTGTTACTTTTTGTTCACTGGCGGGACTGTAAAAATAGAATTTCCATGCGCCTGTCTTCATTCGCGGATACTGCACTTTCTACAGAAGAATGACTTCGGTGTGGAAAAGATTACAAAGAGTTGGCAAAAAGGCGACTAAATTTCAGTTCGTGGCTTCGTATCAAGAACTTGTTCTGGAATGTACAAAGAAATGGTAAGTTATGATTTCTTTTCCGTTATAGCGCGTGTGCTCCCTAAATACGCAGTGCTGAAGGGCGGTTCTTCTGACTGAAACAGCACCATACACACACACTGTATCTTGTTTTATTGTAGCGCTGTTTTTGTAATGATTTTGAATAGAACAATTAACACAGCAGTCGATATTAGGAATGTATTTGAAATGTAGTGGAGAACGTTGACAGTCACACACCCCACTTCCGCCTCCATCACTCGTGCTGTCAACACTGAAGATATGATGAACATCCATCATACTCACCTAAGCAGAATTAAGTGCTTCTGCTTCTTTTGAGTTGTATTTACCTGACTCCTATAAACTGTTTATTGTGTTGACAGCATCTATATATTGTTTCAGTGTTTTAAACTGGGTGGTGTTGCTTTTCCTTTCTGTTTAGGTGTTGTCATTGTTCGGTTATCTTTTATTCATGTATTTTTGTGTGAGAGAGCTTTAAAGATAATTGCTCATGACTTCACTCTTAAATAGCCAGGAACATGAAATACTTCATAAAATATTGCTGTTTTTTTAAACACATTACAACTTAAATTATATGTTTTTTATGCAATATATGTAATTTATTTAAATTTTAGTTCAATTTTAATTTAATTCCCCCTCCCTAAAAGTTCATAGTTTCCCTGCAAACACAGTGTTGAGGTGACAGGATTAAATAATTGAAGATAATTAAATAACTGCTGTCTCTGTAAAGTCTTGATCAAGAGACAGCTGTTGACACTAACAACGAGTGTTTCTTTCCTAACATTCATTACTGATACGTGTCTTTATCTATCTGTCCTCATCTATGATCAAAGACAGCGTGATCAGAAGAAATTCAGTCTGATTGGATTTGAGAAGCATGTTGTTTTTCAACCACAAGTATACAGCAGACACAAAAAGGTGTCTTTAAATCAGATCAATCAAGTCAAATCACTTTATCGTTAGTAAACCATATACACAAGTGCTACAGTGAGTGGAAGTTTTGGATGCATCGATATACACACAATATACAGTTTATACACAATAACATATTTCACAGTGCACAAGAGCGCTTCCATTAAACTGAAGGTTTTCATCATTTTGGTGATATTGACTATTGGCATTATTCTCTGAACAAGTCGTGGCCTGGTAAATGAAGCAACGCTCCATTATGCAATGGCTTGTCATCTGCCTGCAGGAGAAATTGAAACACTCATTGCAATTTCTGCCTATTAGTGTTAAGCACTATATGAGATTTATCTCCATCATAGATAGCCTGCATCATTTTACTGGTGATGTAAACAATCTCTATTTCACCGATTCTAAATTCTATATACTATGCAATTCTTTATCATTTAATACTAATACATATTTAACCTTTCAACATTGTTGTTGGAAAGAAAGGTTAGGTTAATAGTAAACCTGAGCCGTTGTAATTGTTGTTATCACCTAATGAGCTTTCAGCTGAAGTGGAAAGTCCTTGATTATCTAACACTATGAAGAAAGAACGTCCCGTATCTTTGCCACAGCTTCATGGTTTCTTTTGCTGACTTAAACGTGTATTGTAGTACGACTTTTTAAAAGCAATAGAGCAGTTAGAGTGTTTCAAAAGGAGAAAGGAACGAAAGAATGTGCATTTTTGTAAACACGTCAGATCTTGTGCGAATCATCTTGTGAGATGGTTTACAGTATAGCTGTGATTTTCATGTACTGCCAGTGGGTCAAAGTCTGTTGATGTTACGCCATAGCTGAGAAGGGTGTGAGCTGGAGATATTAGACAGCTGAAAGATGACACAGCGGTTGATTTTCTGATGGGGTAATATAACTTGAACTGTGTGTGTGAGGTGAGCATGTGTGTGTTTAGCTCTGACATTTGTTTCACGTGTCAAAGTGACATGGAAAAATAAGGACTGCATTTTAGAAAGTAAATGAAAGTAAAAGGACAAATTTTTCCAACCAGGCCGACAGTCTATTTTTACGTCCATATGCGCTCTACCCATGGCCCTCTCTTCTCCTCCTAATTTATCCTTTTAGACCGTTCTGCCCTGTTGCTATTACTAGCTGTAACCTGAGTAAGAGCTGGGTCTTGCTTCTCTTTGTGTAGCGGTTCATGCTGCTGCTGACACACATATTAGGTTTACGTTTGCAAACATCAGTGTGAACATCACTGGAGGACTATGACATTTACATATGGGTCATGTTCATTAAGAAACATTTTGATGTGTTTCAAGGGATACTATTTATTGTTCCCTGTAAACTTTCTTTTATGAAACGATAAAGTAGAAATCTGTATTCATGTAATGGCAATGAGTTTCCATGCAATTAGAATGAACGGGGAATTTATAAAGGAAGCAAAAGCACCATAAAAGTATCATAAAAGTGATTCATATGCTATATTCCAAATGTTCTGAAGCTATGTAGTAGCTTTGTGCAATGAACAGAGTGAAACTTGTGTTTCATGTAGAAAATTATACAGATGTGGAACATCATGAGAGGAAATACACCATGTTTGAAAGTTAGTGCAGTTTATTATTATTATTATCATCATTATTATATCAGTTTATTTAATTTTTTTGAAAGACATGAATAATTTTATTGAGCAAGGATGCATTAAATTACTCAAAAGTGACACTAAATATGTTTATAATGTTACAAAACATTTTTGTATAGTTTTAGTATACTATAGTTTTATAGTTTTCTACTGTGATAAGAAATGTTTCTTGAGCATCAAATCAGCATATTGAATGATTTCTAAAGGATCTTGTGACACTGACGACTGCTGCTGAAGAAATGGCTGCTGAAAAAATCAGCTTTTAAAATATAGAAAACATTTAATTCAAATTGCAATGATATTTAGCAATATTACTGTTTTTACAGTATTTTGATTTAATGCAGCTTTGGTTAGCATAAGAGACTTCTTTCAAAAACATTAAAAAAAAATCTTACCAACCCCCAAACATTTATATATAATGGCAAAATTCGTTTTTTGTTCCCTTCAGTGTTTGCGTAAGCTTAACGACAGCTTTTAAATCACAAAATAATAATCTGCCATTATTAAATGTGAACAGCTGTTTGTAAACACAGTGAGACTTGGTGGTTTGGAGATCAGAAGCCAACACCCCTTGCGCTGTGAGCCAAACACAGCTTGGTCATGTGACCCTGCTGAGTTTCCTCCAATTCTTAATGCAGCGAGCATGACACTGACCGAACAGCTCAGACGTGTACAATGGGCTCACTTCAGAACAATTCACTATTAAAGGGCATGTTTATTTAGGAACCAAATGCATACATGTAAAGTGCAAACCTGGAAAAGGTGATTTCCATATTATTTGTTTTAAACTGCGCATTGATTTGCATTTTAGCTGGCAATACTGTATGTCATCATAATGTTCTGGATATCAGATATAGGTCTTATCTCGGTCTACATGGTGCTGTGCCCTCAATAAACAGACATTAACTCTTTAAAAACTTTGTTTCTTTAATGTTTTTATATAGTATAGGTATGCAGGGCAGTAAAAGTAATAGATTCCACATGTTCCAGTAGATCTTCCAGTTATCTAGCAAGACTAGTAGTTTCTCGATCGGTTATTTGTTCTTGTGTGCTTGTATGTGAACAAGACATTTCTCTAGTTTGGATGTATCTTGTATGCAAGGCCTTGCATCATGTGCTCTTGTTTTGTGTGGGGTTTGAAACAGTTGGCAGCATTTATTGATTCCTTTCTGCCTTGAGGTAACACTGGGAGACAAGATCACAAGATCTCTTACACCGCCTGTAGCGTTTTGGAGACACACACACACCAGAAATGTTACAGTGTCTCTTTCAAGATCAATTTGTATAGGCTTTATATTTATATCCAGATATTTTAAGCACACATCTTCATCAATAGTAATTAAAGGACCAAGCCTATCATTGAACATGTAAGCTCCCATTCAACTCTCTTTTTTATTATTTTCCAGGCAACCAGACAAACTGAGAGTGGTGTGGACACGGAGAAACAGACGCATTTGTTCAAAGGTAATTGTCAAATTAAATATTTTAAGTAATATTATTTTAGATTAATTAGTTTTAATTGACAAACAAATTGAATAATATTGTACAAAATTGTAGAAATAAGTCTGGAATCAAATATTTTTACCAGTTTTTTTTTTTTTTTTTTATGATTATTTGCCAGTGTTTGAAAGCTAGTGTAATTCAGTTTATGACTGAAAAGTTTTCAGCATTTTAGCATTTTAAATTATCATGTATAACAATGTGTTATTACAGTGATTTACAAGTGCTGAAAATGATTACAACTACTATACAATATGGATTATTATGACTGACATTATCTTTTATTTTCTCATCAGCTTCAATCATGGCAGCCAGGCATCAAAAACCCCTACAGAGGAATGGTGGTGTGGCCTGTACCTGAGAATGTGGACATTACGGTCACACTCTACAGGGTAGGACACCTATCACACTTTATTAATGAAATTCCTAAACGTAAGTTAGGGAGGAGCGAGCCCATCTAATCATTCAATCAACAGCCAGAGTATATAAGCAGCTGCTTACCTCTCTCTAGTCCCAGCTGTTTAAGCATCCCTCCACCTCCCCAATCTCCACCTCCTTCTTAGGTACCTTGCCCTTCGTAATCACCTTTTATCAAGTCCCTGGGGGGTATATCAGAGCTCAAGCCGAAGCTGCTTCATCGAGCCCCTCATCAGCGGACAGCAAGCCAAATAAGTTTACTCGATTACCTAATGATTATATGGGCAAACGAACTCTTTAATTAGCTGTAAAATATATAGAGTATATTGCATTCATTAAATATATATATATACAATGCATAGCTTGTTAAGCTTGTCAGTAAATTTGAATCATGGTTTTGTTTTTGACAGGACCCACATGCAGATGAGTTTGAAGACAAAGAGTGGACATTTTTCATTGAAAATGTGAGTTTATTCAAATCAAGGTGAAATTTCTGTGAATGTTTTTATTATTTCTTGTTTTATAAAAGCTAGTTGTTTTACTATCTCTGATGTTCTACAGGAGACAGCAAAGGGCAGCCGGAAAGTTCTGGCGTCTGTGGACTTGAACATGAAGAAGTTTGCCAGCGCCACACACTCACAGACGGACCTGATTCTCAAAATGAAACCTCTGTCGGTTAAGGTGGTGGAGGCCACGCTGAAGCTCTCCTTATCCTGTGTGTTCCTCAAAGAGGGGAAAGCTACGTGAGTCATCCACATGGAGCTCTTTTTCAGAGTTGTAGCACATGGTGTTTAATTATCTAGATTTAATAATTTGTTAAAGTTATAAAGTTAATTTTGTGACTGCACCGAAACTTGATTTCGGTTACAAATACTTGGAGTGCATTTTGAATCTAAAAAGAGAAGTGGCTGGCTGCCCAGTCAGGGGTTTGCTGTTCAACACTGGGGAGGGTTTCTTCCCTGACATGTGCAGGTCAAGAAGCAGAGCAGACATTTCCAAAACAATACAGCGAGCTCTCAGATCACAGCCTGAGCATCTAAAATAATGCCATTTGAGCTTTGAGCATAGTTGTAGAGATGCTGCATTAGGATAAAGCAATGCAATAGAATGTTGTGCATAATTTCCATTAGAACATCTATCAAATAACCTGTTCATTATCTTCTAAAACGATGCATTTATTGATTTAATTAAAACAAACAGCCCATAATGCTTGATACAATACCACTTATTATCCAGAAATAGACACAGAGGCTTAAACGAAGTCTCAATCTCAGACGTTTAGGTGTCTCCTAGTTATGAAAATGGAAAGCAAGCTTTAAAATGCTGACTGACTGAGAATGAAGACACATACAGTACTCACACAGTAAAGTTATCACAACATTTTCAATGAAGTCATGCACCTGTACTTCTTTCTCCACAGGGACGAGGACATGCAAAGTCTTGCCAGTCTGATGAGTGTAAAGCCAACAGATATTGGGAACCTAGATGACTTTAATGAGAGTGATGAAGAAGAGGATAAAAGATCTAGTACCGGTGTTCGTCTCAGTACTGCAACTCCAGGTATTAAAAAACACAATCAACCCATGTTTTTTACGAGAAAATATGGTATTCAACGGCCAATTTATACTTGGAAATCAAGTTTTAGGATTCTGAGAAATCCAAAACATTAATGAAGAATTAATATTTTAGATTCTGCACTATTGTCATGCTGATCATTTGGAATGTAAACTTGAAGCGCTAAAGCATTATACAAATGCTAAATACTGTAAATGCATATTCACTAGTAGTCTGTATAGATAAAACACATTACTGTATTCTTTATCTTACATCCCTATTGCTCTGTCCACTTACTCAGGACTTGCATGAATCACTAATGATGCATGGTTATTTTCTCTAACTGTAGTAACCCTTACTTCCTCACATGCTACAACTTCTCTTTCTCTCTTTCTCTCTCTGTCAGCACCCCATTTTCCTCTTCGACCAACACTCTCCCGAGAAAAGAGATCTGCATCTCTAAAGAGCCCTTCAGTAATAGGTAACAGCAACCTTTACCTGTGTTCTTTTCATATTCCTTCTTTACAGTCTTTTCATTTTAATCATATCACGGATCATTTTCATATCTTTTTCCTTAAAATGTAACTTCTTATGAATCCACATCCTATTAATTATTTCCCTTAAATGAAAGTATGATTATGAATTGTCATTGATGTGGGTTTGTTGCATATGATTATCACATTCATCCTTTGTCCTGCATTGCTTTGACTTGCATTGATCATGAATTTCATTGAACTATTTAATCATTTAAAGCGAGTAGTTCACCCCTCCGAAAATCATTATTTCTCACCCTTATGGTATTTTTACAAACCACTTGTCTTTTTTTCCTGGAACACAAAAGGAATTTTAATATTTTTTCTTAACAAAACATAGTGGCCAGTAGTGATGTAAACAGTTCAGTTCTGACAACAATTCAGTTGGGATTATTTAATTCATGTCAAATCTGAAATTGGGTTTCGATTTGATTATTTTAGAACAATGCATAATTATTACCAAAAATGACACAAATTACATGTAACTGGAAAGAAGATTTGCATTACTTAAATAGTGGCAAAATAATACTTCAGGCTTAAAGAAATTAATGTACACTACCTGGTAGATTTTTTTAAATAAATTAAATAATTTTATTCAGCAAGGGTGCATTAAATTCAATTCTATAAAAAATCTTGAAAACATATATCACAAATTCCACAAAAATATTAAACAGCACCACTTTTTTGACTGTTTTCCCCTTTAGTTTTACACAGAAAAATATCAGCATACAAGTTTGGAATAACATGAGGGTGAGAAAATAATGATTTTTTTTTTGGGGGGGGGGGTGAAATAACCCTTTAAATGTCTTTTATGAAGCTGCAACCTCATTCTTCATGATACATTCCTGACCTTTCTCTCTCTTCTGTCTTTCTCTTTTGCTTCATCCCTTCCCCTCTGCTCTTTCTTTCTTTCGCTGTCCTTCTCCCTCCATTTTTCACCATCTTAACCTCAGTCAGTGCTAAGGACAGGCCTGCTGGTGGTGTCCTCTCACGCCCAGTGCATGGCACTGTTCATAACCCTGACCTGACATCACGTCCACCTTTACCCACCCCACCCAGTCCAGCCCCTCGCACCATGCCCTCACCCGCCCGCTCCGGGCCACCACGTCCACCACCCATTTCCCAGCCACAGGCCCCACCTGACTCCCACACAGAGCAAAATGCTTCTGGTTTGCTCCCTCCAGCATTGCCCAAAATCTTCCTGCCGTCCTCTGGCTCAGGTATTACAAATAGATTTAAATTAGACCGCTGGAAGTCAGCGAGTCGCTGTACCTGCTTGACTACAGTTATTTGTATGAACGGTTATACTTGCGTCTATGGCAACAGTGTGCACAGCCTTCAAATAGAGACTTAAGTTCCTCTTTTCTAATAAAACCACAATCTCAGCTACACTACCATTAAAAGGTTTAAGCTTAGTGAGATTATTTTCAATTAAATTAGTTATTTTATTCAGCAAGGTGCATTAAATTGATCAAAAGTAATAGTAAAGACTTTTGTAATGTTACAAAATATTTATATTTCAAATAAATGCTTTATTTTCTATTCATCAAAGAATTCTGTATCACAGTTTCTTCAAAAATATTAGCAGCACAGCTGTTTTCAATATTAATAAGTAATGTTTCTTGAGCAGCAAATCAGCAAAATAGAATGTTTTGCCATCACAGAAATAAATGACATTTTTTTTAAAATATGCAAATACAAAACAGTTATTTTAAATAGTTACAATATTTCAGGTTTTTACTGTATTTCTATCAAATAAATGCAGCATTGGTGAGCATAGACTTAAGATGTATTTCAGAAATGTAAAAAAAATATATTATTGACCAAAAACATTTGAAAGGCAGTGTTTTTAATTACTTTAGCATGCTGTTAGTCTTCATTTTCTTTGAAGCCCTACCCAAATGGTAATTGTTCCTCTTGAAAAGTGATGTAAGTGATGTAATTTCCACATTTACCGTTGCTGGTCTGTGATTTTATCTGTATTTTTCTCTCTAAATGGCCTACTGTTTTTTTACAAACGCAAGGGATTTGGTTTTGCTTTCATTCCCATCTGAGTCATCGCCTCTGTGTTTACATGGATGAATTGGCCAAAGTGTTGTTTTGAAAATCTCTTTGAAAATGTTATGTATGTATGTGGCGTAAAATAAATTATTTCAGAAAATTGAGAACTGAAAATCACTAAGGCCACAAACACATTGCAAAGTTTGAAGAGTGACAACTGCATTTAAGAAGACCAAAGATAAGCGACAGTCATATTTAGCTGCAGTGTGAATTCATTGCCATCCACATGGATGAGTTTTATCGCAGAAGGCCCATGCATATATTCTTTTACAAACGTCACCCAGACAAACAATTACCATTGTAAAAGTGCTTATGCATCTGTGTATTTCTCAACAAAGCCTGGACTTCTTGTATAGTTTCTCTGTCTATTTTTCCTTCTGTGATTGTGTGCAGCTCCTGTGTCCTTTCAAAGAAGACTGTCTGGCTCCGAGGCCCCTCTGGAGGGTCCCGTAACCTCTGACTATCCTCTGCTCAAACTTCCTCGGGTTTCTCCTTCCGATCCCTTCCTCTCTCACTCTCCCTCTCCCCCCACTGTGCTCCCTAAAGGTACAGACTCATGATTCCTAAACTTTTAAAGATGACATGCAATTCAAAGTATGTTTCTTATAATTCTAATAGGAACAGTATGTTAGCCTGATTTGACTCTTTAAGATTGCTTTTGGAGAAGTCAGATTCATTTCCTCTTAGCCACTGTCTCTCTTGTTTTTACTTTTCCTGCATCTCTGACTAATCTTCTTCTTTCACGTGGTCTGCGTCCTTTTTTGTGTTGTTGCACTTCTGTGTCGTTCAGATTCTTTTGGAGCACCTCGCACCAATGTTTTTAAGCCCAAGATTGTCCCCGGTGCTCGCCCTGTATCCCCCACTCCTGTCCCCCTCCTCGAGCCCAAAACTTCTTCCCTCTCTCTCTCTGACACGCTTAAGCGTCCAGCAGCTGGCACTGTGCCAGGTATTGAGAAATCCTCCAGACTGCATGTAAACCGTAGAAGCAGCAGTACTAAAGTACAGTTAACTAATGCAAGATATTAATAAAATATATTGAAAATTATTTGTTCAAATTTTAATTTAATATTGCTAAAATAAATCTAATATATTTAATCCTGCTTTCTAAAGACTTTTCAGAAATCATAAAAATGTTAAATGACAGCATAATTTTTTTTTACATTAAGAAAAAACGAATCTGCAAAAAATTATTAAAAACTAAAAACAATTTGCTTTAGTGCGATGTAATAGAAAGGCCAATTGTTTGATTTTTAAAACAATCATTTAATTTAGTCTTTTTACAGTGTTGTCTGTTAATGTCACATAATATAATTTATTAATATTTTTCTTAAATAGTATAAGGCTGCCTTTATATTTTAGGAAAGGTCCCTCGCTAGGGTATCATCATATTTTGTTGTCTTTGAAAGTGTTGGAAACCCCCTGCTCTGATGTTAAAATCAATATTTGCTTCAAATTTTAAAAACTTCACATTGAATATTTCAAACTGAACCTCTAACACTTGATCAAGTAATGCCTGTTACATTATCTCAAATTCTAAAACTTCCATTGCCTGTTTTACTTCTTTTATATATGTTTTTTTTTCATCTTTTCCTCACAGCATCTACACAGCTAAATGAACAGATGGAGGTTTCTACATCTCCCTTCTTCAGTGTCTCTCTAAATGAATCTGTGACCCCTGTTCCTTTGCTGAGCAGACCAGATCTTGAAGCTCTGTGCGAAACATCTTTCACTTCTAGTCAACTCCCCAAGCCACCTCTACCTCCCTCTGTCCCTGTCTCTTACCCCATTAGCAAACCCTTACCTGCCTCTTTTACCCCAGCAGCTGTCTCTTCCTCTACCCCTACTCTTGCACTGTCCACCACTGATGCCCACACAACTGCTTCCTGCTGTTCAACTCAATCTTCTTCTACTCGCTCAGGTACAACTGCCTGTTGCTTGCATTAAAAGATGCAGTAATTAAACTAGTGTGATTGGTGATAGGTCTTACAGTTATGATGTATTAGGAGACTTATACAACTGGGTCGCAACTAGTGACCACTACAATTGACTATATATCAGTCCCTCCAGGATTTCGCAGGACTTTTCTCTGATTTTTGCGGCCTAAAATGATTGATTTTGCTACGGCTTTTCTCAAAATCTGCGCCATTTCTTATTGTTTTGCAGTGAAAACATACCGTGGACAACATTCTTCTAACATTGTTATAACTTTTAGACTATATTTTGTTATTTGCTTTAATTTACGTCAGGTCATGTCATGCTGGATAGTCCCACCCACAGGGAACTCTCATTGGTCCAGAATCTCTCTCCAGATACTGCTGCTTATTTGCATAAAACTCTATGACAACCTCAGTTAAAAATCAATTTAATAATCAAAACTGATTAAAACTAATCTTACGTTAATAAAAAAGTATTTAAAATGATTGTATATCAACTGTTTACTCAGAGATACCCAGGGAGCTCAACACGGTTACAGAGGAGGATCAAACAAACCCGTTTCTACAAGGTGAATAAGTATTCATCATTTGTGTGATTAATGAAGTAAATGACCTGAAAATGACTGAAATAAAATAGATTAAGACTGATTAGCTTTTACTCATTTTAATTCAGTTTTCTGTTGTGTTCAACAGATATGCCTGCTGAAGAAGTAAAGAACTCAGAGCCCAAACCAGAGCAGCATCGCTCTTCTCGGACTGTCTGCAGCATTAGCATTGCTAATCAACCATCTCCTTCCTCCCTCCGTCAACCTGAAACCATCAGCACTGAAAGAAAAGAGCTCAACCCTGCCATGGCTGTGAAAAGGTGAGCACTTAAACATTATTAGTTGTTCTGGCATCAAGCATAATTCATTAACATCAATCCTGAATATATCATTAAATTAAAAAAAATTGTATCATCTTTGCAGACACAGTCTGATTTGCAGAGGTGTATTCAGCATTTAGTACTTTGTGTGTTTCTGTAGAAATATTTTTTGGACATTATATGGACACAAATCCAAATATAACCCTTTTAATGTGAAAAACGGTTCCTTATTAACAATAGGGAAATGCATGAGCTTGTGATAATCCTATTTTAAACAGACCATGACATTTGCCTACACCAGCTGTCCGTTTACATTGTGCAAATGTTTAAACTCTCCATTGCTTTCCATCACCACTTCAATCCTGCGTCAATCTTGTTTGTCCTGTTTTCTCGCCACTAACATCGCTGTGGCACGAAGTGCTCTAACTAAGGAAAAGCTGCATCTAATCTTGCCAAATACTGCCATGCTTTGGCTTCTTATCCCGTGTTTTTTGCCACCTTTGACACCAAGTATCTTTGTCCTCCAGTCCTGGGCCTGTTGGCAAGTCATCTGGAGTACAGCCTGTGGAAGCTTCCAGATCTGAGGACCTGGACATTGGGAATGTCCCTCCTCCACACCCATTCTCAGCTCCAGCAACAACAGTGGTTTCCACTCATATGAAGAAAAATCTAGTTTTTATTGCAGAGAAACCACCACTGGCTGAGGAAGAGCCGGATTTTAAAGTAGCCGATTTCTATAAAGTGATCATAACCTCTCAAGATGTTACTGTTGGCAAACGCCCTGAGAAAGAACCACTCAAAATTGACATTGAACAGCCAATGCAGTCTAGTCTGGTTCAAACCTTTTCAATAACCGATGATGACTTACTAAAGCAACCAAAAGACACAAAAATTGAATCAGCAGGGGAAGCTTCTCCAAAAGAGGAACCGAATGTAAAGAACGCGAAGGGTGCTTTGCTTTGTGCCGACCTCAACAAGTCGGATGAGGACAAGATCATCAAGAAATTTGCCTCAACTGTGGCTACCCCTACAGAACACAATATCCCCAACATTTTATCCAGCTCATCACCTCTAAAGCAAGAACATATCGATCTTCCCAGGGAAAAAAAGCAAAGTGTGGGTGGAAGAAGTCCTTGCATCTAAGTCCAACAGTAGTTTGAGAGAGAAACAGTCCCATACGGATCATCTGGACAAGAGTTTAACTATTGAGGAAAGGTGAGTGTGCTGCTCGCATGGCACTATTACACTCCCAAACTGTGGCAAACTGGAACTTTCCTCTTTTGGGTAACTTCCTGTTTCAGTAAACCCTTATCTGTCTTCTAATGGTGTTCATTTGAATACTTAGGCACATAAAACTCTCTTTGGCTTCATGAACAGTTCTAGATAACACATTTTTTGAGATAACACATTTTAAATATACTAACTCGCCTCAGTATGAATAGATAGGTTCTATCTTCTTCCCCAACCACAAAACTGCACTTCTGTAGAATTACATCATCGACATCATTTTCATGAAAAACTATAGATGAACTTCCTAAAGTTTTTACTAAATTATCTTCATTTCTTTATTTGTAACAATTTTCCTCCTGTCTCATTCTTCTCTTCTCTGTCATTCTCTCAGTCAAAATGAAATGGCCTTCACTTCTCTTGAAAGGCCTAGCGTTAGCCTCAAAGAGGCTGCTCCTCAAATATTAGATCTGCCCAAAGAGCTTCCTCCCATTCATCCCCAACCCCTGGAGCCCAAAGTCCTTAAATGCATGTCAGAACAAACTCCAGCAGTCAGTCAACCAGCAAAACCAGAGCTGATTGTGAAGGAGTCAGACGACACAGTGATAATGCAGAAGAGTGTGGAGATCCATTCACTTGCCCAAGCAGAAGTGCCAATCTGGTGTTCTCTGGAAGAGAAAGTAAAAGATCAGGAGGATAAAGCAAGGGATGAAGAAATAAATAAGCACAAATCAACTGACAAGATACCAAAAGAAGAAAATAAAGCTGAAATGTCCTCAAAAAAGTCTTTAGAAGCAGGGTAAGAGCCAGTTGTTCTCTAATGTTCAGCCATGGCCAAGTGCTTGCATGCTTCCACATCTCATACAATTAAGTGTGTTAAAATAGTCTTTTGGGGATTTTGTACACTCTCATGTGTCAATAAGAAAGAGAGTTTCAACAAGTCATGCTTTGATGATTTGAATATAACCTTGTGCTAAAATTGGCTTCATATTCATACCAGAATTGTAGCTGGTTTGTTAATATATTTCATCACAACAAGGTAAGTAAAATGTGACACGCCCTATTCCTTATCTCACAGCGAAGAAAAAGCCGTGATCCAAGTCAAGGATGCTGAAAATGTCAGTTTAAATGAACCAGATTCCCAACAGCCGATAACCTCCATTGTCTTTAAACCACAACAAGCTGAGACTGTCAAGGAGAAGAAAAAAGAAACAGTTAAAGTCAGTATACCGGTCCGTATGAAGCCTCCACTTCCTGTGATCTCCCCTGCTGTTGCTGTAACGGAAAAGGACAAAAAACCTTCAGTGCATCTGGAGGAAATTTGCCCTCTGACGCCCAGTCTGTCTCTGGATACAGAGTCTGGTGGAAGTGATTTAAAGAAAAAGGTCACATTTGAGGAAGAGAGTGTGTTATGGGCTGCGGTACAGGAGAAAACAAAAGAAAAAAGTGATGAAGGTGATAGTTTGGGCAAGTTGATATCAGAAAAAGAGCTTCTGGATAGGGGGTAAGTGCATGAGGTTTGTTAACCTCACTGCATGGAGTTTTGTGTGGACTTCAGACTATCTAGGATTGCATGTTTTGTCCATATCTACACCACTGTTCAAAGCTTTGGGGTCTGTAAGATATTTTTTTTTGATTGTTTGAAAGAAAGAAATACTTTAATTCAGCAAGGAAGCATTAAATTGATCAAAAGAGACAGTAAAGACATCTATGATTTTTTAAAGACAGCCTTGGTAAACATAAGAGACTTCTTTCAAAATCATTTAAAAAAAATCTTACCAAGCCCAGACATTTGATCTATTGTGTTTATTGATATTTTTAATACTTCAACACTCCAACATTGAATTTCTTTTTTTTTTTTACTCTGAAAAAAAACCCCGCCTGAGTTTCTAATGCATCTCTATTAGAACTTCAAATGAACATCTGTTTTACTTGCTGGTTGAGAGTTGAGATGTTAGCGAGAGAACATTGATCTTCAAAGAATATTTTTGTCACTTACACTTTTTGGTCCATGGCAGCCAACATGGACAAGAAACATCAGTAACCAAGCCTAAGGAACAAGAGGATTCCTTTACCTTGTCCCATTTCCACCACAAACTAGATAAATATGCCAACAGAGAAAGCCAGATGGAAGACAGTAAAAAGAAGATCACTAAAGAGGAAGATTCAGATGATAAGATGCTCCAAACTGGCAATGAGGCTATTTGGACAACTGAAGCTGGACCTAAAGTAGATCTAAAGACTGTCAGTGTCTGTTCAGGAACTAAACTTGGCCATGAGCTTGATGTAGGAACAGACAGAAACGTGGACACCTGCAAACAGGAACATGACTCAGTTTCTGACCAGGAAGAAGTATCTGTAGGCTTCATACGGGGGGTTTTCGGTGTTCTGTATAAAGGGTAAGTATGGGACGATTCTGAGGCTTGCACAGAGCTTCTCTTGCCACTGCATCTGCATGGCTATAATTTTGTTTTCCTGAAAAACTGAAAGGTTGTTATTAGGTGTGATTGTGCATTTGCAAGAAAGCTTTTGCATCCACATTTATGGTGTCCTGTACTGATGAGAAGCTTAGCTTAACGAGGAGCTTGCCAGTTGGATTGAATACTGCCTGGTGATTCAAAAAGAGCCATTTTACGAATGGAGGTCATATCAAAAAGAGTCCTTTTGCAAATGGAAAGAATTTGTTTGATCATGATGTAATGTAATCATATTTAAATGTCCTCATCCTTTAGTTACGAGACCATGCCATCAAAACTACAGCAGCCAAGCACAACTGAAACAGATGTTCCAGACAACACAATTTTGGATGACCACGATGGATCTGTGGTTGAAATTCTCCCTCCCGAGGCCTTCTCTGACACCAAAATTGAGCATCCAACTGGCGATGAGCCTCAGGAATCAATAATCCACGATTTGTTTCCTTCCGGCGAGTTACAGATAGATATTCAGCCTGTAGCCATGAGCCTGGTGGAGTGTTTGAAACTGGCAGCCATAGAAACTCAAAGCGGATCTATGACTTTCAAGACCCAGGATAAAGGAAGCCCTTCTAAACAGAAAGCAGCAAATGAGCAAACCCAAGTACTGACACCAATAAGAAATGACAAATGCATGATGGTGGAATTGAAGTCTGAGAGTGTGCTATCAAATGAAGAGAAGAATGAAGAGCCGTGCTTACCTCTGGAGGAAGAAGAAGACATAACTGTGAAGAAAAAGATGCAAAACCTCAGCTCTGTGGAAACAGATGGTCTGGTGACCGAGGTAGAGTTTGAGGAAATACAAATGCATGAAAGTCCAAAAATAAATGGACATGAAAAACTTCTGCCTGGCAAGATAACAGCAGCAGATTTAAAGCCTATGGCGGAGTCGGAGGGTTCACAGGAGGAGCTGGAATTTGAACTGGGTCAGGAAGACTTAGGAACAGTGTGGTCTGCTGAGCTATATATGGATGGAGGGTAAGTGCATGGGACATCACCTCTGCCTGCACTGCCTCTCATTTTTATGACCTTCCTTACACGAATGGCATGATTTTGGCAATGTTCTGTCTGGCTGACATTCGAGCATTCTAGCCGATGCATTACGTTATTTGTATGTGTCTACGACAAGGGCTGGTGGAGTCTGCATTTGACATCAAGCAGTGCATTTAATGTCCTGTTTCCTATGGCCACCCTGTTGAAAGACAACCAAACCAGTTTTTTTCAACAGGGCAACTAGACTTCTAAGTGATGGGACATACTACCTTTCAAAAGTTTGGTGTCAGGCAAGACAATTAGTACTTATTAGTACTTTTAATCAGCAAGGATGTATTAAATTGATCAAGAAAGAGTGAAGGTAGTTATGAAATTGGAAACAAAATGTCTCTTGATCGCCAAATCAGCATATGTGACTGAATTTGAAGGCTCATATGGCACTAAAAACTGGAGTAATGATGCTAAAAAAATTTGGATCAAATAAATTCAGCCTTGTGACCATAATTTTTTTTTAAATGTAGAAAAATCTTACCAAGCCCAAATTTTTGAGAGGTGGTGAGTGTATATACTATGCGCATGAAACAAATTGTGTTGGTTCCTATTGAATTGATTCTGGGATCTCTGTGGTTTTTCAAAAAGGACTAAACAGCAACTTCGCCGCTTGTTTGTCTACTTTGCAACTGCTGCTGCAAGCTTGCAAAAATTGTTAGCAGAAAACACGGTGACTGTGGGCTAATGCTGCTGTTTGTATCCCCGTGCTGGAACTGATTGCGCCATTTTCACTTGATTACATTTTACTGAAAAGCCTTTGCACGCTATAATAACCAAGTTGGTATGGTGCAACATTTTGATCTCATGTTCTGGTGTCCCATTTCTCACAGACCAGAGGAATCCTCAATACCACCAATATCACCAAGAGATTTCACAGCCATACAAAAACCGGAATCACCTCAGACTGCCTTTCCACCAGAACCTGGGTCTATATTAAAAGACACTACACCAACGGAAACTATTTCCCAACTTGCTAGCAAAGTTCTTCCTCCCTATCAAGACAAGTGTATGCAGTCACCACCCCCAGTGCCTCTACAGGAAGTCGGCCCTGATGCCATCAATCAAAATAGTAGCTCTGCAGCTGCTAAACCGCATGTGGTTCCACAATGCGATGAACAAGGAACCACTCCTTCACATGTAACTAAAGAGACAGCAGCTGTAAAGACTGTTGAGACATGCAAAGATAGTACAAATGCGACAAGTGAGAATAACTTGTCACCACTAGAGGGAGACAATACCAAAACCATGTGTATAAACAACACTTCAGAAGCTGAGATGGAAAAAGAGAGCAGCCTAGTCATCACCCAGGCATCAGAAATTATTATTGTAGCAGCCACAGAAAGACCGAAAGATATAAACATTGATGAGAACGTTGTTTCCGGGAAGGATGTTTCTCCAAGAAGCTCAGTAGTCCCGTGGCCACTTCCTTCTCCAAAACTCGAAAGACACCGTCAGTCCACTAAAGGTACAGAAAGTTCCAGTCTAAAGGAGGATGACCTCTCAGAGGAGAGCGTTCTTTTAGCAAAGATTTGTCAGATGGCTGAAGAAGAGACGACACAGCCGTCAGCTCCTGCTCCACGCACTAAAAAACGTCTGATCCCCTGCGAGTCTGATTTTGCACTTCCTCCATCTCCTCCCATGCAACTAAAGTCTAGCATGAAACCGCCCGTGGATGAAATGAGGCCAAATTTAGATCAGACTGAGATTACAATAACACTCGGACCTCCACCATCAGTGATTTCTCCAGAGAAGATAGATGAGAAGATTGACAGCAGTCAGTCTCAGACTCCCACTGTGCCACTGGAGAGCTTTACGTTAGATGATAGACACAGAGAAGTCAATGCTAGAAATGCTGTTTTAGATGATAATGTCCAGTTAAACAAGCAAGAACAAAATATTCAGCTGGAATGTATGGGAGCTGAAAGGGAGTGCCAGGATACACCAGCTGCTAAGCCCACAAACCAGACGGAGAACACAGAAGCTGAAACTGAGAACAAGGAAGAACCAGAATTAAGTGTTGATAGAAGTGAAGAGGCGCAAATAGAGCAGGATAGACCTCCATCTCCAGTGCCTGATGAATTGTAAGTCTGTGTCTGAGTAGAGTGTAAAATTCAATTGTATTTTGCCATATTATATTGTTTGACTTAAAGTCTGGAACGTCATCTACAGCTTTAAAGTTTGATGCCGAAAATGTAACACCTCTGTGCACAATTTACACTACGGTTCAAAAGTTTTGGTTGATAAGATGTTTTAATGTTTTTGAAAGAAGTCAAATCACAGCTGAATGTATAAGAAACATTTATTATTATTATTATCAATGCTGAAAATATTTGTGCTGCTGGAAACTGTGGTATGTTTTTTTCTTTCAGGATTCTTTGATGAATAGAAAGTTCAAAAGAACAGCATTTATTTGAATAATTATTTGTTTAATAATTATACGATTATGAATGTTTACTGTCAATTTTGATCAAATGAATGCCTCCTAATGCTGAATAAAAGTATGAATTCCTTTAAAATCTTACATATCTATATGTATATGTAACATCTTACAACTTCTGAGCAGTAGTGTAATAACACTGTGTATAATAATATTTGCATGTCTTTTCATTAACCTCAAATCAACCCAAAATGTCCTAAGCATTGCAGAAAGGGATGCCCTAGCAGAACAATTTCATTAACACTGAGTTTGACATTTAATTAAAAACCATGTGAAACTAAATGAATGTTGTATTTATAATGAATTGTGTATTTATAATAACAGATTTGTAAGTCATGTCAGAATGTCTTAACAGTTTCTGTCCTTTTAATAGGGCTGGTCATCCTCAGAAAAAGGAGTCCTCTGAAGTAACCCCAGAGGCTTAAAGGGAGCGAGACGTCATCTAGGAGCCGAGGCAGCATGCAGGTTAACGGCCAGACCACTGCAGACTCATCCCATGTGATTGTGCCTCCAATGCGCAGTAAAAAGAAATTAATTCCACCACCAATGGACCTTTCAATAGTAAAAACAATGGATGAATCCATTAAAGATGATTCAGCAGTGCCTGGATGGGATGTATGAATTTGTCTTATATGTAAAGTACCTGTTAAAATGTAGACTGCTTATCACTTTTTCTAAATGCTGTCTAACACTGTTTTGTTTGTCTTTCCATTTGTGACTACACAGTTTGCCAGTCCACTGCCCAGTCCTGGTTTGGTGACCTCCAGTCAGTCCTTACTGGAGTGGTGTCAAGAGATCGCTAAAAGCTATAAGGGTGTAAAAATCACAAACTTCAGCACCTCTTGGCGTAACGGCCTGGCATTCTGTGCCATCTTACATCACTTCCACCCTGAGATAATGTCAGTTTATGATTTATTTCACTCATTACTAACTCAAAGCAAACTCATTATTTCTTAGTATGATTCAATTTATGTGCACAAGCCTAAAAAATATATATTTGCTTCAAGTATAAACAAATCAGCGATACACATTGTATCTGTGCCATATCATTTAATGACTAATATTTTCATTTACAGAAATTAGTTGATATTAGATATTTAATTTTACATGTTAATTTGCTCATTTTTTGTTTAATTTACCTTTGCTTTAATACTATTTTATTTATACTGTTAAATGTAATATTTAGCAAAAATGTATAAAAAATATGAATATCATTTTTCATACTTTACAATATAATGCTGTGATACCTAAATAAACTTAAAATAATTGATTTCAGAATTATTTTCATATGGATTTTATTTAGACATCATTTAGCATTTCAGTATTGTACATTTATAGCTTATTATTGTTCATAATATGATAATTATTACTGAAATAATTGGAATTAATCATAAAATAATAACTTTTTAGATTTGTTATTGTGTATTCACTTAGTTGTTGTTTTCCAGTGACTTTGGTGCATTGGAGCCTCACAACATAAAGCAAAACAACAGAGCTGTAAGTTTGGTTTAAGCAGATGTTTCCACATAAATATATTTTTATAACTATAAACCCAGCCTCATAATTGTTTTTTTTTTTTTGCATCTCTTTTAGGCTTTTGATGGTTTTGCATCACTGGGAATCTCTCGCCTGCTGGAGCCCTCAGACATGGTGCTTCTCTCTGTGCCAGATCGTTTGATTGTCATGACGTACTTGTGCCAAATCCGTGCACACTTCACTGGGCAGGAGCTGAGTGTGTTACAGATAGAGCAGAACAACAGTCAGTCCAGCTATGCAGTAGCCAGGCCAAATCAAGGGCCGGATGTACAAGCAGCAGCCAAATTCTGTGCAGAGAGACTCCAGGCTGGAGCTCTGTCAGGAGACAGTAACAGCAAGGACTCACTTGGAGAGGAGGGAGGTGACAGTGTGGCTAAGCCAAACGGAGCTCTTGTTCCTCCACCTCGGACTAAACGTGCAGGAAAGGTGGAAGAGAAGGGCAGTAAGGAGACAGAGGGAGGAGCGCAGAGTCCTGTGGCCCCGCCACGATCAAACTCAGTGGCTTCCAGATCAGGTTTTGGGCGCGTACGAGATGCGGATCTGGTGAAGAAACAGCGGTCGCGACTGAAGAGCGAATCCATGGATGAGACTGATTCAAAGGAGCAGCCAAAGGAGGTAAAAGACATCAAATTTACCCTTTCCTTGCATTTGTGTGTGTTAATATTTGATCTAATTGTCTTTTCTCTACTAACCTCTGACAGTCAGATGAAGGTGAAGTGACAGCTGAAGGAACTAACGGCTCAACGGCTGCCAGGGAAAGTGCTGAAACTGGTAACCTTCCTAAACTGCTTCCTAATATCTCAAAAATGATTGAATTTGGAAAGATTTGGTATGTTACACTCTGATTGGCACTTTTTTGTGTGTTTGCAGAACCTCAGGAAGCCAACCAAGATGTTAAATCAGCAGATAATGAGACAATGGTCAGTATGCCCTCAGTATTTGAGACAATTGTAGTTTTTCATCTTTCATCAAGTGTAATTTTTGGTTAAACCTCAAAGCCTGTGGTTTTAAAACAACATTTGCTAATTTGCATGTCAAATATTTAGAAAATATCTTTGTGAGTTTAAAATGATCATCATAATTCTCCAGTTCTGGGGCCAGATTCATGAAACATTCTTAAGAATAAAACTGTTGTTTGTTCCTTGTTTTCTAACTTAAAAATAAGGTTATGAATATTTTGTTAAGAAAACAATTTTGTTTAGAAAATTTTCATATAAATTGTTATTATCTTTTTTTATTGTTCTAAAGAGAAAGGATATTAAATCATTAGAATTCCTGAAAATGTATGTTTTAAAAAATCCTTGTAAATGAGTTCCTAAAGTTAGGATAACCTCCAACTTGTCTTAAATCCCCAGTGGTGAGATGTTTACGTTTATTTAGTGGGTTGTTTTAAATATTAAACAGTACAATAATTATTATGAATCTTATGATAGTTACAGTACTCTGCAGTCAATGCAAAAAGTTTGTCATTAAGTCATTAAGTTGATCAATGAAACTTTGCACATTTTCTGCTTAAGAATAATAAAGAATTTTCTTACGAACTACTTCATTCTTAAGAAGAATTTTCAGAATCCGTCCCCTGACTCGCAAGCTCTTTCCATCTCATGTTTAATTTCCTTGTTTTATAAATCTTTTAGTTAAATCAAGCATGTTCTTTCCTCTCCGTTATCTTTGTATGTCGTTGTCTGTTTCTGTCTCATCAATGTTGGTCTTTTATATTTCTGTATCTGGCTCTATCCATCTCTCTTTCGCTCAATCTCCATTCCTTTTCGCTCTTTTCCTTTCGTTGTCTGTATTGCTCTTGTCTGGTTTTATGTATGTCTCCCTGTGGTACTTCCTGGCCAGTGTCTGCAGGACACCAATCAATATGTACTGAGTGAACTTCAGGCCCTGGAAACCGAACAGAAGCACATAGACAGCAGAGCTGCAGTCGTGGAGAAAAGACTCCGAAAGCTCATGGAGACGGGTAAGAAACACACTCATAGAGGGAAAGAGAGTTGATTTCAGATGAACTCTTGAAATACAGCATGATATTCCACATTATCTGTGTAACAGGAAGTGATAAAGATGAAGAAGAGAAGCTTATTCATGAATGGTTCAATCTGGTCAACAAGAAGAATGCTCTGATCAGGAGACAAGACCATCTGGAGCTGCTGTATGTATTGATATGTAAGACGCAATCAGTGCATACTGTCAGCCACATCAATAAATAATCATGATTGTATCCTTGCAGGCAAGAAGAGCAGGATTTAGAAAGAAGATTTGAGCTGCTCACTCGAGAGCTCAGAGCCATGATGGCTATTGAAGGTAAGCCGTGTTATGTTAATTGTTTTTAAAGCATAACTTGAGCAGCCACGGTAATATAAATAAAAAAAGAATGAACCTAGTTAATTATGCAGTTATCTAATATCAGCCTGTATGCTACCGATATATTGTGCATCTGTATTTGTCATGTAAATCCAGATTGTACTCCTAAAACCAACAAAAAAGTGAAAATTTAGCAGGTTCCTGTTTTAATTAATCCCCATGTTCATTTGGATTCTCCCAAAGAACATCAGCTTGGCCCATATATTGGTCTATTTATGCTTTTAACTTTGACCTATTTCCTCCATGGCTGAAGCTGTAGTCATCAGTATCCCATCACTGTACAATAATATCACTAATATCCATATTTCATCCATCAGACTGGCAGAAAACTCAAGCCCAGGAGCACAGAGAGCATCTACTGCTACAGGAACTGGTGTCACTGGTCAACAAGCGGGACGAGCTGGTCAGAGACATGGATGCTAAAGAGAGAGGGTGAGTCTAGTCACAGTGTGTTTTGTTGCACTGGAAATTCAATTTGACATTACTTTACTTCACGGACTGAATGTATTTTGTATGTGCAGGGCTTTGGAGGAGGATGAGAGACTGGAGAAAGGTCTGGAGGCAAGACGTAGAAAACACAGCAATAAGGAAAAGTGTGTTCTTCAATAAAGAAACTTGAACTCTTTTGAAAGCTGTGGCTCACTGCATCAGAGACGATCCTAAATGACTTGGACTACACCAGGACATTCGTGTGCCTTGTTTTAACTATCTAAGACATTTGGCTTAAACGTGAAGCCCTTTCTCAAAGCATCGTAAAGATCTCAGTGACATCTCAGTGGGATATAAACCATGTCCAGTCTAGATCAGACACGTTGTTCATTGAAAGTTTGCACAATGTTTTGAAGGTTTTCCCAGGTTTCATTGGTCAAGAGTTTAGGAATTTTTTAGCAATATTCCTTTAAATTTTAAAATCTGAAAGAAGTTTTATTGGACAATAAACAAACAGCCTTGAATGAACCCCTGAATGATTGCAGACAGTTGAACTGAACGCAATAAATAATAAGAAAAGGGAAGAATACTGCACACTGCTGTAGGTTGCAAGAAATCCAATATTTATTGAGACTTCAGTCCCACAACCTTAGTCAGGAATTTTTTTACCCGAACCAAATAAAACCGCTCAAGATATAATAGTTTTCTTTACAGTCTGAGCAGGTAAGCAGGGTTTTGGGTGTTTTTTTATGTTATGTAATGTTGAAGATTGAGACGATTTGACTATCTTTAAGGTATATCGAACATACAAAGAGACTTGCGCCAAAGTTTGCTGTTTTTACATTATTTATTTAAGTGTGTTTTTTTCTGGTATGCCAAATGTCTCTGTTGGACTGTTGTCTTGTATTATCTGCAAATGATATTCTCTGATGTTTCATCAGACAATATGTCTCCAAATGAAGGTATTCATAAAGTTATTTTGCATTGCAGTGCCTTTAGAGGTTTCATACCTTTTGAAAAGGGGCTTTTTATATACAATGAAGCCATTCTGTATTTTTCTGTTTTAAACCTTAAAAGCACATTCAAAATGAAAAATATTTAAGGGTTGTTTTATAGATATAAAAAAAGTATTTTGTCCGTCTGTACTCTTTTTGATATTTAAATGTGTTATTCATTCCTATTTTAAGATTTAGGGTGTTTTATTCAATAAAGTTTGATGCTGTTTGAATTTCTGTTTAATCTCATTTTTTTTGCCTAAAACATGAGAAAACACACAATTAGCTTATAATTTTTTTTATGTATTGTAATATATTATATAAACCTCTAGCAATAAGCCCATGGCTGTTTGTCTTACGGGGCAAACAACACACAGCCAGATGTTTTATCTGTGCATATATCAGCTCATCTACAAAATCAACATATTTTATCATCTCAAAGCACAAGAAAACTTTACATTACAGTTTATATGTTTTCTGAATTCTGGCAACATATGCGCAAAATGACATATGCATGTATCCCACCACTAGGCGGCGAGAGCGGGTCAGAATAGCGGCGCATCATCATCCGTCACTGCCGCACCTGCGCGGCTTGTAAAACCAGAGGAGAGAGGAGGTGTAAAGTCAGGCTGGGTTGATTTTACAAGGAGCTCTGGAAACGGTCCACAAAGGCTTATCAAAACTCAGAGATCCTCTGTTTATTGCTACTATTCCAGGCTGAATACTGGCTCAGAGTTTGCGGTCAGCCGGTGAACAGTAGGCGGCCCAGAGCGCTTCTACCCGCTGGACAAACAATAACAATCCCTCTGCTGTCACATCATGAACTCTGAATAGTAAGTCATGAGAACTATCAACATTTATGACCTCTCATAATTTCCTTTAACCTTTCGTTGGCAGGTCGACCAAATTTCCTATGTAGTTGCTGTTCAAATTATATAATAATTAAATAGCAAATAGTGTGAATTATATTACGGTCGGCACTAACATCGTGGTTGCAGACTGCACAATAGTTGCTCTGTAAATAGAAGTATGATAGGTATATAGATACATATATAATTGTTATTATATTAACATTATTATCAAATAATTATATTATAGTATTTAATATTAGTATTATATATTTTATATGTAAAATGAGCATCTCAGAACTGTATTTGTTTTTGCATATTTTCCACAGTGACTACTTATTCAAGCTTCTTCTGATTGGAGATTCTGGAGTTGGAAAATCTTGCATTTTGTTGCGTTTTGCAGTAAGTGTTTGTTTTTTGAACAGCATCTTTGGATATGAATGATCTCTGACCGTGTGTGCTTGAAATATGGTTGATTTTCCTTTTCCAGGACGACACCTACACAGAGAGCTTCATCAGCACGATCGGAGTGGATTTCAAGATCCGAACTATTGAGTTGGATGGAAAAACGATTAAACTGCAGATAGTGAGTTTACAGACTTTAGAATTCAGCTCAAGTGGGCCTTTTAATGTGAATCAGCAGTTAAATGAGTCCTGTAAATGTTTACAGTGGGACACCGCTGGACAGGAGCGATTCCGCACGATTACATCTAGCTACTACAGAGGAGCTCATGGGATCATTGTTGTGTATGACGTCACGGATCAGGTTTGTGAGACTCCTTTCTAAAAAATTCACATCTGTATTTGAAACATTCATGGACACATAAATGCACACATTCTTAAAAGTGTAATGCTGGTGTTTTATCAGGAATCCTACAACAATGTGAAACAGTGGCTGAAAGAAATCGATCGCTATGCAAGTGAGAATGTCAACAAACTACTTGTAGGAAATAAGTGTGACCTCACTACAAAAAAGGTTGTGGACTACACTACAGCTAAGGTTGGTTGTTAGGGAAATAATGTACTTCCTTTTAGACTAGTTAAAGGAATAGTTCACTAAAAAAGAATTAGCTGAAAATGAACTCACCCTCAGGCTATCCAAGATGTAGATAAGTTTGCTTCTTCATTCGAACAGATTTGGAGAAGTTTAATATTATATCACTTGCTCAACAGTGGATCCTCTGCAGTGAATGGGTGCCGTCAGAATGAGAGTCCAAATAGTTGATCAAACATCACAATAATCCACACTACTCCAATCCACCAATTAATGTCTTATGAAGTGAAAAACTATTTTGAGTTTGTGAGAAAGATTTTCATCAAGATGTTTGAACTTTTAAACCGTTGCTTCTGGCCAAAATACCACTTAATAAACCTTAATAATGCTTCCCCCAGTGAAAAAGTCATCTTGTCTGGAAAACTTGTGGATTATTGTGATGTTTTTATCAAACTCTCATTCTGGCGGCACCCATTCGCTGAAGAGGATCTATTGGTGAGGGAAGCTATGTCATTTCACCACCAAACACTTTATAGTTAACTTACACATTAGCTTACATTAACACTATTCTCTACAGAAAGACTATTCTTCTTTCTCCCACGCTTTTTTCAGGAGTTTGCTGACTCTCTTGGCATCCCTTTACTTGAGACGAGTGCCAAAAATGCCACGAACGTGGAGCAGGCCTTCATGACCATGGCAGAGGAGATAAAGAAGCGCATGAGACCAGGGGCTTCAGGGGGCTCAGAGAAACCCGATCTTAAAATCGAAAGCACTCCGGTGCAACAGTCGGGCAGCGGGTGCTGTTAGATCACTGTCATATTTTCTCAGGGAGAGTGATGAGCAGGACTAGACACTGAGGAGTATTGTGTAGAGGCTGCCAATGTGGGTATTAATGACAGATTATATCCTACATGGTGCTCAATAAAGTCTAAAATCATTACTGTTGTTTAACTAAAGCATTCATGGCTCTTCCCACATTTTTGTTGTGTTTGAAAATCAAATTAAAGCACAGGCACACACTGATTCAGGCACTTGCCTGAAAAATGAAGGTGAAAGTGTCCAGATCACTGTGTTAATAGCTGTTAACTTTCACAATTGACCCAATCATCTGAAAATGCATAAACAATGAACTAGCATTTGCAACTCGTTAAAAGTGGTGCCTTTTCTTGTTCATGCTTTTAAGAAGATCGAGTGGTTGAGTGGTCATTACTGGCGTTTAAACATCCGCATGTCAAAGCAGGGACTCTCCAACATTCTCATTTGGAGTTTTACTGTGATTCTGTGAGAATAAACCATGTTGTTTTGTGTGTATTTATTTGCTTCTACTTTCATATTTGTGTGTGCCTGTGACTGCTTTATTGGCGTATATAAAGGGAGCTTAAAAGGATAGTTTACCTTGGAATTAAACTCATAATTGATGTCACATCATGTTGCTGTACGAAATCTTACTTTAGTAATGCAGAATGCAACATATTTTGAAGAGGTTTTATCTCAAATCAATGGTATCCTAAAATAAACAGCACTAGATCCCATTGTACAGACAAAACGAAATATCCGTGAATATTGCATTTTAGATGCTGTAATTATGCCGCTGGTGGGACTGCTAGAAGGCTTTTTATGATTATTTAAGTATGATGTGTTAAGAAGGTATAACCACCAATTAATTTTCATAGTGATGCTCATTTAAAAAGTTAAATAATAAATAATCATTTAAATATAATTGCGTGTGTGTAACATTATTTACTACACAAAATGTATTTATTATTTAAAAGTACTCTGAAACTGTTTTGTATCAAAATGGTTTCTGCCCTCGCACACATAGTTGATCATACAGCCATGTAATCATCTATTCTTATTTAAATGGATGCACTGAATTGACGGTGATCGTTTATGTAAAAATGGTCTGACGAACAGTGAACAACGTTTCGGATACCCCCAGTTCACACCTTGACAGATTCAAGCCACTCCCACAGAAATTCACTTAAAGCGATGATCAGTACGACTGTTCTACAGCAGATTCCGAGCAAATCAAGAGACAACAGTGCGTATTACAACTACAAGGATGGACAAGGTGTGCAGGAGTGATGCAGAAGCACGAAGAAGGAAAAATAAAGACACTGAAGAGCAAGGTTGGTGTCCATTCTTGATATTCTCTAAACTATAACATTAAGTTAGCAAAGCTTAAGTGGATCATTATAAAAGCAAAGATGTAACATAATAAATGCACAATGTTTGGAAGTTACATGTATACTTGAGAATAGCAGAGATTTCACAAAAGATTTTCACTTTATTTAATTTCATATTTGAATTCATTTGTAGACAATTAACACATGATGTACTCATTTTAGACCTGATTGAAACTCAAGAACTGGACGAGGGAGAGGGGAATCATTTGACTGCAGAACAATCTTTCAGTTGCTCACAGGCTGAGGACAACAAAACAGTAGCCAAAAAATCGTTTCCATGCCCTCAGTGTGGAAAGAGCTTTACACAAAAAGGAAACTTAGGATTCACTTTAGGATTCACACTGGAGAGAAGCCTTTCCAAAGTCATCTGTGCGGCCAGAGTTTCACAGATCCAAGAAATCTCAGAGATCACCGGCTCTCTCACTCTGGAGAAAGAGCGCTTCACTGCGACCAGTGTGGCAAAACATTTATGTTTGCAGCACACCTGAAGAGTCACCTGAGAATCCATGCAAATGATAAGCCATGCTTGTGCTCCATTTGTGGACAGATTTATTCAAGCATGGACCATTTTAAAGAGCACCAGAAAGTACATGCCAATGTGTGCTCTGTGTGTGGGAGTTCCTTTAATTTAGCCAGCCACTTGAAAGAACACCACAAGCTTCACACTGGAGAGAAACCTTACAAGTGTTCACACTGCGGAAAGAGTTTCTCACAATCAGGATCTCTGAGAAAACATGAGAGAATTCATACAGGAGTGTATGACAATTTATACATTTGTCCTTCATGTGGGAGACCCTTCTGTCAGTCAAGTGCACTACTGTATCATATAAGAAAGCATTGCCCAAAGTTAGAGAAGAATAAATAATGCACAAAAACATTTCACCTAAGTGGACCATACAATAGTTGTAGTGATGAAGTTTGTGCTTAAACATAAAAAGTGGTGGTCAAACAAAGTATTCATTCTAGCTTTTTTGGAGTAGCAAGAACACCTTTCAGTATGATTGAAATTAATGACCTTGTGTATCTATATATCAGTTAAATAAAATACTACCTTGATCTGTTCATGTTCATGTTTATTTTTTATTGGTATTTTAACAAGACCGTACATGGTGCATTCAGTGAAAAATTATAAATTACAGATCTTCTCAATATAAACCCATTCAAAACCCTCCCACCCACAAAACATTTGAATATGAAACTAAGAGATTTTTTTTAAATGATAAGTAAATAAGGAGCTAAATAACGTATTAATAAGCAAATAAAGATAAATAAATACATAAAAATAAATGAACTAGTGCTGTCAAATGATTAATCGTGATTAATCAAATCCAAAATAAAAGCTTTTGTTTACATAATATGTGTGTGTACTGTATATGTATTATGTATATGTAATACACACACACATATATTTAAGAAACAATTTACGTTTATATATTAAATATTAATATATGATATAATGTATATGAATATAAATATATTCATGTAAATATTTTCTAAATATATGCTGTATGTGTGTGTCTTTATATATACATAATAAATGTACACAGCACAGTACACACACATACATTATGTGAACAAAAACTTTTATTTTGGACCCAATTAATTGCGATTAATCATTTGACATCACTAAAACGAATCTTCCCTCTTTCCAATAGATCTTGATAACAAGAACAACAACATTGAATTTCTGATTGGCTGGTAGGTCTGAATAACTTGAGACAGCTATGAACTGGACAGAGATTCCCTCCGTACTCCTGCACCTTGACAATGAATTGTATATAGCAGAACAAGTTATCCCTACTTTTCAGCGTGAGAAATACAAGGTTTGGTGTGTGTGAGTGTGTGAACTGATTGAAATGCATGTGTCTCACAGTGAATGCATGAGACTTGAGAGCCCTGTGGGCCAAATATGAGGACTAACATTCTAATATTGACGAGTGATGATAAAACTGCACAATGGGCCAAATAATTTTGGCCCCAAATGAGCCAACTCATGCTGTGCTCAATGTACATACACTTGCCCTGAGCATGTATGTCAAGCTGTGTGTATGTCAGAGTACACATTCAGCTTGACAGAGTCAAGTATGTCAGAGTACACATTTCAGCTTGTTTTTTTGTAGTTGCTTTTTGTGTTTGCTACACATTTTGATGGCTTGATGACAGGGGTAAATGACTCTCAGTTAAAGCACAGTGGCTTCCCCACAAATGCAGATGCAACGTGTTCTCCTTGGTGGGTTTGAACAAAACTGGGAACAATTTGGCTTGGGACAGAAGGCTATCATCCACTGTGATGGTGAAAATGGCTTGCCTTGAGTAATAATGCTTTAAGTGGGAGCCCCCTACGCATCAAGGCAACAAACACAACACATAACACCATTCATAAATTGAAATGTGTACTCTCTCTCTCACACACACACACACACACACACACACACACACACACACACACACACACACACACACACACACACACACACACACACACACACACACACACACACACACACACACACCAGACATGTTCACAAGTCTTTGAGGTCAAGTCTAATGGCGGCGATACTCAATATGCATTTCGATTCTCGTGAGTGTGACGTCACCTGACAAAGACCGAATCTTTATGAATCAGCAGGAGACCCTTATCGCGGATATAATAAAATTGTTATTTTACTCAACATATAAGTAGTCATACATTAATGAATGACCATATCCAAATGTATAGCTACTATAAAAAAGCAAATGCATTGTTACTATAAAACATTCAAGTTTAATAGTGTTTTTGAGGATAGATTTACTAATTATCCCAGTGCCAACTACAAAACTGCACTTTTGGGCTGTGGCGCGCCCTCTTTCGGCGAGTTTTAGTGCGGCGCTTCGGCGTTCATGAAGCGTCTCTCGGTTGTTGTTGATTTCACTGGTGGGCGCTGTTTTGAGAACATTATCCAGCTGCGCTGCTGCTGCCGTCATACTCTCAGCGTTTATGTAACTTAATTCCACCAAATACCGCTGCCTTTTTTAGCCTGCTTTCATCAAGAAAGAAGCTTCTGAGACGAAGGACAGTGTCTCGGTATGTTGCTGTCTGTTGTTTGGTGTCCAGCCTGTTACTGGAGTAACGTTAGCTAGCTAACGTTAGCCGGATAGAAAAGGGATGTCAACTGTCTTTTTTTTTTAAATTCCCTACTCTTTTTTTGTAGTATTACCGTATTTTAACCAAGTATAGTAAACAGATTTATGGTACAAATAGTGAAAACTAACTCTAAAACATACAAAACTTCAAGGAACTTAAAAGTTGCTGCGTTAGCCTTAAATGTTTTTTTTTAAACTTGTTTATGCTTATGACTGATAATTTAGCTATGACAACTATTAGCCAAATTATGACTTTTTCTTATTTTTGTGCATAGTTTGTACAGAATATAGCAATAAAAATGCTTCGTGTTTCCAAACCAGTACTTGTGATTGTTTTCTGGATTAGATGGAGGGAGATGATGACGACTTCCCCCCTGAGTCTTCAGAGCACTCTCATTCTCAGCGAGGAAGTGTGGCTTCCTCAGTCACCAGAGGTTAGTTCTCTGCTCCTTAACGTTTCCTCTCTTGATCTGATGTCACCAGACTGGAGGTCCTGCTCTGATCATGCTTGACCTGACATGATCATTTGTCCATCTTGTGTTTCTCCAGCTCAGGATTTGTTGGTGTACTTGGCGAACGAAAGTGCAGTGCACTTGACTTTGGAGGGTCTCAGCTGTATGAATGCACAGGAGCTCGGCCGCAATGTCCGAGAAGCCCTCAACATTCCCCACTCTGCCGTAGATGTGTTCGCTTTCTGGTTCTGCTCTCCTTTGCTTGGTAATGATTGGTCTTTTGTGCTCTGGTGAGATGTCAGACTGATACATAATTTATAACCTTTTCGTATTTAGGTTATGAAGAAGGGCAAGCACAATGATGGCATTTACAGTCTCTTTGGCTGATTTGCAAGTGAAGTGTTTGGATGGGACATCAGGAAGTGCTCAGGGCGTTAAAGTCACCCGCTGGCATTTGTGGATCATTTGATGTCTTTTAAAACAAGGGCAGCTTTTTACTTTTTAATGTCTGGAATACACTACATGATTTTTATAATTGGTACAGATTTGAAAACACTAGGCATTATAAACTTGCCAACTTTGTAATGGCTACAGAGGAAAACATGACAAATGAAAGCAATATGCACTTAAAAAAAACCTCTGTGGTTATGTCAACTCCGCCTGCCCAAAATCTGCAGACTGGCACCGACTTTCGGCTACCAGCGTCAACTCGGCCATACTAAAAATCAGGGCAAAAGTTGTGTGTTCTGTTCCAACCTTTAGTTAGACATATATTCTTATTGATTAACAGATGAAATCCAGCCTAGCGTTTGATCATCATATTTTTATGGAGTCCTTATTGTTTCTCACCTTTAGCCTCATTATATGTTTGAACAGACCTGCAGTTAAAGCCGAAACATTTGCCCTACAAGCTGTGTCGTCAGTGGCAGGACCTGCTGTACCGCTTTACTGAGGCCCCCCCAGAAGACATTTCTCAAGGTATGCTATGCTTGTGTGTTTGCTTTTGCACATTTCAATACACTTTAAATTTGAAATGTTTAACAAAAACACATCTTTGTATTTTTCAGATGAGCCATGTCTTCTGTACAAAAGAAATGTTTTTCATCCCAGGTCAAAAGAACTGCAGGTGTGTTTTTAATTGTTTTAAAGGGAATGTTCATGAAAAAAAAATCAAGATTCTCTTATTTACTCACCCTCATGTATTTCCAAACTCATGTATGACTTATTTCTTTTCGGAGGTCAGTGGAGCCCAAAAGAAGATATTTAGAAGAATGTTTCAGTGTTTTTTGTCCATATCATGGGTTGATAGGGTCCAGTACAGTTTTGGACCCCAGTGACTTTCATTATATTCATTAATTAATTACAAAAAATAATTATTTATAAGTCAGTTTTGGAACCACATGAGACGGAGTATATGATGAAACTTTTGGGTGAAATATCCCTTTAAGCCCAGTGCACACTTTGCGTGTTTCTTTGTCTACTAAGATGTTTGCTAATCAAATTATGCAATATGACCCCAGAGAGATATTGCGCAAAAGCCAAAGCCACATGTACAATGTCAGATGCCTTGCTTGTCAGACTGTGCAACGCTGTACTGTACATCTTATTAAAGACTTTGGACTTGATTGAGCATTTGTGTTTGGAGTTGTTAGACTGACCAGTTTGAAATTTGAGTAAAAATTTGAATATGAAGTTCCATGATTTGAATTTATGTTTTGTAACATCTATATTTTGTAATGTCAGATTGAAGATGAAAGAGTGTTGAGGCTACTTTATGACGAGGCCAAGATGAATATCTTAGAGGGTCGGTACCCCTGTGAACCAGAACACTGGCTGACATTGGGAGCTTTGTCCTGTGCCATTGAGCTGGGGACTGGGCTTGATGACCAGGCGCTAACAGCGGCAATCAGGTGCCCTTCTCTGCTTCTACATCAATGATTAAATAGTTAAAGGGTTAGTTCACCCAAAAATGAAAATTGTGTCATTAATTACTAACCCTCATATCATTCCAAACTTGTAATGTCTTTGTTCATCTTCAGGAATGCAAATTAAGATATTTCGATGAAATCAGAGATCTTTCTGACCCTGTATAGACAGCAATGTAACTAATGTTCCCAGGCCCAGAAAGGTAATAAGGACATTTGTAAAATAGTCCATGTGACATCAGTGGTTAAACAGTCATTTTATGATGCTACAAGAATATTTTTGTGTGCAAAGAAAACAAAAATAACAACTTTATTCAACAATTCTTCTCTTCCGTGTCAGCGTCCACCGGTGTTCACTAGAGTATGTCTATGAAGGGTCAGAAAGCTCTCAGATTTCATTAAAAAATATTGTGTTTCATAGATGAACGAAGATCTTACGGGTTTGGAACGTCATGAGGGTGAGTAATTAATAACAGAATTTTCATATTCGGGTGAACTGTCCCTATAATATGAAGTTGAGGTTTCACTTCCCTTTTTGTCCATTTTTTTATTTTCAATGTTTGGTTTCACTTTATTTTGAGGTATTGACACATAAGTACGGAGTAATGTTAATTAACAACATGTAAATTCAGGGTTTGGTTTATGGTTATTTGCTTGATGTAATGCATCATTTACTGCATTTATGTTTATGTATTTAGCAGATACTTTTATCCAAAGCAACTTACGAAAGAGGCACCGAGCAATTCGTCTAAGAGCCAATAATAGCTGGAATACACAATGCCAGATTTATTAGATAACTAGATAAGGAAACAAGTAACTAACTATAGTTACTGTTGTTACTATACTATGTACATGTGTAACAGGGAATACATAGACTATTGTTCAGTATTAAATTTTAAATGTATTATTGAATTATTTCTTAACTAATTAATTGTTATTAACTAATTTGCGGTAATTGCTTTCAATTTCAGAGAGAAGAAGCTGTCGTCATTCCTACCGGCCCATGCTGCATTAGGAGGAGGAGGTTTTCTGTCCACACTGAGGGGGAGAGGCGGGAGGAATGCAGAGATGGAGCAAAATCTTATAAAGGAGTATCGTTCAGTCATCTCCTCTGCTGCCACTGGCTCCAGTCTGGAGCCCATTGCTCTGCTGCACCAGTACCTCAGGAGCTGCCACACCCTGCCTTACTACGGGTACAATTACTGCAAGTGGAAAGTTGTTCGAATATGAAGTGTCTGAGCCTTACATATGTGTATTTTTGCAGATGTGCTTTCTTCATGGGTGAGATAGACAAGCCAGCCCAAGGCCTCCTTCACAGAGGTGGCCGTAAGGTTGTGAGTGTGGGCATCAGTCTGGAAGGAGTATATGTCATGGATGTGAAAGAGAAGCACATCCTCCTGGGTCTCAAGTTCAGTGAGCTTTCCTGGGATCACAGCTATCCTGAGACAGAGGGAGACTCACATATACTCTGGCTGGAGTTTGATGGGGAGGAGGCTGGCATGCCTGTCAACAAGTTATTAAAGATTTATTCAAAACAGGTGAGCACATAATGACTCATTTTGATATGTTTGACAGTCTAAGCAAGTATTGTAGCAATAAAACAAGTAAATGCAAATAAAATAATATTTTTTGCATCTTTGTTATCAGGTGAATTATGTTTCAAAAATATATTTGTTTATCAAACTAATTAATATTTTCATTCAAGGATACATTAAATTGGCCAAATTGAACCTTAAGACATTTGTTACACAAGTTTCAAATAAATGCTGTTCATCTTTTTATTCATCAAGGAATCCTGAAAAAAAATTATCACAGTTTCCATAAAAAAATATTTTTTTATAGCAGAATAACTGTTTTCAATAAGATGTTTCTTGGGAAATGTTTAATAATAAGAAATGTTTGTTGAGCAGCAAATCTGCATATTAGAATGATTTCTGAAGGATCATGTGACTCTGAAGACTACAGTAATGGAATAAATTGCATTTATATAGAAAAAGTTATTTTAAATTGCAATAATTTTTCTCAATATTACTATTTTTACTATATATTTTGATTAGAGACTACAAACTTTAGAACAGTTTATGTATGTACATTTTTATGATATACTTATGTATAACATCAGGGTTTTTCCTGGCTCAAAATGAGGCGGAGGTTGTACTATCCTGATCATGTGCACACAGTGGGCCTCATTTACGAAGCGAACGTACGAACGAAAATTGGGCGTACGCACGGTCGTTTCTAAGCAAAACTTGGAATTTATCAATATGGACGTGAGCGGTGACTACGATCAAATCTCACGTCAGGTCTGAGCTCGTGTACGCAGAAGTCTTGCGTGTGCAGCTGTTATGACAGCATTTTGTTCATTTAGATTATTTTCCTAAACGACAAACAAAGCTCTTTTTTAGCTTTATATGCGCAAATGACACTCTTAATGCATTTTGTGAAATTTATAAGGAATAAAATAAATAGGGCTTCTAAAAATTATAACAGATTAACAGTTTAGTTTTTTTTGTGACAAAATTTGTTTTAAAAAGTTAACTGATCAGTGATCGCGAGGTGCCTCACACGCATACACACAACATTTCAGCGTTACTAACTTGATATTTCAGCCATTAATCAAACTAAAATGCAGTCAACCAAACATAAAAATTACACTGCTCAATTTACAAGGTCCACTGTAAAATCAGCGCAGTGCCGAAATAATTTTTTTGCGCATGTAAAGGGTGATATTTTACGTAGATATTGAAACAAGTACAAAGCTTACACAAGTTTACATCATAGATGATAGTTTAGCAACCAAATGTTACATGGAAACATTTTGATGTCGAATGAGAGGGGCTTGTGAGCCCAATGCCATTTAGTTTCGCTTTAATAAATTCATTTTAGCTTGACGCTGTAGGCTTCTGTTTATAATGAATGCCACTTTAGCCCAATTTGAGTTTTACTTCATAGTTTAATATAAAATTGTATTGCTACTAATTTATTCATTCTTGTTCTGTAATACCGTTAAATTGAAAGTGTTTGTTGTGGATTAAGGATAACTAAATAATAGGGGTGGCACGGTACACAGATGTCACGGTTCGGTAGGTACTTCAGTTCGGGGGTCACGGTTCGATACGATTTCGATACAACAAATCTACTATGCTCGCTTTCTTTTCATTTATTTTGAACAGACACTAGCACAAATTACTATTTTATTTCCACCTAGATGTTAATATACTAAATATCATTACATTATATATATATATATATATATATACATACACGCAAGGCATAAATTCTTGAAATATGTTTGATTTAGTTTACAGATAAACGGGGGGGGGCAGTGTGACACATAACAGTCTATATTTGATGAGTTTCAATTCATTTTAAATTGAAAATCTTTATCCACTTTCATAAGTAGGCGTTTTATTTTATTTTGCCGTGTTTTATTATTACCAAATTCTGTGTTTTAGCATTTTTTATTATTTGAATGCATAAAAACAACTTGGTTTATTCAAATTTATTCTTAAAATAGGCTTATGAAATGTTAATTTTTTCTCAAAAATTGTGTTCTGTATCTGGTTATCAAATTAAGGCATAAAACATTAATTTCCTTTATCTTTACATTATTATTATTATTTAAATGATAAATTATTGAAAATAAAATTGTATTTATTTATTTTGGCAAACAAAAGGGGTTTACTATTAAAATTTAAACATGGAAGAAATGTTGTGTGATCATCATTGTGTAAAAATATAAAGTTTTAATAGTAGCCTTGTAGTAGCAGTATGTACATTCTGCTGAAAAATATTAACATATTTCTGCCGTAGTGTCTTCCAAGTTTAACCAAACTTTTATTTTGACGGGTTGCCGTGAATACATTCACAGTTCTGGGTGTATATGATATGATGCTATTTTTACTCAAATCAAACGGTAAAATGCTCATGAAGTGACTCTCAGAGTAGTTCAGGAGATGTTGTTCATGTATGTCCTCATTTAGTGAGACGGCAGATGCTGAAGTCACCGCGAGTGTCACGCGTGCTTCACTATGTGTGTGTTTAATGAAACCGTGCATTTCTTTCATTCGCTCATACAGAGGTGATCACGTAATTTGAGTTAATGCTCATCAGATCACGGATGTGGATATCCAAGTGGATATTGAATAGAAATGATTATTCTGTGTAAAGAAATATCAAGTAAACTTATATAAAAATATCAGTATTTTTGCAAAATAATTGCTTTTTTTTTTTAGTGTGGATGGGTTGCAGGTGTGTTAAATTTGGTGTTATCGCTCTCACTCTCTCATACTGGTCACTGGAAGTTCAACATGGCACCTCATGGCAAAGAAAAAATAATTGTTTCTCTACATTAGCGGATCTCAATTCCAGTCCCCCCCCTGCATATTTTGCATGTCTCTCTTAGTTAACACACCTGATTCAGATCATCATGAGGGGGATGGATTATCTCGGCAAAGGGGAAGTGCTCACTAACACAAATTTAGACAGATTTGTGAACAACATTTGAGAGAAATAGGCCTTTTTGTGTACATAGAAAAAATCTTAGATCTATATTATATAAGATTTAAATTATACTTGTATAGTGGTATTACATAAATACTTTTTTTGTCCTCTAGGCTGAACTAATGAGTGGTCTTATTGAGTTTTGTGTGGAGTTTCGCTCTGTTGGCGAGTCAGCAGCCGCTGGTACTGACGGTGAGATCACACCTTCCCGAGAACCTATGGGTCGGGAAACCAATGAGAAAACCCGGGAGCGACGGCAGGGGAAACTGCGCAGACAGAGCAGTGTGGTCTGTAGCCGAGTCCATTCACTCAACACCATCAGCTACGTTGATGACGGTAAGAGACTAAGATTGCATTAGTGAGATGGACACACTTGGTGTTCATTTGTTCTACCCATTAACTTTTATCGTCTACAATTAAGAAATAATAAACTGGGACAAAGCTCATTTTAATTTACCTCCATTGTTTCAGGTAAAGAGATTAAACGTCTGAAGCCCCAAAGAGCTGCTTCTTTCTTCACGCGACAGGCTCAGCCTCCCACTTACTCGGCTGTTCAGGGGACTGAAAGTTTGGAGCAAGGGTGAGCCTTCAACACTGCCCTCTTATGCCCAGTGACCAAAACTACATGTCTATTTAGATCCTCAGAGATGTGCAAAACCATCTGAATGGACAGATCGGACCAAGATCACAGACTGAAGAGCTCAACCAGTATTTCTAGTTAATTTGTGCGTTATGTCACAAGTTTAAGTTAAAGCTTTCTCTGTTAGCCATTAAAAACAAATGTGAAATGTGCTTCAATAATGCTGTTCTGTTAAACTAACTTAAAGATATTTTGGTGCAAGTGCAAGACTCTGAGACACGATCCAAAAGCTCTGTTTAAGTCACTGTTCTGAATGTAGATTCTACTATGCAACCATCAAACCAAACTACATCCCAGTGGCTGTAAATCAAGAGTACAGTAGTCCAGCACTTTAATCCATGACACTAATACTGCTAAAACTAGACCTGCTGCACCAAAGCAAACAGTCAATGCCTCTAGTATAGGACAACCGCTCCTATATGCAAAACCAGGGCTGCTGTCTGTGACAAAGCATTGCAAAGACAGCACAGACTGAGATTATGACATTCTGTGCTACTTGTCTGCTGAATGTTTGTATTGTTTTTGCTGTCTGTTTACTACAGGGCTTGTTTGCATATGCAGACTTCTTATTTTAACAAGATTTTTTTTGTGTGTGTGTTCAGTGGTGACCAAAGGTAAATCGTGACTCGACACATTGAGTGCAGTTGACTGTAGTAGTGGTCCCACTACCTTGTTGCGCTGGAGAATCATATCTTTCAGATGGTGTGCATGTAATGCACTGCTGAAAACAATCCAGGTCATATGTGAGCATAATTTGCATTTGTAAAGCAGAGAGAACTTTAATACATTGAATCACCAGTTGTGTAGGTGCTCGATTAGCAATAGGTAATGTATGTCTGCTATTTCTATTAAGCGATGCTTTTACGATGTATGAAACCCTAAGCGTTGTACTGTATTTCCAGGCTTTTAGAGCTTGAATGTACCTAACTATATGAAATGTGTATGATTTTTTTTTACAAAAGTAATAGTAAAAGGGCCCGACATTAACAATTGTCCAAGGACAATTAGAAGAAAAATGTCAAGGGAAGTCATTTAATCATAACCTCTTATCCTGAACGTCCAGTTATTCACCCTTTGGCATCATTACCAAACAATTTGGGAATTTTGCTGGTGGTCTGAATTGTGAAGAATCCTGTTTTGGTTATTAATGTCAATGCACTGCTTTTTTAAAGTGATTTAAATGTTCAAGTACCTGTCAAATTTTAATGTCAATCCCTACATTACCAGGTCATCAGTTACCTAATGCAATTCGGTATTTATCAATGCATGATATCTGTTGTCTTAAATTGAATTTGAGGTGTGCATGTTTCTGTGAATGTTTCTTTACCTGCGTACACTAGACCACATTTAAAAGTGTGGAAAATGAAAACTTTGCCATCAAAAGCTGAACTGTGAAAAGAGAACGGCTTGCTGAATGGTGCAGAACGATCAGTACACCCACTGCATTTCTGTATTTATGCAAAACACTCATGTTAATCCACACATTCTTATTCCCAGACTTTCTGTACTATATTATATTTTCCACTCTAAAGCTAATCCCATGTTTATATTTCAATCTGAACATCTGTCACACACACACATGTACCTACTAACTGTGCTGTAGATAGTCACATCTGTGTTATAGAAATATCTAATCTGTCAATACTCAGAAAGTGCCTTTTTTAAATTTAATCTGTTGCTAGAGTTTTGTCATCTGTCTCTTGAAATTGTATCTCCACTACCTTTTGTTGTTTATGAGGTTTTATACATAAATTTCACCACTAAAATCTTGTGACTAAAATTAACTAAAACCATTTATATGCAACATTAAACCTTTTTATACCCGCTTTGTACTAACTTCTGGCATACCTATCCGTAAATAATTTTCTGTATAATGCATTTTTTTATTAATGTTTTATTTAAACGAACTATGCCTGTAATAATTGATGTGTAATAGAATTACAACTTGAGGAGAAAAAGGAACCAAATAAATGTAACAAACTAAATGTTGTGTGTATTTTCATGCATGTAAGTAGTGACAAGCATTCGTTATTTTTTAAGCTTTTAATATTTACATTTTCGTTATTATATAAAAAATATATTTTACCATTATGTACATACAGTATAACTCACGCCCGGACCTTTATTTTGAAGTACGTTCTACAACAACGCCATTTTGATCAGAGCAGCAGCAGCCCTATCAACAAACTGAGTTGGCAGGTTACAACCAGAGCTCTTGCAACAGATGTTTTGTTGACATCTGTCATTCATTCATGAGATAAAGTCCTTCTCGCTCTAACATTAGGCTGTAGTTGAACTGTAGTGGAAATGAGTTCAGCTACAACCCCACCGGATTCGGACCCGACCCGGCGACGGCAGGCTCACGGTATGCTGAAGCTCTACTACGGCCTGAATGAGGAAGGAAAAGTCGAAGATCAAGCCGAGTCTCTGGATCCGTGTGATATCAACGGACCGCATTTCGACCCAGAGGTTTATTTAAATAAGGTAGTGTAATGTGAAATAGCAAGTGTTTAATGTGCATTATATAGGGGTGTACACGTCTGTTAGCAGCAGTGTGGCAATGAGTATGCTGTCATTCTGGTTTTATTCTGCGTTTTATGCCACATGTAAATCATTCTCCCATAAATACCCGTGTGTGACTGTATATTAATGCTTTAAGGCTAAAATATACGGTGGTTTGTCTTTGAAATGTCTTGTTTGTGTTTCAGTTGAGGAAGGAGTGTTCTCTGGGTGAGCTGATGGATCATGAGAGCTGCATGGTTAAACAGATCAGATCTCTGGACAGTGACATGCAAACCCTGGTTTATGAAAACTACAATAAGTTCATCTCAGCCACGGGTTAGTGAATAGATGAAAGTTGTTCAGATTTCACTATTGAAGTCATAATTGATTTTTCTTATTCTCAAGAATGTTGCCGTGTATGTACTTTTATTTGTCTCTCCACAGACACAATCAGAAAAATGAAGAATGATTTCAAGAAGATGGAAGATGAAATGGACTGTTTGTCTGCAAACATGGCCGCTATCACAGAGTTTAGTGCCTGCATTAGTGGGACATTGCAGGACCAGCATGCACAGATCACTAAACTATCAGGTGTGAATATTAATGTCATATATAAATGGATCACAGTATTATAATAAATGATCCATGACCGAGGCTTGTATTGCTAGTATAACAACCATTATGCCTTCAAAGCACATTAGGTACTTTCATATATATATATGATTTAAAGATTTCTGCCTCCACATAAGCCATGAACCTTTCACCTTCTGTATAGGTGTTCACACTCTCCTCCGTAAGCTCCAGTTCCTGTTTGAGCTGCCAGCAAGGCTCAATAAGTGTCTGGAGCTGCAGGCCTATGCCCAGGCAGTTTGCGCCCACCGAAAGGCACGCTGTGTACTGCAGCAGTATAGTCATATGCCCTCTTTCAGGGGCATCCAAGATGACTGCCATGTCATTATGGAGCAGCTCGCTCAACAGTTGCGGCAGAAATTCAGGTCTGGGCTTTCTGGGATGTCATGGAATAATTGTATTAGTTTCATCTAGTAGAATTTAGTGAGAAGCATCTGAACTTTTGATTTTGTACTTGGTTTGGTTCGCCCAAAAATGAAAATTCTGTTATTTATTACTCGCCCTCATGTCGTTCCAAACCCGTAAAACCTTCGTTCATCTTCGGAGCACAAGTTAAGATATTGTTTATGAAATCCGAGAGCTCTCAGATCCCCCATAGACAGCAACACAACTACCACGTTAAAGGCCCAGAAAGGTAGTTTGGGCATTGTTAAAATAGCCCATATGACATCAGAGGGTCATCCTTAATTTCATGAAGCTATAAGAATACTTATTGTGTGTAAAGAAAACTAAAATAATGACTTTATTCAACAATTTTTTCTATTCTATGTCTGTCTTTGAAGTGTGTTCACAAGATTAACACAATGCATGCATGACTAATTTTCAAATAAAGTCGTTATATTAGTTTTCTTTGCACACAAATAGAATTCTTGTAGCTTCCTAAAATTAAGATTGAACCACTAATGTCACATGGACTTAACAATGTCATCATTACTACCTTTCTGAGCCTTAAACATGTCAATTGCGTTGCTGTCTATGCAGGGTCAGAAATCTTGGATTTCATCAAAATTATCTTAATTTGTGTTCTGAAGATGAATGAAGGCCTTATGGCTTTGGAACGACACGAGGGTGAGCAATTTTTGGGTGAACTAACCCTTTAAAAATCATTGACTTGAGTCAAAATGCCTCCCATAAAATCTAATTTCATGTAATTTATTAATTCATATTTGCTTGCAGGGATGGAGGTTCGAGTGCTAAAGACCTTTCTGAATGTGTTGAGCTTCTTCTGCAGTTAGACGAGCCAGCGGAAGAGCTCTGTGACAAATTCCTCAGCCATGCCCAGTCTAGGTTGGAGGCGGATCTCCAGGGATTGGAGGCGGAGCTTAAAGACTCTGCAATTACTGATACCGGTGGAGGCTTGGTCCAAAAAACAAGTCCTGGATCAAATCCTGTATCTCCTAGTTCTTCTACGACCAATCCGTTCCTCTCTCCTACTGCCGGAACAGACATTCTTGAGTTCATAGATCGAGGGTGTAATGAGTTTGTCAGCAATCTCTGTTTAGTCATTGCCTCCTATCAAGAATTGTTCATCAACCGTCCACAGGAGGGCGAATTAGCTTCAAAGAACATCCCAGAGATGGCTAATGGCAAGCTACATGTGTTTGTGGACACTCTGGCTGCTAGATACTTCTCTCTAGTGGAGCGGAGGATACAGGAAGAGAAGGGAGTGGGTGATAACTCTCTGTTAGTGAGAGCCCTGGATCGCTTCCATCGCAGATTACAGGCCATATCCAAATTAATTCCGGGGTCAGCAGTGCCCAGCCAAGGAACTGAGATAGTGGTGCGGGCGGCAAGAGAGAGAATCAAACAATACCTGTCCGCCTTACAAACCTTCTACCATGACAGCCTTACTGATGTAAGACAGGCTTTGGCTGCACCTCGTCTACCATTGGGAGGGGCCAGTGCCTCAGGAGGCGTGGCTACAAGTAAAGATGCCACACCCAGTCTGCCAGAACTGCTGATGTCTTTATCAAACTTTATTCTGAATCAGTTAAAGTCTGTATTAGCATCAGTGCATCTCTTCACAGCAAAGGACATCACATTCTCCAACAAGCCCTATTTCAAGGTAAAGAATAAAGTGTGTATATCTAAGTTATTTATATAAAAATACCAAGTATAGCTTTTTTTAATATAGGACCTTCTATTTACAGTAACCATCTGGTTTGTATTAAGGAGAATTTTTATGATGCTAAACAATTTTAATCTATAAATTATGTAAACATTTATTTGATTAAAATAAATCTTATTTAAATTAAAACAATTACAAAATTAGAAGAAAATGTTCAATTAACGCAGTGTTTGTTAAAAATAGAGCAAAGGTATTTAAAAATCCAATGCATGAAAGACAAGCTTGTGCAATCTGGTTGAAGGAAAAAAATAAAATAAAATGCTTATTATGGTTTAATCACTTGATCCCTGTAAACCCCTATACATAAAAAATGTGTATATATATAGAGCAAGAGAGAATGAGTGTGCAGTGTATTACATAGTAGCTTATAAGAGTATTTTCAGACTTCACTATCATAACGTTTTGCATTTGGATATATATTTAGGCATTAATAAATATTTGTGGCTGAATTGTAGTTTTCTCCGTGTATATGTTTATAAGTTTAAATTTTTCAGTCTAAAATAACCAAGTATGTTCCCATGATTTGTCGCTTTTCTAATACCTCTCTTATGTTTCCCTCAGGGCGAGTTTTGCAGTCAGGGTGTGCGTGAGGGCCTGGTGGTGAGCTTTATTAAGTTCATTTGCCAATCGTCTCGTCAGTACTGTGAGAGCGCAGGTGACCGAGGAGGATCCACTCCTCCTGCTCTCCTTCTGTTGCTCTCTCGTCTCTGTCTGGACTATGAGACCTCCACCATCTCCTACATCCTCACGCTCACAGATGAACAGTTTCTTGTTCAGGTATTCCATATGCATTATATTCTGTTGAAATAACCTCTCTAAATACACTATTCCCAATGACCTTTCCTCTCTAAACAGCACCACACTCCAGTCACTCCAGTTACAGCACTTTGTGCAGAGGCAAGAGAAGCTGCTCAGAAATTACTGAACCACTATGTGAAGGTAACTAAGTGAAATCTAAGTTCACCTGTACAGAGTTTTTTATTTCGGGCTAGGATTGCTGTTGGACAACGTTTGTTAAGCAGGTTTTGTTTTGATCCAGGTTCAGGGATTAATAATCAGTCAGATGCTGAGGAAGAGTGTGGAAACAAGAGACTGGGTGAACACCATTGAACCTAGAAATGTCCGGGCTGTAATGAAGAGAGTGGTGGAAGATACCACCTCTATTGATGTACAGGTGATGCACCAAACATTTGTTTCACATTTCATATACAAAAAAAGATTCTAGACATGAAACAGACCATTTGAATCCATGAAAAAAAGATATCAATTCTTAACCATTTGTATAAGCCCATTGTAATTTTATTTTGCCTGCATATGTGCTTACTAGGTGGGACTGCTTTATGAGGAAGGAGTAAGGAAAGCACACAGCAGTGACTCCAGCAAACGCACCTTCTCTGTGTACAGCAGCTCGAGACAGCAGATGCGCTATGCTCCAAGCTACACTCCCAGGTGCACAATCACTTCACTAACTTTACTGACTTTAAATCAGAACTTTTTATGATGGGCATTTGAAAAAGCAACCTGTGCCAACCATATTCCCCAAATTGAGAGTAATTTATAAATCTATTTGAAACAAAAGAGAAGTTTTAGGCCCTCCCTGCATTTTCAGGCAAAACATAAGCTATATTTTTACATTTGAAAACAAATTATTACTATAATATTGCACTTTATATTATTATTATGATTAAAGACTTGTAATTTTACAGTTTTATTGTTGCAATAATATATTGATTTGTTTATTTTTTTTTACAATTTAAATAAAACAAACATAATATTTAGATTATTATTTATTATTACCATTGTATTATGTTTTCCTTCTTTTTTTCTTTAGCTGATCACATGTCTTAGTTCTGTAAAAGTGTAATGGAATACACAGTCACACAGAGGATATTGTTTATAATTGTTTTTTGTTCCAGTGCTCCAATGGACACAAACTTGCTCAGTAACATTCACAAGCTATTTTCTGAGAGGATCGATATCTTTAGCCCAGTGGAGTTCAACAAGGTAGAAAACAAGATGATGTTAACTAACTATTGTTTCTGTCATTTAACTAACTCACCAATGCAAATGTTAATATTTTAAGTTTTTTTCAGTCTGTTTGACCAGTTTTCTATCTTATCCTAGGTCTCTGTGCTAACTGGCATCATTAAGATAAGTCTGAAGACATTCCTCGAATGTGTCCGTCTCCGTACCTTCGGCAGATACGGACTGCAGCAAATCCAGGTGGACTGCCACTACTTGCAGATGTACCTGTGGCGGTTTGTGTCTGATGAGAACCTAGTGCACTTCCTGTTGGATGAGATTGTGGGTAGTGCCGCCCATCGTTGCCTGGATCCGTCTCCAATGGAGCAAAGTGTCATTGAGGTCATCTGTGAGAGGGGGTAGAGTGGGTGTTTTTCCTTAAATAGGCAAACAAGTTTGCACAAACTGAACTCAACTGTTGGACAATACTAATACTTATATCTGCAATTATTTTATGTAACCGATGGAGTATCAATTTCAGTGAAGTTACTTGTACAATTAATATAAGGTCAGTGACCTCAGATTGCACCCTATTATAGCTGGATTGAGATCAAAACGTTTTTTTTTACCTGTATTTGATTAAAGGCTATGAGTGTGTGGACATTGGGTGCTAAAAGCTGAAATATTGTCTTGTCAAAGTCCCAAAATGAACACAACATACTATGAACTTAAACGATAAACCATTTATTAAATAACACTAATCACTGTAGGTAAAATGTTCTGTCTATAAAAACCAAATCGGCACGTTTGAAAGTTGTCTTTTATTGTTGATTTCTGTATTTATTGACTGTGAATGCTGTTCAATCTGCATTAACTGGGTAGTGTATATTTAATAAACGTAATATACATAAAGAAAAACTTTGCGTCCCAGTTTCTTGGGAGGAAAAATCCGCATCCTTCCGCACTGTTAATATGAAGCCAGAACAGACGCTATCAGGAAAACATAAGGGGCGGTTTCATCCGCTCGTCTCTGATTCTGATTGGTTACCTGGTAGTCTCTCCCGATGGCAGTGGTACGCGCTGATTGGTCAGATGGCGCAAAGGCAAACGGCGTGTTCTGAGCGCAGGCGTCACCTCCTCAGGCATCTACAGTGATGATGAGCGGTTTCCATATAATACTGTACGTTTGTGGGAAACAGGTAAGAGAAGAATACGATATATATATATTATGTATATGTTAATAAGTCACTACAGGGTTATATGTTAATAAGTCACTACAGGGTTATTTGGTTGATTCGATGTAGTCTGAAAATAATCATGACGTTGCAAACGCGTAACGTATACTAAACAACTACTGCATTTAACAAACGCACTGAAATTTAAATAATACAATATTCTTGTATACTATATTTGTTTTGCCAACGATGCTAAGGCCTCATCTTTGTGCTAAACAGGCAAAATGAAGCCTAACAAGCACAAAGTGCAGAGAGCTGAGAAGGAATTTGGAGGTTCTCTTGGTGAGATATTTGTTGTATATGCATATGTTTGTGTATGTGTCACTGTGTGACTATATGTGGCTTCTGTGCCATATGAGTTCATTTGTCCACCTCACCTGCCCAGGAGCCACCTGCATCCCTGTGTTCCTGCCTCTGACGGTTCTGTACCTGCTGAGTGTGTGTCGGTCTCCAGCAGCCAGTGTCCTGCAGTGGCCTCCTCCTTTACCCCCCGCAGCACACTTATGGGACCCTTTGGCCGCGGTTCTGATTGTGGGCTGGATCACCCTGCAGAGTTTTCTCTATCTACTGCCCATAGGGAAGGTGAGAGGGTGTATCGTTTTTCTTTGAAAGACAAATTAGGTTCTTTTCTGAAGAGAGTATGTCAAATATTTAACTGATTTATTTGTTAACAGGTTTCTGAAGGATTGGTCCTCCGAGATGGATCCAGACTGAAATATCCCATTAATGGTAATGTATGCTGTCTACCTGTTTGTAATGTTATTCAATTAATGCTAATGATGCATTTAATGTCTTTGTGTCTTTGTCACAAGTTAAACAGGGTAGTTTTTGTTGACACGATAATCTTTGACCTCTTGTCCTTGGTTTTACCACCTATTATATACAAAGTACATAGAGTTCAAATTCCATTTGTCAGTAAACTCTAGTTTCCCCTTATATCTGGATAGTGCTTCGTTTCTTTCAGTGCATTTAAGTTAAGCATAGTTTCATAATTCAAACTGTGCATTTTTACAAAAATGTAAAGGTTAATAAAAAATATAAATAATATATATTTAGCACAGTTCTAAAGAAAAATAATAAGCTTGATTGCTTATTTCATATATTAATTATCTCAAATTATCAGGTGAAAATATAAACACATTTACCCTTTTGTTAAAGATTTGGGGCTAGTAAGATTTTGAAGGAAGTTTCTCATTTTTACCAAGGCTGCATTTATTTGATCAAAAATACAGTAAAAACTGTAATATTGTGAAATATTATTATAATTTAAATTAACTGTTTTCTATTTCAATCTATTTTAAATTTTATGTATTCCTCTTATGACAAAGATGAATTTTTAGCATCATTACTCCAGTCTTCAGTGTCACATGATCCTTCAGAAATCATTCTAATATGCAGATTTGGTGCTCAAGAAACATAACTCGGCATTATCAATGTTGAAAACATTGTGCTGCTTAATATTAAACTAAAACCTCTCTAAACCTTTTGAAAGGTAGTGTATATGTTTATCTTTGTAGATATGATTGTGACCTGATCTTTATTTCTTAGGTTTCCATGCCCTGAGCATTACTGCTATCCTGTTGCTAGTCTGTCTTTGGCTGGGAATGCCACTCGGGTATCTGTTTGAGCTGATTTTGCCTCTGGCTGTATGTGCCATCGGTGTGTCCTACCTGCTGTCTATGTACCTGTATATCCGCTCTTTCTGGGCATCTCCGCATGCTTTATCACTTGGAGGAAACACAGGTTAGATAATAAGTCCTGATATTTACGGATCATGTACAGTTATTGTCAGATATTCCAGATATGCTTGTATTTTGAAGTCTCTTTGAAGTATTTGTCAATGCAGTTACATTGTGATTTGTAGGAAATCCTCTGTATGACTTCTTCATGGGCCGAGAGCTCAACCCTCGGATTGGAGACTTCGATTTGAAATATTTCTGTGAACTAAGACCTGGATTAATAGGCTGGGTAAGAGTCTCAACAGATGTTTGCATGAACATGTAGATATATGTGCTATTGTTTAAAAGTTTGGGGTTGGTACGTTTGAATAGTAATATTGTCAAATATTACAATTTAATATAACTGTTTTCTATTTTTAAAATTACATTTTAAAATGTAATTTGTTTCTGTGATTTAAAAAGCTGAATTTTCAGCATCATTACTCCAGTCTTCAGTGTCACATGATCCTTCAGAAATCATTCTAATATGCTAATATCTAATTTGAAACACCAAAGTATTTTTACCCACTTTCTCTCTTTTGCGTTGTTGTTTTTCAGGTGGTAATAAACCTGGGGATGTTAATGAAAGAAGTAGAGCTGAGAGACTCTCCATCTCTTGCCATGCTGCTTGTCAATGGCTTCCAGCTCCTCTATGTATCAGATGCTCTGTGGAATGAAGTATGAGAAATATTCTGTAAATCTATACATTCATATATTAATATAGACTGAGCCCTAAATACACACAACATAACCATGTTCCTTGTGTCTGCAGGAGGCTGTGCTAACTACTATGGACATTGTGCATGATGGATTTGGGTTTATGTTGGCGTTTGGCGACCTGGCCTGGGTTCCCTTCACGTATGGTCTTCAGGCCATGTTTCTGGTTGTGCACCCACAGTCCCTTAGTACTCTCGGAGCGGCAGGGATTATTCTTCTAAATGGTAATCTACAGCCTGTTTTGCAGCAACTCAATGTTTAATGTTACCTAACTCTCCTATATTTAATCTTTTGCAGGAATTGGTTATTACATTTTCCGGAAGTCCAACTCACAGAAAAACCAGTTCAGAAGAGACCCCACACATAAAAGTGTATCACGTTAGTAATCACATGTCTTTTGATATGCTACCAACTTTACGTTTGTATTTAGTGAACATTGTTTATTTAGTGAACACCGTTTATCAGGATCTAAAATGAAGATTAGGGTGAATTTCTAACTGGAGACCAAGTTATGGCTTCCAGACTAGCATAAATGAATTTTCTCATCCTTTCTTTTCACTTGTAGACCTGGAAACTATCGCCACTGCAACAGGAAAGCGTCTCTTGGTTTCAGGGTGGTGGGGGTTTGTCAGGCATCCAAACTACCTAGGGGACATTCTCATGGCTTTGGCGTGGTCCCTGCCTTGTGGTAAGTGATAGGCAAATTATTTGAACTGATGCCCCTCGTTTCAGTTGCATAGTTATCATTCCTTTAGCACTCCTGCATTATCATTTTTATGCAGACCAGGTAAAAAAAATAGCCCAATTGCCAATCAAACATAACCCAAATATCAAAATATTTTATATCACAAAAAAATACACCACTCGCATACATAAAATAAATATACCAGGGTTAGGCAACTCTGGCCCTCGAGATCCACTTTCCTGCAAAGTTCCTGCAGTTCTCCTCTGGCTAGATGGACGGACATGGTGTGGCTTAATTCCAGGCTGCTTCCCAAATCATAATTTTGGATTGATATCATTCAGCACTATGGGAAAAAGCAACCTTCAGTGGTTGGTTGCTGACCTTAGCCATTCATTAATGATATAGCTATAATGGCATCAATAATTAAGGAATATGAAACAAATCCATAACCCATGCTCCAGCTGTTGTTCATCATCATGTGGGTACAGATTACCCACAAACAAAGGGCCCGGCTGGTCTCTTTCACCGTTAACCTCAGCTAAACCATATGACGTGGTCATTTTGACTCTTTTTGTCAGAAAGCTCTTGCTACAAAACAAACCGCTGTGTGGAACTACACAAATGCAGAGTAAAAATTGCTGTTGCGACTGCTGTACATTTGCTACTCCTTGTCTTTCTATTTGTGTGCAGGAGACAGTATGCTGTACGCTGTTGTAAATGCCGCTAAATGTCATGTGAATAAGCAAATCCACAAACAAAGAATAATACAAATATTATAAAGCTAATTAAATACTAAAAATAAGACTTTTTACAGACTTATATTCTTAAATTATAAAATAAAAGAACAATTGAATACTTTTTAATGGATCTGCGGGAATCCTGGGCAAATCATCAAACTGTTGATGATTTTCAAACTGTTGTTTTTCTTCAAGTCATCAAATCATGATTGCAGTATAATTTAATAATTTGTTTATTCCAACTTTTTTCTTAGGAATGTCACATATTCTGCCTTACTTCTATGTCGTCTATTTCACCATTCTGCTCATCCACCGAGAGGCCAGAGATGAGAAACAATGCAGAGCCAAATACGGACTGGCCTGGGACACGTACTGCAGACGAGTGCCCTACAGAATAATCCCGTACGTTTATTAATGCAGACTGATGTGTTCAACCAGTGGATGTATCATCATCAGTGCAGAGAACTGGACATAACGAAATATACTGCATATATTGTTTTTATTTGCTTCACAACATTGCTTTCCATTCATTCAAATGTTTAAAAAAAGACATATATTGTATTATTAAAAACATTTTTATTATCATCAGTGTTCAGTACAATCTTAAAGTGTGGACTGCAGCATTTATGACATTTTTGTATTATTCAGACACATGTATACCTGTAATACAAATCATTTTATTTTAAATGATTACTTTTTATTTACAAATACAATCACTCAATTTCTTCTATCAAAGCTCCTTTACTTTTTACCCGTCCCTTTTCCAAACATTTCTTCTCTCCGTCTAGTCTCATCCTCTCCACCTCCCTTCTCTCATAGTCCCTCCACACACATCCTGCAAGACTCCTCAAAACTTTAGAATTCTCTTTCACCCAAGACTGAAAAAACTCGCACTTCTTTCCAGCTTGAAAATACATCCGCCTCATCTGCTCGTCTTCCTTAGGAACAGAAGCCTTTGCCTTGCTCAAAGCTGAGCGCAGCTGGGACAGAGCGGACAGCACATACCCCACAGCGTGCTCTCTGCTCTCTCCAGTCAGAATATGAGCCACCGCTTCCACAGCACGAAGTGAAGCGAAAGGGTCCTCGCGATCGAAGTATCCTCCTGCAGATACAGCTCTCATCCCAGCGTCAAGAGCCTCGGAGACGGAGTTGAAGACCCGTCCGGCACCCAAACCCTCTGAGATGGCAAGCACCGCCTGACAGAACTCCGGCAACATCTCTGAGATGTCTCCATTATAGAGACACAGCGAGAAAGTGTATCCATAAAGAGCATTGATCAGGTTGTACTGCACTAGAGGAGATGGGGTTGAAGATAGTGTGTGAAGAGGAGCGATTTTGGCACTTATTGGAGGGATTGAGCTTTTTAGCGATTTGTCTGATTTTACTTTATTGCTACTGACTTTTTTAACATTCACATTCTGCATTTCTTCATCATTCTCACACTGAAGATCCTTGATAAGTGCTTTAGTATCTTTCTCATGCCGTTCCCACCAGGGGCTCCACGGGACAACAAGTCCACCAATGCCACCTTCTTTCACCAGTCTTTGAAATTTCTCCCTTTCCTGGGCTGACAACAACGACCAGAGTTCTTCCTCTGAAAGAGAGTCAATATCCAGGCCTGCCAACTTTTCAGCTATATCAGCTTCCTCTTCATCACTCCCATCTTCAATATCTCCGAGTGCTGCTAGTATTTCTTGTGCCTCGTGACTTGTTTCATCCCCACTAGATTGAATCTCTGCTAACCGAGAAAGCAGCTCCAAAGCACGTGCGTCTTTTTCGGTCACACTAGCTTCATCTTCCCCCAGGTTCCTTAGTAAATTCTCCATTCCTCCCTCGCTCTCTGCACTCCGTCTGAGCCGGAGCAGAATTTCCTGCATCTTGCTTTTCCCCTCCTCATCGGAGACACCTTGGGATTTCAGTTCCTGCAGCACAGACTCTTTATAAAACTCCTCTGAGCAGGAAGAGTGATTTTGACTCCTGTAACAATCCAAGCCACAGTATGGGACGTTACACCTCGGGCAAGTGTAACAGGAGGGTTTGGATAAGCAAAGCCCACATGGTTTGACTGCTGATGCAGTAGTTCCACCCTCTGTCCCATCAGCAGGAGTCAGGAGAGCTTCAGAAGTCCCTCTTTTTGGGAGCACGATCCCATCTTTGGTGGTAGTTGATTCCGAGTCTGTTTCGGGCCAGTCGCTGAGGTGCTCCTCCTCCTTCGGAGCAATATCTGTGAGTAATGAACGAACGCGCGCAGGGATTTTACGCCTAACAACAGGATCCATGAGCAGCTAATTTGCCGAGGTATATTGCATTGGTATTAATGTTCAGATCTGCAATTAAAAGGAAAAAGTAATCTTTAATAATTAAGTATAATGTTGATTAAGGTCTAACTCTTCGCAAAAGCATAATAACATCTTCAAATCAATTACACATCAACGTCTCTCCTAGTAAACGTTTTATAGTGTTTATCTTACCTGACAGGATTATGTCTTGCTTTCACACTAAAGCGTCACGTTAGAATAACGTTTCTCGTCGCGATATGATGACGCATTCGTCCCCGTGTTCTTCATGCGTCAAGACTGCGCAATGTTTACGCATGATAGATAAGATAATCATAATTGACAGAAATATAAAACGTATTTCCTGCAAGAACTATTTTTTTTTTCATTTTATCAATAAAAAATTAAATATGCAGTATCAAAACTGTTCTCTCACTTTTATGAGAAAATTGACCTTTTGCTTTAGTAGATTTAGAAATACTTTTTAAAAGTATTTACTTTAATTTTGACCAAATTCTAAAGGTTCACATTCATAAATTCAAAAGTGTTTATGGTTTTGTTGACTGAAGTAATACAGACAGTATTAGAGACTCTTTGGCACTTAATTATTTTTGTAGTGCTGGTCCTTTTTTACGTTTTATTACTGTATGCATAATTGTGTGATGTTTGAATTTGAACAAAAGTGCATGTATAATTAAATACATAGATTTATATTAAGCTTTTTTCAGATAAAAGTATTACAAGTAGGAATTAGTGAATACCATACATTTATTTAAATCCTACACAACAGGGACAACATGGAAACATGTTTGCTATAATCACAAACTCTTTAATACAACAGCAAAACAGGTATTGCAAATTGTACACTAATGGTTTGTGCGCCTGGTTAAGGAGGAGAGAACACTATTATACATTTCCTCTCAGCCGTTGTACTGCAGTTCAGTTCATTAGCTGTGTCCACGTCAAATTTAAAAGCCCTTCTTCAATAGCCAGTCCTTCAGCTCTTTATCAAACTGCCCTTTAATTCTGATGGTCCCGGTCACTTCATTGATCTGTGTTGGAGGCTCTTTGCCTGTAAGCCCCAGCAGGAATTCCTTAACATCCTTATTCAGGGCCTGGAAATAATGGATAGTCAGTTAATTAAAGAACAGAACTAATATATTACACATTGTGCATCATTACACTCACCCATATGTCTCCCTCAATCTTTCTGAGCAGCGTGCTGTGCTGGTTCCCATGCTTGATGTCCGAGTACACTGGCACATTGTGCATTCTGGAGCGACGGATCATGTAAGGCAGCGAAGGTGGTGTAGCTGTATAATTAAAGACAATAAAAACAAAACTCCATGAATGAGAATCTCACAGAATGCTTCCATGACATCAACGATTAAATCACATCCATCTCTTAAAGCTAAGGCACCAATATTATGAGTACATGCATTTTTCCATGTAAGGTAAAAGCACAAGTGCGTTCACCTGATGGTGGGATCCATCCTGACGGGGCAGGACCTTCATGTTTAGGTGGAGCTGGGATGCGTGAAGGAGGAACAAGTCTCTCCACGAACCTGAACTCTTCTGTGGATTCAATAAAGCCCCTTGATCCTTCAGCAGGGTTGCTTTGTGTCTAAAATGAGACCAAACCGTTTTGTTAAATCACTCGGTTATGTTTCAGTAACATTTCAAGAACAAATCATCCGATGCAAATCTATACTGTGACAGCTGACGCACCACTGCTTTGTACACTACCTGGATATATATTATACGGCAAAAATGACTGTAATACTAACTCTTAAACAAGCTCCAGTACTCAGTGAACGTGTGGCTGGATTAAAAGCTCTGTAAGCGACTCTCGCAGCTCGGCAGACTGTCAAAGACATGCTTCTGACGGAGGCGGACATTTCTCTTTCCTCTGAGAGAGCGGAAAGACAGGGGCATGTGACGTCATGGGTTTGAGGGAGAAAACTTTATTGAAAACAAAAGAAAAATGCGTAAGGATCATATTTTCAAAGATGACTACAATCTACATTTTAACAATGTTATTTTAAATTATATGAAAAAAAACAAATAAAGTGGAAACGCAATATTACAATAAACCTATGTTTTAGAAGCTGTCCAGAGGACTTTTATGTGGCTTTCATAAAGTGCGCATGCGCAGGCCAACACCTTCTAGAATCGCGCAAACATTGCACAGACTTGATGTTGATGTCGTGTTTGGCTTTCATATCTAGTATCAGTAGCGATTTAGGTAAGTGTTTTACTAGTTAAATAATAATATTGTTTATAGTGTGCTGTTTGCAACGATTTCGTCAAGTGGATTACATTTTTAATTCTGTTTTATGAAGACTGAACATCATGCAGTTGTTTGTTCGTGGCCAGACTTTGCATTCTATTCATCTGAATGGCTCCGAGACTGTTGCCCAAATCAAGGTACTTTTTTCTGAATTTCGTATATAGTTAATACAGTGTTGGGGAAAGTTACTTTTAAAAGTAATGCATTACAATATTGCGTTACTTAGTTATTTTCTTAGTTATTCCAGTTATTTTTATGGAAAGTAATGCGTTACGTTACTTTTGCGCTACTTTTTAAATATGAGCAGGGCTTGGTTGTTTGTTTTTAATATAAGAAGTTCATTTTATAGCAAATGTAAAGCCTTTCACACCAAAAAGTGTAAAAAATAAACCTCAGGCTGAAGGAAGAGTAAATCACGTCTGTACAGTAGAACACAGGAGAAGATTCAACTCTTCTCCAATTAAAAAGCAATCAAGCACAATTGTTAATGTAAAGTAATTTTTTGCTTATGTTGAACTGGATCATCAAAGGTCAGCAGCAAAGTCATTGGTTAATAAAATGAGATTAGATATATTTGTGTTGTTTAACATATTTAATTATTGCAAGCTTGCGTCATATTCTGAGTTTGCATTTAACTATTTTAATTTATTTTGATGAATACTGATTCTGTTTTTTGAGTGGGGTGAATTAATGCACATTCACATTTAGTCTAGATTAGAACTACAGTAAGATCATGTTCACACAGCGCAGTCAGACAATAAATGGAAAAAAAGTAACTGGCATTACTTTTTTGAAAAAGTAACTCCGATATTTTCTTGTAAATTAAAAAGTAATACGTTACTTTACTAGTTACTTGAAACAAGTAATATTGTTACTTGTAATGCGTTACCCCCAAAACTGCTTATACATAGTTAATTTAGACAAATTTGAATACGATTTGGAAATGATGTATTTTATTGTTTTGTCAGGCTCAGATTGAAGCTTTGGAGGGCCTGGCATGTGATGATCAGATAATTTCTCTCTGCGGGGTTCCTCTGGAGGATGAGACACTGATTTGTCAGTCTGGGATTGAGGAGTTCAACACTCTTGAGGTCACATCGAGGCTGTTAGGAGGTAAAGATCAACTTTGTTACCCTCTACCTGTGACTGTTTATCATGCCATTGGTGAAAGGTCTGATGAATTACATTATTTTACTTCATTCATACATTTACATACATTATTATTCTTCATTTGTGCTGACAGTAGTCAGAAGCACCTAGAAATATATTTTTTTTTTTTTTAAGTAATCGATAACTGGTTACCTTATGATATCTTGGTTTGGATGTTTTCATAAATATAACCTGTTCCCACCCAAAGGCAAAGTCCATGGTTCCCTGGCTAGAGCAGGCAAAGTCAGGGGACAAACTCCCAAGGTAAGATACATGTCAACAATGTTCATATCCCATTATATAAAATATATATATGTATGTATTGGTTTGACTTTATTCACTGATGATTATTCCAGGTGGACAAGCAGGAGAAAAAAAAGAAAAGGACCGGCAGGGCAAAGAGAAGAATTCAGTATAACCGACGCTTTGTCAATGTTGTCCCAACATTTGGCAAAAAGAAAGGACCAAATGCGAACTCATAATTTGCTCTTCAAAATGACTGTCAATGTTCACTGCATTTCTGAATAATTCACTTTGAATGACTAGTAGGACATTCCTGACAGCCAAGTGATTCATAAAAACTCATTATTTTGGGCACTTTATATGCTACAATGATTAGAAAAGTATGTCATTGCAATGATGTAGCAGGCTATGTAATAAAACTGAATCACTTTGATGAAAAAAGAGGTTTTGTAAGTTGCAAATAAAGACATTTAATGAAATATGATTGAATCATGTGTCATTACATTCTCATAATTATTTGAATTGAATAACTCTGCCAGTGTGGTTCATTCAAAAGTCCATGTCAACATAGGAAGACCAGATTCAAAGCTAGGCATTTCTTGTCGACTTCCCCACTGGATCAAAGATCACCACCATGCCCCAGGCAGCCAAACCTGTGGAGAGATCAGATCAGAGTCAGTTCTGATTTCATGTCTCATAACAGAGAGGGCATGAACGAGCTCACCTGCTGCAAACATAATCTGAACCACTGTGCCCAGAGACGCGGGTCCGCCGAGGCGCATGACTCTCTGCGCATGCATGCCCACATACCCCCCTGAAGCCAGCAGCCCACCGCCCGAGAGGACTCGGCAGCTCCAGCAGTCCCCAAACAGCGGTTTCTTAGTCGCCTGCGGTGTGACCGGACTCGACTGCGGCGGTAGACTTGACATGTTCAGGTTGAAGTGTGTAAAGTCCAAGCGGATACAAGTGCCAAAAGCTCCTTTATACTGGTATCTAGTGTTTTTAAAAGGTTATTAACGCCGTTTAATTTTCAAACAATTTGGTAACATTTTTAACGACCATACAGAAAACTGTCCTCTAACCCCATCGTTATGAGCGATTTAGGATCACAATGACCCTACACACCGGAAGCGTTTAGCGTTATGCTGTTTTTGCATTCGTGCAAGTCATCGCTGTGCAAATGTTGCGCAGACGTGACAACAGTGCGTGTAACGCTCATCATTTAGCTTATTCAACACTGACGTATCATATACTTTATTAATAAATTGCTAAATATTAGTAAAACGCACACAACACGTTTAAAGTTTTATTTGCTATACAATCTCCATAAGCACATATTTATATAAACAATGTTGTCCATTTTGGGCCAGCCACAAAGCAGGTCATGCCAGCTTGATTTGAAACCAGGTCCACAACACAGCTACCATTTTAAGATTAATTTTCCAGCAAGGAAAACAAAAGCATAGCTAAACTTACAGAACGTGTCATTCATGGCAGTGTCCATCAAGTGGTGATTAACATATGACGGTGCATTTGAAGAGCATTTATTTTTAAACAAGTCACTGGCTTCATATTTAAACTCCCAGGCATGTACAGATAGCTCGTGGTATGATATTTGTGCACACACAGTCCTTCATTTCTGGCCTCCGTATCCACGTGCAATGTTATCTTTCGTCTCTGCAGCATCCTTTAAAACTTGAAGCACGAGGGCACTTCTCTTTCTGCTCTCCTCCATTCGGACGCGGTTGGCCTCGGGCAGATTCTGGAAGAATAGACGAAGAGATGGACCAGGACACAACATTATACATTTACATTATGATACCAGCTGCAATATAAAACAGCATATAATTTTGTATAATATTCTACACAGATAAAAACAACACGTGATACTGCTAATGTAACGTTAGTTCTCTCACTGCTGTTAATCAGGAGGCGTAAAAGTGACCAGAGGGAGTAAATATCACAATCAGTGTGTAATAAAACACGCTTCTATGTAATTGAATAAGTTACCCCACAGTTAATAAGAGATCACGTGAAGCCCTGCACGACTACGTTCATTCTGAAACTGGTTGTTTACAAACAATGACACGAGTCGTTAGTACTCGCCAACAGTCGTGAAAGTAACATCCCACGATTATGCAAGTTAGTCAAATATGTTTATGTTTCTCATTAATACAATTCCAATGTTTCAGTACCTTTAACATTTCCCTTTTCCTCTCCTCTCCGGGTGAAATGATGGCCCACATGCCGTAGCCCACACCGACAAGCCCGACCACCCCGATCGAGGACAGGACGGTCCTCAACCCGCTCATGGTGTGCACGAGCTCAACGCGAGCGTCCAACGCGTGGTATAAATGATCAAACTCCCTTGGGTCGCGAGAAATCCTTGGTCAGTATACAACACACCGCACACTGTCAGTTGACACGATGCAGTGCATTGTGGGAGTCCTTCATTATACAACCGTTAACCGGTTATACTGGCAGATAGGTCAGTGAGGATTGTGGAAAAGGACAGGTGACGTTCTTAAACGTCCGTTTAACTCTCACATAAGATGTATTATTATGGGATGGTTTGCAGTTAATTGATAATATTATGTTTCCCATGAATTAAATATGATTTATTTATTTATTTTACAATTAAGTCAATACAACAATTTGCGTAAAATATATAAAAAATAATGGAATGATAATGGTTTTGAAGGATCCAAATAATGTTCGTTCTCTCACACAAGTAGATGGCTTTTTGTAACGGGGAGAAAACAAATCCACAACAGGATTGTTCACTAAATATTGGAGGCAGCATACTATAACATTTCTGGTTAAAAGCATAATATTTTTTTCTGAATTTACAAACAACTTAATATTAATTCAATAGATGTGAAATGTGAAAATATGTGACGTGAAAATAATCAGTGTTTCAATAAGTGGTTGTATGACATTAAAAAAACAGTTTACCCAAAAATAAAAATGCTGAAAATGTACTCACCCTCAGGCAATCCAGCATGTAGATGAGTTTGTTTCTTCATGGGAATAGATTTTGATAAATTTAGGATTACATCCCTAGCTCACCAATGGATCCTCTGCAGTGAATGGGTGCCGTCAGAGAGTCCAAACAGCAGATAAAAATGGATTATGGACTAGTATTTTGACCAGAAGCAGTGTTTTTAAGTAAAAATATTTATGTGGATTGTTGTGATGCTTTTATCAACTGTTTGGACTCGATGGCACCCATTCACTGCAGACTCAGAGCATCCATTTAGAGCACCACTCAGAGCAAGTGATTTAATGCTAAATGATCCAAATCCATTCTGATAAAAAAAAGCATTAATCTACATCATGGATGGCCTCCATATTTTCAGCAAATGTTCATTATTTGGATGAACAATTTCTTTAAATGTTGTATATAGACAATAACGCAGAGACCTCTGACACAGGACAGGTACAAATATACATTTTATGCAGAGTGGGTTCAGACATTTAGCTAACCACTTTACGGTTAACTGTAGGGCCTATATTAGATGATAGTTATCTAATGCTTCTCACAAAAAAATGCATCTAATGATTTAAAAAAGAGTCACTGACACCAAAGTGTTGATTTTTTGTGGAATGTGCTATGATGAGGTAAAATGGGTCAGGTATTAATCATTGACTATATAACAGATCATTACTTCAACGCCAATTATGAAATACTGCTTTTTAAAATATTAGTCATCTTCAAGGGTCAAATGAATGCATTCCAAAGCTGCACACTGGCTATATAAGCAAGAGAGCAAATAACACAAAATAACACAGAACATTTGCAGTTAATTATACTGTCCACCAGATGGCTCTAACATACTGTGTGTGTGTGTGTGTGTGTGTGTGTGTGTGTGTGTGTGTGTGTGTGTGTGTGTGTGTGTGTGTGTGTGTGTGTGTGTGTGTGTGTGTGTGTGTGTGTGTGTGTGTGTGTGTGTGTGTGTGTGTGTGTGTGTGTGTGTGTGTGTGTGTGTGTGTGTGTGTGTGTGTGTGTGTGTGTGTGTGTGTGTGTGAGAGAGAGAGAGAGAGAGCTCAGTGAGGTCTATAGTGGGTGTGCAGAAAGCACATAAGTGCTGATAATGTGTGTCCATCAGAGTCAAGGTGCAAAATAGATAGCTGGAACGGAAAGTATACATTAGTGTTCCTTAAAGCGACATTTTCTCAGCCTGAACACATGTAGAGCTTTGTTCATCACTTATAAAACATTACCATGGCAACCCTAGTTTCTGCACAAACACCACATTTCATAGCTAGAGATACTACAATGCAGCTAAAATAACTTGCTATTATCCACCACTGCCAGAAAGTAGATAAAATCACACAATGATTCTAAAAGCCTCATATATTTAGAGCAAAAACAGCCTGCGTTTTAGTGGAAATCATGAACAAACAAACAGAAATGGATCACATCTGATACAACAGAGCAGTCTAAAGGGTGAAATGTGCATGATTATTCCCTCATTTAGAGAAATGTGTTCGCCTTGATTCAGTTTAGATGAAAATATTACTGTTATTTATGCTGTTTTTAAAGAAATATAACTGTTTATTAGGGGTGTAAATGACGGTTCGGTAACGGTTTGGTAGGCTATGTTTTCAGTACAGCCGTGGGAATGGAAAAAACCAACAACTTTTTTTATGAAACCATGCTTAACTAAAACTATGGCTCGGTCTTTAAATAATAATTAAAAAAATCTGTCATTACTGCTGCAACACATTTACAACAGTTGCAGTTTATGGTGCTGTTGTAAATGGATGAAGAGATTTGAAGTGCTTTCGCTTTGAGCTGCAAAATATTTGAGCTAAAAGTCTATTTTACTCAGAATAATGCTCTTTTGTCAGAAAATATTATTATGTATTTCCTCATCACAGAGCTTCTGAACTTTCAGGTGGATGTTGAGATTCCTTCACCCTTCCTGTTCGGATTTCCAGAAGTGCTAAAGGTGTAACTTCTGATGTTCTGAAGCAGAAAGCGAGGTAATTTCTTCTGGCAGCGTTATTGCTTGCATATTTAATCGTTTCCTGCCTCTCGCACCCCCCACACCCCCTCCAAATCACTCAGTCTATAATGACACCTCTCACGCCAGCCCCCTGGCAGCCTTTCCTCTCTGATTGCTACAGTAACGCTTGCAGATGCCTGCTCCTGTTGCCATGACAGCCGTTTTTCCCGAAGGTGCACCGCTGATCATTGAAGGAAATATTCATGTGCGTGTCTGTGTGTATGTAGACTGTGTGTGGTTTACCTTCGTGATTATGGGTGTGCCTGTGCATTTTAACCGCTTAAAGTGCACCCTGGTCTATTGTGTTCTATAGTTTGTTATTTATACAGTGCTTTCATAACGGCGTATAACACCCCTCAACACCTGTGTGGTCCTGTGCCATATCTCACAGCAGCGCGTCCAGTATGATTGCTAATCATGGCTCTGATGGTGTTGGGAACTAGAGCCCATTGGCAGTTCACAGCGGAATTTCAGACACTTATTCACACTTACAATTTGCGTATGTGTTGTTTTACATAAATCATCTGTGGAAAGGGGAAACATGGTGTGTGTCTCTGTGTGTGTGTGTGTCTGTGTGTGTGTGTGTGTGTCTGTGTGTGTGTATGTGTGCGTGTGTGCATATTTATGTGGTTTATGAGGACACAAATTTGTATAATGACATGGGTATTACAAGGAGAAGGTGATTTATGAGGACATTTTTAGTGTCCCCATAATTCAAAACGCTTATAAATCATACAGAGTGAGTTTTCTGTGGGGAAAGTAGAAATGCTCAGTCTAGGTGTAGTTTAGGTGTAGGGTAGGTGTAGGGCAATAGCACATACAGTTTGTACAGTATAAAAACCATTACGCCTATGGAGAGTCCCTGTGTGTGTGTGTGTGTGTGTGTGTGTGTGTGTGTGTGTGTGTGTGTGTGTGTGTGTGTGTGTGTGTGTGTGTGTGTGTGTGTGTGTGTGTGTGTGTGTGTGTGTGTGTGTGTGTGTGTGTGTGTGTGTGTGTGTGTGTGTGTGTGTGTGTGTGTGTGTGTGTGTGTTTGGATACCTTAACGTCTGTACTTCCCAAATGCAGAGAATGTCAATTATAATCACATTATTAGTAAAACAGTGTAAAGCAAGTGCATAAATAAGCCTCTCCTTTTTGCATAACTGACCTTTCCATCTTGAGCTTTTACAGAAACGGGACCAAGCCTATTTATCCTGAGCCTATACACAAAACATAAATTGAAGCTAATGAATTAATAGTGTTAAAAGCAAAGCAATATTTGTATTTGGGTTTCAGTGGGGTGCAATAACAAATGGTAAAAGGCTTTCTGTGATACTCGATTCTGATTGGTCAATGGTCAATCAAAGGTTTGCTGTCAAAATTGTAACGCTTTAGTATAAGGACCAATTCTCACTAGTTTCTTATTAGCATGTATATTATTAAAATATTGGCTGTTTATTAGTACTATAATAAAGCACATATTCTGCATGACCGTATATACTGCATCCTTGATCCTAATACCTAAACTTTGTCATTAACAAACCATTAACTACGACTTTTGCCTCAATAAACTCTTAATTTGGTGCTTATTAATCGTTGGTAAGGTAACTACCTTACTAACAACGATTAATAAGCACCAAATTAAGAGTTTATTAAACTATTAATAAGCACCAAATTAAGAGTTTATTGAGGCAAAAGTCGTAGTTAAGGGTTTGTTAATAGTGACAATTGAACCTTAAAATAAAGTGTGATTCAAAAAAGTTTGCATAATGACCGCTGTACTATATATTTGAACTCTGCAGTTGTTTTTACACTCTTAAAAATAAAGGTGCTTCAAAAGGTTCTTCAACCGATGCCAAAGAAGAACCACTTTTGGTTCCAAAAAAAACATTCGGTCAAAGGTTCTTTACAGACCATCTCATCCTTACCTTTTTATAATCTGAAGAACCTTCTTTCACCACCTTTTGTGAATCAGAAAGGTTCTTCGGATGTTAAAGGTTCTTTATGGAACCATTTAGACAAAAAGTTTCTTCTATGGCATCGTGAAGCTATTATTTTTAAGACTGTATGTACTTATTTATGTGTTCATTAATATAAATAATTTTTAAATAATAACTTAAATATTCTAATGTAGTAATTTTGAATATTTTAATGTTTTAAAGCTATTCATTCTTTATTTATTAATTTGTTAATTTGAAATCCTTCTTGGCGTGCCTTTAAAGTCTTATTTGTAAATGTAAGCTTGCTTATTTTTTTGCCATTCCAAAAATAAAAAAGTATATATTATATAAAACCGTGCTAACATGCTAATAAATTAGAAGTGTATCAGGTAAGCAAAGCAGTATGTTTCTGAAAGTAATTTTGTTTGGTTTCGGTAAGGTTCTTTA